>JAPEIP010000004.1:161599351-161666123 GCA_026120095.1 Capsicum chinense | reverse complement strand
AAATTATCTCGATTATTATCAAATTTTGTGTTGATATATACCTTTCTGAAACACTAATAATAATATATTTTTTTATTATTGGTGATTTATTTAAATTTATTTGTAGATGTTGGAAAATAAAATTTCGAGACCGACAAAATTAATAATCGGGAGAAGAAAAATATTACAACAATCATTTTATTGATTCAATATGTTAGTGTTACAATCTCTATGAATCCTCTGATTCGCCTTTTCAAATATAAATTTAAGGGCTTTGAGCTTGATCTTGAATTTGAACTTGATTTGTGCATTTGATGGATTTGATCTTAACTTGTATTTCAATTCAAGGGTTTTTAGGCTTGTTCATGAATCTTGTGGTCTTGATCTTGAATCTTGATGAACTAATTTGAATGCTTGAACTTTATAGAGAAATCTTGGCTCTGATCCACAAGATCTCTTGATTCTTTTTAGAGTTGTTGGTCTCTTTTTCGAATTATGAGACCCCTATTTATATTTGTAGGAAGGAAAGAGTTATGGTGAAGGTAGATTTCTTTTGACCAAACAGATTTAAGTGACATGGTGAATTTTATGGGCTTTTGATTTTCCTAGTTCTGCTGCATCATTTTGACATGTGGCATGATCCTATTGACTCATTCATTTGACGTGACATCCCACATCATTCAACATGTGGCACCCAATTGGGCCTCTAGAATAAGATGACATTTTTGGGCTTAGCAAAGTGGGCTCATCATTTGTGACCCAAATCAATGGACTGGCCCAATTGAAATTGGACTTTAATTAAACTCACAAATGTCTGAACTTAAATAAATCCAATTATATTAATCTTCCACATTTGTTTGGATTAATATATTTCAAATTTAATTTGAATCAAATTTATATGACTACAAATGCCCCCTGCTTCAAGACTAAATGCCCCCTGCTTCATTACTGGTCAAGTGTATACTTTGGAGACTAGTCTTGAAGTATGATTTATTTAAGCATGCTTCCTTCATGCTTCAAATATTTTCATACATATAAACCCCCCATTTCATTAGTTGACAACATTTGAATCTGAACCATGCAATTTATATATTGATATTTTCCTCAAAAACTCTTTTTTTCCGAGTCACGATATTACTTTTTTTTTTTAAAAAAGATTTTCATGAATTTCTACATGTAAGACTCATTGGTGAAGAACGATATCCAATTATGATAATGAATTGCTTAATGATGTCTACTTCTACAAGAATATCTTGACTTTGTCCAATTCCAAAAAGATTTGAAAAACTCCTCACCTTCTTACTTAACCATTTTCAATCAAGAATATAACTCTTTCAATTTGAATTTATATTAGAGATGGAAACAACCACCCTATAACTCTATAAAAGGATGCAAGTTCTCAACTTTTTTAATATCAGTTTTGGGATTTCCAAGCCATGAATAATGTCGAGGTAATTTCTTTTCTTTCCACTTTTCTTTTATTTTTATCACTTTTTTCCAGCCCAACATGTTAGTGGTAGAAAATTCACATCTTATTGTAGAAATGTCAAAATCATAAATAATTTGATATTCCAAAAGTTAGACTTTGATTTTATAACATATCCAAAATTTAGTCCTAAAATCCTTCAATATAATTATATAAACTTTTTTGAAGTTAACCTTGAATTTTATCATGATGAAAATTTTAGATCTACACGTCTTTACTAAAACTTTAATATCTTGATGCCGAAATGGCAAAATCATGAGGTGCTTAATTCTACAGATACTAGATATATGCATCCATAACATATCCGAGATTTATAATATAGAACCTTCAAAATCATTCTTGATGATTTTATTAAGTTGCTCCTAGATTTTGTTTGGCAGAGAATTTTAGATTTGCATCGCCTCATCAAATATTTTATATCTTGATGTAGAAAAGTCACCATCAAAGGACATTTTAATTGCTGCAAACCAGATTTTGAGAATTTCATTTTCACCAAAATATCTTGTCTCAATTTAATTTGGTGATACATGACTTTCAAGTTTGAAACGTCCTGCTAGGTTCCAATATCTCTTCTACTTGTGTTTTCTTTGGGTTGTCTCTTTTTTTCTTTTGTAAAATTGAAACAAATAGCGATGTGCAACAATTGGCTTAAGGTGCGAGAATTTAACTCCTCATCCGTACACCTTAAGACTGACCAATTTGGCTTCAAGGTTGGTGGTTATGCAATAATCGACTTAGGGTGTGGGAGTTTAACTTCATCTCCATACACCTTAAGACCGACCAATTTGGATTCAATATTGGTGACTATGAAACAATTGGCTTAAGATGTGAGATTTTACTTTGCCTCCGTACACCTTAAGATCGACCAATTTGGCTTCAAGATTGATGACTATGCAATAATCAACTTAGGGTGCAAGAGTTTAACTTCACCTCCGTACACCTTAAGACTGATCAATTTGGCTTCAAGATTGGTGATTATGCCTTAATCGACTTAGGGTGCGAGAGTTTAACTTTACCTCCGTACACCTTAAGACCAACCAATTTGGCTTTAAGATTGGTGATTATTCAACACTCGGCTTAGGGTGTGAAAGTTTAACTTCTTCCTCCGTACACCTTAAGACCGATCAATTTAGCTTCAAGTTTGGTGCCTTTTCTTTAAGCATGGTCCTTTTTCTTCAAGTATGGTCCCTTTTTAATGGTCAACATAAAGCATGGGCCCTTTCACTTATGCACTTATGCTACAGTCAGCTTTAAGTATGGCCTCTTTCATCGATGCACTTATGCAATGGTCATCCTTAAGTATGATCCCTTTCACGAATACACTTATGAAATGGTAATCTTTAAGTGTGGGACCTTTCACCGCTGCACTTATACAATGGTCATCTTTAAGTATGGCCCCTTTCACCAATGTACTTATGCGATGGTCATCTTTAAGTATGGGCCCTTTCACCAATGCACTCTACGAAATGATCATTTTTAAGTATGGTTTTTTTCACTGATGCACTTATGAAAAGGTCATTTTTAAGTATGGTCCCTTTTATCGATGCACTTATGCAATAGTCATCATTAAGTCTGGGACCTTTCACCGATGAACTTATGTAGTGGTCATCTTTAAGTATGGGCACTTTCACCGATGTATTTATGTAATGGTCATCTTTAAGTATGATCCTTTTCACCAATACACTTATGCAATGGTTATCTTTAAGTATGGACCCTTTCACTGATGCACTTATGCAATAGTTATCTTTAAGCATGGACCCTTTCACTGATGCACTTATGCAATAGTTATCTTTAAGCATGGACCCTTTATATAACAAATTCATTCAAATTCTAGCTTAAGGTGCAAAGGGATAAATCTTGTCTACCTTAAGGTATGAAAATTTTGAGATTCTTTTAAGTAAACCCATGAGATCCAGCTTAAGGTGCAAAGGGATAAATTTTATCCACCTTAAGGTGTGGAAATTTTGAGATCCTTTTAAGAATAAACCCATGAGAAAACCAGCTTCAGGTGCAAAGGGACGAATATTGTCCATCTTAAGGCATGAAAATTTTGAGATCCTCTTAAGGATAAATATATGAAAAGACCAATTGATGGAGCAAAGGGACAAATCTTGTCAACGTTAAGACATAGAAATTTTAAAATCTTTTTAAGGATAAATCCGTAAATGTGCAGGTTTTAATAGGGAGATTTGAAAGTTCCAACATGAAAACTTAATGAATTTGAATACTTCAACTTATAGACATAAATCATCTGAAGATTTTAGCTATTAGACTTTGAAGTGACAGATTTAAAGATTCCAACTTAATGAGTCAGTGAATTTAAAAACTTAACTTATGTGAACGAAGTTCATATTCCATTGGAGTTTGCCCTCACTGAGCCACCAATACTTGGTGAACGTCCAAAATTGAATGAGTATACTCGCAGACTTAACTTTTATATGACAGATCAAGAGGGAACATATTTTTGTGACACTCATGCAACTAAACTCAGAATAAAATTCTAAGAGACTAAATACCTCAGTAAAGAGGATCAAGTCACAACGTAGTTTTGGGCGAGTATTTTTTTGATGTAGATTTTTTTTTTGTGTAATAACTTTTGCCTAGGTCACCTTTTTTGAGGTTTTCAACCTAGTGGACTCTTCCCCCTTTTTTGAGCCGTACATAGTTTATACTCTTGCGGGCCAGGAGTGAATATTCAGTTTATACTTGTGCTTAAGGAGTGCCATCTTCCTTCAAGGATAGTACTTATTCAAGAGCTTGGAATTTATAGGACCAATTTTCACTCCATATGCATCAACAAGCTTCTAAGCACCATTTGAATGTACCTCTTAAATAACATATGGTCCATCTCATGTGAATGTGAATCTTCTCCCAAACTTATGAGAAGGTATAATGGGCCTTCTTACTGCAAGGACTTGGTCTCCAACTTTAAAGCTTCTCAAGCAAACCCTTTTATTAAAAGAAATAGATAGACGATCTTGATAGCATTCAAGATTTTGCTAAGCCTTTAGCCTTTTTTTATCAAGAGCTTTCAACTCCACAAGACACAACTTAGCATTTTCTTCATCGATGAGTCCTTATTGAATAACAGTTTTAAGAAATGTATTTGACGCTCAAGTGGTAGAACTTCTTCAACTAAAAAAGCAAGGGAGTATGGGGTTTCTTGCATTAGTGTGCGTTAAGTTACCCTATACGCCTACAAAGCTTCTTTCATTCATTCATGCCAGTCTCATTTGGATTTGGAGACAACTTTCTTCAGTAGATTGTATAACGTCTTATTAAATGCTTCGGTTAGACCATTGGTGGTAGCACGGTACATAGAAGACTTATGCTGCTTGAAACCAAAGTGATCACAAATCTTGTTCCTCAGTTTGTTATGAAATGGCTTGCCATTTTCAGTTATTATGTACTAAGGGATTCCAAAGTGGTAGATGATATTCACTTGAATGAAGTTTGCAATGTTCTCTTTATTCATTTCTTTGAGAGTAACAACTTCAATCTATTTTGAGAAATAATCTATTGCAACCAAGATGTATAAGTGTCCGCCAGATGATTTTGGCAATGGTCCAATAACATCCAATCCCCAAGTGTTTAATCGCCATGATGCTATAGTTGGGTATTGTAATACTTTAGGAGGTTGATGTATGAAATTCACATGGAATTGACAAGATTTACATCTTCAAGCATAGTCGAAGAAATCTTTCACTATCGTTGGCCATAATACACTATCTTTTTAATGTGAAAATAAAGCTTCCATCCAGACTGATGAGATCCACAAACTTTTAAGTCTATTTCTAGAAAAGATTGAACTGATTTTTCCTCTCCCAAATATTACAAGAGTGCTCCTTAAAATCATCCTCTATAAAACATGTATTTATAATAAAGGAAGCAAGGTGCACGAACGGACGTCAGTCCTCATCCTTGGATCCTCTAGAAGTATCCCATAACATAAGTAGTCAATGATAGGTTGTCGCCAATTTTCTTTTACGGATTTAGAAACAACGACGAGGTGCTCAACCTTATTTTATACGTTCTTATTGTTATTTAATGGTGGTACTACCCATTCTTTGAGGATAGTAACTTGTGTTTGACTCAAAAGATTTAGGGTTCAGGATAAAGCAACTAGGGCATTAATTTGCTTATTTTCTTTCCTTGTCATACTCTGGAGGGTTACTTCACCATGCCATCTCATTAACTTTTGAGCATAATAATGATAAGGTCATAGCTCAGGATTTCTAACTTCATAACTTCCTAAGAGCTGCTGACCACTAATTAAGAGTCACCAAATAGTTGTAATTGTAGTGGTTTTATGTCGACTGCCATCTTAAGTTTCAACATTGTTGGAACAACGATTTGTTAGGGTAAAAGAGTATGGGATTACTTCTCTTTGTGGAGTGGTGAACACCACATCAGTACCAACTCCACCTTAATGTGAGGCACCATTAAAGTACATATTCCACGAGGGTCTGACTTAAATAACCATTGCATCTTTATCAGAAAGTTTATTGGTCAATTTCCAATTATCAGGTATTGGGTGGTCTACCAAAAAATTTGCCAATGCTTGTTCTTTTATGGGTTTTTGGGGGATGTATACGATCTCAAATTTCTGAAATTGAAGGTACTACCTAGCAAGTTGGTAACTAAGGATTGGTTTTAATATTACAAAATTGATGAGATTTTCCCTAAACACAAGACGAACGACATGATATTGAAAGTAGTGCTTCATCTTTTGGATTTAGAAGACAAATGCCAAGCCCAACTTTTTGATCGGCTAATAGTTTAGCTCATTCGGCGTCATCAGTCTGCTCAGATAGTAAAGGGAGTTTTCTTTGAATTCATTATTTTTTTGAGACAGTAGTGTCCAACTGACCTTTCTTGTGCCGCAATATATAGTATCAATGGCTTTCCAGGTGTAGGTGCCGAAAGAACGGGAGGCTCTATCAAGTATGATTTGATGCTTTCAAAGGCCTTGCTACAAGCTTGGTCCTATCCTAAAGGAGCATCCTTATTCATGAGACAACTAAATGGTTGACATTTTTTGGCTAGGTTTGAGATAAACCTTCTTAAATATGCCTGCATTTCTTGAATAATTTTTATCTTGTGAATGTTTCGAGGCTCGAGCATCTTCAAAATCGCATCGGCCTTGGTATAACCAATTTTAATTCCTCATTGTTGTAGAATAAAACCAAGGAACTTTCTGGAAGTAACTCCAAAGGCACATTTCAATGGATTCATCCTAAGTTGATACCTTTGGAGCAACTCAAATACCATTCTTAGGTCCTTCAATTAGTCACCCCCTTTTCATGACTTCACCACTAAGTTATCCATATAGCACTCAATATTTTTATAGAGTGGGGCATAAAATATGTTTTGCATGGCCCTTTTATAAGTGGTACTAGAGTTCTTCAAGCCAAAAGGCATTACCGGTAGCAATAAATTCCTTTAGGCGTACAAAATTCAGTGAGATTTTTATTTTTTAGTGCCATGGAAATTTGGTTATAGCCGGCTGAACGATCCATGAAGGAAATTACCTCATAATTAGTGGTGGAATCAATCATTAACTCTGAAAGGAGGATTGGAAAATCATCGTTAGGGCATGTGTTGTTTAGATCCCTAAAGTCGATACAAACTTAAATTTGGCCATTCTTTTTTCGCACAGGAACAATCCTTCAAATCTAATTGGGGTGTTTTACTTCATGAATAAATTAAACTTTTATGAGTTTGCTAACCTCATTTTCAATTAATGTCACCAATTCTAACCTGAAGCACCTTTGGGCTTCCTTAATAGGATGAGCCCATTCTTAACTGCCAACTACTGGACTGCTACTTTTGGATCTTAGTCGGGCATTACCTTATAACTCCAAGCAAATATATCCTTATATTATTTTAATATGTCCATATAAGCGATTTATTTATCCATTTCTAAGAAAGCGCTTAGGTTAGTTGGTCTTGGGTCTCTTTCATTGTGAAGATTGGCTTTTTTTAAAGGATCTATTATGGTCTTCACTCTATTTTCATGTTATAATATAGCATCCCAAAATCTTTCTCCTTTTAAGGATCATCGTCGATGAAAGATATATAGTAACACCAGGAAATATCTTCTAACTCCTTATCAACCTTCATTTGAGATGAGGCGTAATTCTCACTTTGAGTTGTAATATGATATGAAGAGTCTATACTTTCTTCATGTTATTCATGTTTCTTGGTATAAAATACAATATGAGCCTTTTCTTTTAACACCTCCTTGCGTGAAACCATGATTTCTATCTTCATCTCATTCTAGAAGGAATTAAGCTTTTGAAATCCTTTTGGATTTTGGGTAAAGAGTGCATCATAGTGCTTTGACAACTTCTCCGATGCTTGTTGCTTTTTATCTTATTTAGTGGACCCAATATCTCAAACATAGAAGCTCATGTGGTGGACTCCTTTTCCATGGTGATTTAGTTTTTAATTGCCCTTCTTATTGAGATTCAAACACAAGGTGGCAGTGTGTACCCAAGGACTTCACGTGGCTTCTTATTTGTACTTTCTAATAAAAATTTACCCAACCTTGATGGATCATTTGGATTATATCAAACCTTTATAAATAACTTATAAGCATTTGGATCAAAGCTTTCTTTTGTACACTTCACGGGGAGTTTCATATCTTGTGGAAGATTTTGAGCCACATATTCTCTAGGTGGCCTTGAGGATAGGCTTATTGCATCAATCTATTTGATAGATAGTGATAGCATTACTAGTTCATTATATTGGGTATTCAATGAATAATCTTCCCTTTTTTTACCTTTTGTACATAGCGGAGAATAGGAGTTGACTTCCTTTTTGTGGACGTTATGATTTCTTTATTCAAAGTGGAGAGAGGCTTCTTAGTGGAAACTTTTTTCATAGACACCAAGACCTTCTTAGCTACAAGATCATCACACTTTATCTTGGAAACATTATCAACCCTTTTCTCATTCAACATAATTCTTTAAGTTGAATTTTGCATCGGCAAAGTGTGACTCATTCTCAATGAATGGCTTATCATTAATAAACTATCTTTTTTTCCACCCCGCCTTTGAGATACTTCAAACATTGGTAGTAAGAGGATGAGAGAATTTTGTTCTCATGTACCTAAGGACTACCCAGAAATATGTTGTATAAAGTCTTGGCATCGATCATATGCATCAATCTAGTTAATTAAAAATCATCCATATGAATCCCTAACTTGATAGATCCTATGGCTCTCTGCCCCTCTTAGTTGAACCATTGACTCATCAAACGACTTTTAGTAAGTTCAACAGTAGTGATGCCAAGTTTCTTTATTATTCAAATAGGCAAAATGTTAACTCTGTGTAACGCCCCTGGAGTACCCCTACATGACACGTTGCCAAGGGTTACTAATATCCCCAAGCTAACCCTTGACATCTATATAGTTTGAAATTCTTATGGGAAGTGAACTAACATATGCGTATAATACGAGAGGAAAAAACTTAAAATCTCATTCTCAACTTGAAATTTGAAAGCTTAAATAAACTTTTTAAATTGAAAGATATATAGTCTAACAAGCCTGTAGTACTAACTAGAGAGTCACTAGGACAGACCCTAACTGATCTAATATAAACTGTAATCTAATAAATAAAGTAACATTCATAAATAATTTAGAGTCTGGTAAGCTGTGTCCTCAGACTATGAGGACTCACCAAATATTGGGATGTAGGAAGTGATGCCCGTGATCAACCGGATACTGGAAACAAGCACAGGAACCTATATTATAAGACAATGTAGCATATAGAAATATATGTATGGGTTAGTACTTTGGAATGTACTTAATATAGAGGGTGAATGCATAAGTAAATAAAGAACTGAATATATTTTCAAATCATGCATGATAAGTGTAAAGGACTCACCTTGGACATGAATAGAATTGAAAATTGTCTGTTGTTAAAACATGAATAATAAAGCATACTGAATAATCTTAGTTAGACATTACACTTAGTTTCTGAAATCTTTGCTTTAGTCTTTCTTGTGGGAGATTCTTCTAACTGACAAAAACTATGTGAGCTATCATGGAGTCCAATGTCTTATCCACATTGGGGAGAGCTGTTTTACCCTTGCCATAAAATTAAACCTTAAGTGAACACTATATTTCATCCATATTGGGATAAGTAGACACTCACTGACGAGGTCTCTTAAACCTATAGTGGCTCGTAATTTCTAGGAATTTAGGATATGCTCATCCATATTCCTTTCTCGGTGGTAAATACTACTCCCAAAAATATATGTATAGGATCATACTTAAGAAATCCACCTTAAAATAGCATAAGGGTTTATAGTCTGAAAAACCAATTATGCTCCTCTTTTCTTAAATCATAATTAGAAGGAATACTTATGGATTTTATGTCTTATCTTATATCAAAAGATCAAGCTAAACTTTAATCATGCTGTATTACATGTAAGTGAAGCTTAAAACTTAGGTTCCTTGTAAACTCAGTGCTTATGCTTATGATTTAGAAATTCATACTTTCTTTCATAAAGATTATGACAAAGTATCATGCACAATACTTACATTGCAAGTCTTTTATCAAAATTTCAAGTCAACTAATGAAACTCAAGTCACAATAGCAATTTTGGAAGTCAAAATATGAATAGATGAAAAATCTTATGCACTTAAATCCTTCAATCACATGATAATGTTATGCTTCAAAAATATGAGAACTTGGGTATGAACTTTAACTAAACCATGCAAATTCAACTTTAAAGATCAAGTTTTTAGGGCATAAGTATGAAAAAGTATCCTTATTCAAAACCCACATACCTGGATTTACTTGACTTGTGAAGAGAACCTGAACTTAGAGACTTAAGAGATATCTTTATTGTAGAAAAGCCTAGTCTTGCTGTTCTTAAGGATAGGAGGAGAAAGAGTGTCGTTAATTGATTGAAATTAGGGGAAAATAATACCTCTTCTTAGGTTATAAGTCATGGCTTGAAAGTTTTTAGAGAGGAAAAAACCAAAATACCCCTCAACTGAACTTATACAAACTTGATCATCGATCATCATGAGTCATCTCATGACTCGTAACATCTGGTTATGAGTTGACCTAGTGACTCATAACCTTAGAAGAAACAAATAAAGTATGTACTGGTTTGGATATGAGTCGTACCCTACAACTCGTAATATGTCACGATGACTTGTAGCAACCTCTCAAAACCTGTAAAGAAACTTAAAAGATGTACCCTGCTAATCTCATAACTCTCCTTATACAACTCATAACATCAAGTGACAACCCCTAGAGTCGAGTCATCGTGTGACAAAAAAATTTAGATCTTTCCACTAAGCTGGTCAGGACTGGACTATATGATTTGTATAGTCTCCTTATGACTCTTAGGGTCGAATCGTACCTAAAATAGTACATTATTTTATTTCACATTGTCTTGGTTATGACTATATCATACGACTCATGATGAGTCTTCATCTCGTAAGAAATGAGTCATATGTTCCACAGTGAACTTAAAAGCACGGGGTATTACACTCTGAATCCCTCATTTATTAAGATTTTATCACCTTCTTTCCTAGAACATAACCCACTATATATAAGGGATGGTTGTGTTGGGTTTCACCAAGTAG
Organism: Capsicum chinense; assembly: GCA_026120095.1. Taxonomy (NCBI): domain Eukaryota; kingdom Viridiplantae; phylum Streptophyta; class Magnoliopsida; order Solanales; family Solanaceae; genus Capsicum; species Capsicum chinense. The sequence continues at coordinate 161,655,051 of JAPEIP010000004.1, read as the reverse complement.
AAAATCATTATTTGTAAATGTTATTTTTGTATCACATACATGTGCCCTTTATTAAGAGGTTCAATAGACATTTTAGAAGATGAAGGAACTTTCATTAGTGGGTTTTCACCCTTTGCTCCTTCTTTGCCAGTATAAATGCAAGATGTCTCAAGGTTGACTTGAGCATTTGTTGTACAAAACAACTTGGCAAGAATTCTTCCAAAGTCATAGGACGCTGTGCTTTTTGGTGGTGATGCTCTACTACCTTCTTCCACTTTGAAAGTTAGAATAGCCTTCTGTGATATCCCAAGTTCTTGAGGTTTATACACTCCAAGAGTTGAGTATTTGAATTAACTATGTTTCTGAAATAATATCAAAACTGCTAGTGATAACAATCCAGGGAATATCTTATTAGAAGGCATAACGAGTTGTGATGAGTACTAGTTGTCTTGATAGTAAGTTTTGGTCCTTTGACAATGAGTTCTGGGTATGACCCATTGTGAGGCACAATAAGTCTTTAGGAGGGACTCGTTTTCACAATAGAAAGTTACCTAGGTGTTCAGTCCCTGACCGCGAGTATGCGTCATGACTCGTGATGTCAAACAATGAGTTGTGATAAGTGACTCATTGTCATAATAGTGAGGTATTAAATTTTTGATCCTCAGGCAATGAATCCAGGCCACGACTTATGGTCTCATGAGTCATTTCCCAATCCATGACGACTATACTCAGTATTTTCCTGTATGTTTTAATTGGGGTCCTTTTGATTTTTTCCTCTCTTTACGATATTGCCATGAATTTAAAAATCTCTAATGACCCTTCTAACATCAATTATCAAAATCAAAATTTACTCTCCTTCTCTTAAACTCCCAAGGTCAGAAAACTAGGGTTTTACAAGGAAATCAATCAGTTAGACTTCAACTTCAAACCATTTTTAATTTCTTGTGTATTTTAGGCATATCTCTTATCCCCAAACTTGTATTTTACATTATGGCATAAATTGATTCAACATTTATTTTATTTAGTTATTTGGTTAGAAATTGGATTGAGTGCTTTTGATTGGTTTCTAATTGAATTATGCCCCCATAATTTAAATGGGTGAATGGGTGCATTATTATGAGGATCAGAATAGGGAACATGGGTTTCCATAAATTGACGAATTTTGTCTTGGTAATGGAAATAACCTCAACCCCTTCATAACTTTAGTTTTGAATATGGAATTTTCATAACTTAACTTACATTAAAAACCTTTCATTACATTAAAGGATAATGGATAATGAAAAATGGCTTTGGAATGCCCTTAGTGGCAATGGTTTGAATTTTAAATAGAGCTTTGGAGTGTAATGGTTAATTGGATTAGTTTGGCATAATTATATAAGCTTGTAAGCATATTGTTATGATGATACCATGTTGGTAATGCCTTAATAAATGACTTCTTGGTTAATGCTTGGGTTTATGTGGAAACTATTTTTATTTTGGCTTAAAAAGAATTGTGTAGCTTATTGTAAATTTGTAGATCCTGGGGGACCAACACTGGAAACCACGTTTGCTGGTGTGGGGGTCCATATGACCATGTTATTGGTGAACACATTATATTTTGGATGGCTACCACCATTGTATCTTTATTCTTTCTTCGGTTTCCTCAGTTCATGCAAATAACATACACTAGGGCCCTTTTAGCAGGAGAAGCTAAATCCATATAGCTCGTAATGTCTTTAGGATGGAGCAGGCTACATAATTCAAGATAACGGTTTAAAACTTCATGTTCATGACTCTTGTCCCTATCCCAACATCCTATATATATGTAAATATTAATGTTCTGTATGTGGTTTTGAATGATTTTTGGCAATAACATTATTTTATAACTTTCCCTAAGTTACATGCTAGTGCTTACCCCACTGACCATCCTTGGATACTATATTATTTTATTATGTAGGGTTTGAGGGTTTCTTATTACTTATATAGAGCATTAGGTGGTGCGCTACAACGATTGAGTTGATGTGAAGCAATGAGCCTCCATCTTTCAGAAAGCCCTGCCATTTTCTTATGTTTCTTTTTATATCTTAGGAATTGTGAGTTTTCTTTTGTCATGGTTAGGGGCATTTCCCGACCTAGTTTGGCATTCTACTTTTAGAGGATTTTTTGGGCAAGTGTGGATTGGTTTTTTAGTTTGACTCTTTATTTGTATTTGGTTTATCTATTTTTTTTATCATTATGTTTAGTTGGCTTCTGCTATATTCACTTATTATGTTATGGATTTTAGGTTAAGGGGGTGGTCTAGGCTCATGGTGGGATTGAGATACCCATTATGACTTGGCCCTAGTGTGGGTCATGAAAAGCTTGGTATCAGAGAATGGTTCAGGGTCGTTGGGTGTCCACAAAGCCATGCTGAGTAGAGTCCCTTTAATAGGTGTGTAGAATGCCACACTTAGAAGGGGAGGCCATAAGGAATTTAGGAATTTCTTGTGTTGTATTTTGGGCTATAGAGTCTAGTATCTTGTATCTTTTCTAACTCCTGGCTTACTCGAATTTTGGATCATGTCTCCCTGAAGACCTGATAGTCATAGAAAATCTTCTGGACCCTCTATCCTACTTTTGGAAAATATGGAGGGAACTCGCCCTAATTATGGAGTGCAAACCTAATCTAGAGTCCTTACTCCTGACTGTACTGCTCCATATAGGGTTTTATTGATCTCTACTAGTCCTTCGTAGGATTCTCAGGCTTGTGATACTCAGGCCCAGAAGCCCTAGGGAGATATTTCTAATACGGAGTTCTATCAGTCTATTTATATACTTGCTCAATTGGTAGTATTATAGTCTCATTAATCTGATTATGTTGGTCCTACTGTTAGTTCATCTGAGATTACATAGGTTGGCTAGTTTATGATATTTAATCCCCCAACCTTTACAAAATCTAAGGTTGAAGAGGATCCTCAGGGATTTATTAATGAGATTCAAAAGATATTCAGGGTTTTGCATGCTGCTAATTTAGAGGGTGTGGAGTTTGCTGCCTATCAGTTAAAGGATATAGATTATGAGTGGTATAATGAGTGGAAAACGATGAGGGGTGATGATGCTGTGTCGGTAATATGGGATAAGTTTTAAGGTGTTTTTATTGATCACTTCTTTTCTCAGGAGTTGAGAAAAGATAAGACGGAAGAGTTTGTGAACTTGAAGCAGGGTAAGATGAGTGTTAAGTAGTATGCTCTAAAGTTCCAATAGCTATCCTGTTATACTTTGGAGTTAGTTTCTAATATGAAGTCCAGAATTTGTAAGTTTGCTTCTGGCTTGTCCCATGATTTGGTGTTTGAGTGTAAGGCTACAATATTCAACAATGATATGGATATTTCTAGGCTAGTGGTTTATATTCTACAGTTGGAGAATGAGAAGAAGAAGCAGATGGAGATGGGAGAAAGTCAGAGTATGAAATTCAGGTATGCAAAACAGAATATAAATCAGCAAAATAGTAGGAAAGATAGTAGGCAATGGACTAAGAAAAAGAATTGGGGAAATTTTTATTTGACGGCTAGTGCTCCTTATCCTAAGCCTTTTGGGTATTATTGTTTTCAGGATAGCAGTGGTCCTAAGGCACAAGGTGCCCAGTTTTAGGCTAGTTGAGCTCAGTCAGCCCCACCTTATCCTTTTTGCTGATTTTATAGGCAGCTTTACTATAGTATTATGAGGAGAGAAGGAACTTTTGTTTTAATTTTGGTCATCTAAAAATAAAATTATCCGATAGATAAAGTCTCCACTGGAGCTAATAAGGTTCCGATTGCCATTTCTTTGGCTCCTTCACCTAAGTATGCCACTTCAGGTACCGTCACTAGTTGGAATCATCTCTATACACTTGCTACTCATTAGGAATCTGAGGCATCTCTTGATGTTGTCACTGACATATTACAATGCTTCTCTCATATTGTTTATTATTTGCTTGATCTGAGTTTTACCCTATCTTATGTGATCTTTTATGTTTCTGTACACTTTGGTTTTGATTTTGAAAATATTTCTGACCCCTTTTCTTTGTAAACTCCCGAGGAGATTCTATTGTTGCTAGAATTATCTATAGGGGTTATATGGTGTCCATTCATCGTAGGGAGACATTGGTGGATTTAATAAAACTTGATTTGGTGGACTTTGATATAATCTTGGGGATGGATTCCCCTCATTCATGTTATGCCTCTCTAGATTGTAGGACATGAAAGGTTAATTTTTATTTCCCTAATGAATCGGTGATCTAATGGGAGGCGAATTCTGTAGCACCCAAAGGGAGGTTTATTTCCTATATTAGAGCTTAGAAAATAATTTCCAAAGGGTGTATGTATCATCTAGTTTGGGTTAAGGATTCTAACTCTGAGTATCCCTCTTTGTAATTTGTTCTCATTTTAAATGAGTTTCCTAAAGTTTTTTCCAATGATCTTCCTAGAATTCCCTCGATAGGGAAATATATTTTTGGATTGATTTTTTATTGGATACCTATCCCATTTCTGTTCCTACCTATAGGATGGCTTCGACTGAACTGAAGGAACTGAAGAAGCAGTTAAAGATCTTCTTGATTGAGTTTTCATCTGTTATAGTGTTTCACTGTATGGTGCTCCCATACTTTTTGTATGAAAGAAAGCTGGGTTTTTTTGGATATGTATAGACTATCAATAGTTGAATAAGGTTATAGTAAAGAATAAGCATACTCTTCCTAGGAGGATGATGATATTTTTGACCAACTTTAGGGTGCTAGGTGTTTCTCTAAGATTGATCTTCGTTCAGGATACCATAAGCTAAAAATTAGGGATCTTGATATTCTTAAGATTTCTTTTCAAACTTGATATGGCCATTATGAAATTTTGGTTATGTTATTTGGGTTGACAAATGCCCCAGTTGCTTTCATGGTTCTTATGAATTGGGTGTTTAGGCAGTTTCTGGATTTGTTTGTTATAGTCTTAATTGATGACATCTTGGTGTACTTTAAGAGTTAGGAGGATCATGCCAATTACCTCCAATTATGTTACAGACTCTTAAGAACTGGAAATTTTATGCAAAATTTTTTAAGTATGAATTTTGGATAAGTAACGTGGCACTTTTTGGGCATGTTATTTCTAGTAAAGGGATAATGGTGGATCCATGAAAGTTGACGTAGTTAAGAAGTGGCCTAGACCCATGACTCCAAAAGACATTCGGAGCTTCTTGGTTTTGGATCGATATTATAGGAGATTTGTGGAGAGTTTTTCATCTATTGCTGCTCTACTGACAAAGTTGATTCAGAAAAAGGTTAAGTTTTTATGGTCTAATTCTTATGAGGGTAGCTTTAAGAAGTTCAAGGATAAGTTGACTTTTGCGCCATTTTTAACCCTACTTGAGGATACTGATGGATTTGTTGTGTACAGTGATGCATCCAGTGTGGGACTGGGTTGTGTCTTGATGCAGCATTGTAAGGTTATGACCTATGCTTCCAGACAACTTTAGGTTCATGAGAGGAATTACGCATCTCAAGATCTAAAGTTGGCAGTTGGGGTTTTTCTTTTAAGATCCGATGCCATTATCTATTCGGGGTACATGTAGATATTTATTTAGACCATAAGATCTTGTAGTATGTGTTTATGCAGAAGGAATTGAACCCCAGACTGAGGCAGAAACTCAAGCTACTTAAGGATTATCACATGAGCCTTTACTACCATGAAAGTAAAGCTAATGTTCCTGCTGATACTCTTGGTAGGTAGTCTATGAGGAGCTTATCTCATGTTGAGGAATAGAAAAAAGGGTTGGTGAAAGTTATTCGCAGAGTAGCTAATTTAGGATTTTGTCTCTTGGACTCTAAGGATGGGGGAGCGATTGTTCAGAAAGTGGCTAAATCATCTCTTGGTATTGAGGTGAAGGATAGGTAGGCGTTGGATCCCATACTTATACAGATTAAGGTTTATATGGGCCCAAAAAAGGTTATGGTATTCGAGATTGAGGGAGATAACATTCTGAGGTATTAAGAAAGGTTTTGTATTCCTGATGTTGATGGACTACGGGAAAGGATTTTGATCGAAGCTCATGAGTCTAGATATACTATTCATCTGGGTTTGACTAAGATGTCCCATGACTTGAAAAAATCTACTGGGGGAATAATATGAAGATATATATGTAAAACTTTGTGGCTAAGTGTATGTTTGTTAGCAAGTCAAGGTTGAGTATTTGAGGCATGATGGCATGTATCAAGAGATAAAGTTTCATATATTGAAGTAGGATATGATCAATATGGATTTTGTTGTGGGTCTTCCATGATCACGCAATCAATATGATTCTATTATATCATTGTGGATACAATGACTAAGTCTGCTCACTTCTTGCACGTGAGGAGTAATTACTCATGAAAGGATTATGCTAAGTTGTTCATTCAAGATATAGTTAAGTTGCATGGAGTGTTGGTGTCCATTATTTCATATTGAGGTACACAGTTTTTATCTTATTTCTGGCATATATTTTAGAAAGGTTTGGGCATTCAGGTGAACCTTAGCATTGCTATCCACCCTCAAATGGATGGACAAGTGGAGCATACTATTCAGACTTTAGAGGATATGCTAAGGGCCTATCTGATTGACTTTAAAGGCAGTTGGGTTAACCATTTTCCTCTCATTGCATTCAATTACGACAATATTTATCATTCTAGCATTCAAATGGCTCCTTTTAAGGCTCTCTATGGTAGAAGGTATAGGTATCCTATTAGGGTGGTTTGAGGTAGGTGAGACTAGTTTGTTTATCCCTGACGTGGTTCACCAAGCTGTAAAGAAGGTGAGGTGATTAGAGAAAGGCTTAAGACTGCTCAAAGCCTTCAAAAGTCTTATATGGATGTGAGGCAAAGAGAGTTGGAGTTTGAAGTAGGTGATTGGGTGTTCTTGAAGGTTTCTCCTATGAAAAGAGTCATGAGGTTTGGGATGAAGGGGAAGCTCAGTACCTGTTATATTGGTTTGTATCAAATTATGAGGAGGATTGGAATGTCGCTATGAGTTGGATTTGCCAGCAAGTTTGGCCTCTATTCATCCTGTTTTCCATGTGTCTATGCTGAAAAAGTGTATGGGTGACCCTTCTTCGATAATTCCTATTGAGGATGTGGGTGTTTTAGACTCTTTGTCTTATGAGGAAGTCTCAATTGAGAAATTGGATAGGCAGGTTCGTAGATTAAGGACTAAGGATGTAGCTTCAATAAATGTGCTTTAGAGAAATCAAAAGATAGAGGAATCTACATGGGAAACCGAGGAAGATATGTGAACCAAGTACCCGTTCTAGTTTCTAGTAATGGGTGGAAGTTCTTTAGGTATGAACTTAGTTTCCCATCTTATCAGATTTTAAATTTGTCTTTGGATTATATTTGCATTCTTTCTGTTATCGTGCTTAGGATTCCCTAACTCCTAATTTAGGGATGAATGATCCTAATGAGGGAGGGGGGAGGAGGTAATGTGACACCGTATGTTTTTGAGGTTTGTACCCTCCAAGAGTTGAGTAATTTAAATAACCAAGTTTCTAAAATAATGTCAAAACTTCCAATCATAATGGTCAAGGGAACGACTTCTTTGGTGATGTAACAAGTCGTGATGAGGACTCATTGTCTCAGTAGTGAGTTTTGGTCCCATGACAATAAGTCTAGGGAATGACCTATTGTGAGGCATAATGATTCCTTAGGAGGGACTCGTTGCCAAAATAGAAAGTTACCCAGATGTTCAGTCCCTGACCACGAGTATGCATCACAGCTCGTGATGTCAGACAATGAGTCATGATGAGTGACTTGTTCTCATAATAGTGAGGGACCAAATTTTTGATCCTCAGGTAATAAATCTAGGCCACGACTCGTGGTCAGGACTCATGAGTCGTTACCTAAGCTATGATGATGTACTTAGTATTTTCCTGCACATTTTAATTAGGGTCTTTTTGGTCTTTTCCTCCCTTTACACTATTCCCACGTCTTAAAAACACTCTACTGACCCCTCTAATATCAGTTATCAAAACCAAAATTTATTCTCTTCTTCTTAAACTCCCAAGGCAAGAAACACTAGGGTTTTACAATGAAATCAATCAGTTAGGCTCCAAACTTGAAACCCCATTTCAATTTCTTTTATATTTCAGGCATGTTTCTAATCCCTAAACTTCTATTTTACATTATGATATAAATTAATTCAATGTTCATGTGATTTAGTTGTATGGTTTGAAATTGGGTTGAGGGCTTTCGATTGGTTTCTACTTGAGTTATTTCCTTATGATTTAAATATGTTGTTTATATTTTGATTAATGGTTTTTGGGGCTGAATGGGTGTATTATTATAGGGATTGGAATAGCGAACATGGGTTTCCCCAAATTGATGTACTTTTGGCTTGGTAATGGCATTAACCTCAACCACCTTCATAACTTGGTTTTGAATATAGAATTTTCATAATTTAACTTATTTTGTAATCTTGCATTGCATTAAAGGATAATGGATAATGAAAAATTATTTTGGAATGCCCTTGGTGGCAATGATTTGGATTTTAAATGGAACTTGGGAGTATAATGGTTAATATGATTTTCTTGGCATAATTATATAAGCTTGCAATCATATTGGTACGATGATACCATATTGGTAAATGCCTTAATAAATGACTCCTTGATTAATGGTTGAGTTTATTTTAAAACTATATTAATTTGGCCTTAACGAGAATTGTGTTGCTCACCGTGAAGGTGTATGTCTCGGGGGGGGGGGGGGAGGACCAACACTAGAAAACACATTTGCCGGCGTGGGGGTCCATGTGATCGTATGCTTGGTGCACACACTATATTTTAGATGGTTATCATCTCTGTATGTTTAGCCTTTCCTTAATTTCTTTGGTTCGTGCGACTAACACGCACTAGGGCCTTTTCAGTAGGGGAGCTGAACTCATATAGCCCGTGGGTGTCTGTAGGATAGAGTGAACTACACAGTCAGGCTAATGGTTTAAACTTTCATGTTCATAACCCTTGTCCTTATCTCAGCATCCTATATTTGTATATATTAATGTTATGTAAGTGGTTTTGACAAGTTTCTTGAAATGGCATTATTTTATCACTTTTCTTGAGTTACATGCTTATGCTTGCTCCACGACCGTCCATGGACACTACGTAATTTCACAATGTAGGGAGCGAGGGATTTTTTGTAACTCCTACGTAATGTTAGGTGGTGTGGTACGACGGTTGAGTTGCTGTGAAGTGGTGGGCCTACATCTTTTGGAAAGCCCTGCCATTTCATTAGTTTTTTTCCAGATTTTAGGAATTGTGAGTTTTTTTTTGTCATGGTCGGGGGCCTATCCCAACCTAGTTTGACATTCTGGTTTTAAAGGCTTTTGTGGAAAAGTATGGATTGTTTGTTTGTTTTGACTCTTAGTTTGCATTAGGTTTAACTATTCTTCTAATCTTCATATTTTGTTGGCTTCCACTGTATTCATTATTGTGTTCTGGATGTTAAGCTAAGGGATGGTCTCCGACTGATGATGTCCAAGCAACACCTCCTTTTAGATGATGATACAAGTTCTGTCAAGATATAGTAACCTAAATGAGGTTGGGGTAGAATCCCAAGGGAACACGTAGATTTGCAGCTACCAGCAGTTGTAGTCTACGGGTTATCGGTCTATCAAAACCATCTTCAGGGAGAATGTTCCTCTTTGGGTTTGACACCCTACTATGTGGTTGTATGATCTTCTCTGATATAAGTGGGAGTACGGGATTGCCTCTAATCCACGTGTTAGGCATAAATTGGCTTATGCCTAACTAAGAATCAAATAAAAAACCTAAAAACTGCAAAGACTTTAATCCACAAATCAACACCGTATTCCCCAGCAATGGAGCCAATTTTGTCAATTTCTTGATGACGTCCAAAAATACCTCCTTTTAGATGATGATATGATCACTGGCAAGATATAGTAACCCAACTGTGGTTGGGGTTGAATCCCAAGGGAACATGTGGCTTTGCAACTATTAGCAATTGTTTTCTACGGGCAGTACTGGAAAGTAAATGGGAGGATTTGCTTGTAGTAGGCTCGAGCAATTAAAAATATTAACTTTGGTTTAAATCAGTTATAGGTGAACACTGGGATTGCATTCCCCCTGTCCTCTCAACTTTGTAGGTTTATCGTGCGTTGTTGAACCAACCCAATACCTTGCATATAGAATTTATAAGTTATGTACTTCCTAGAGTCTATTGGACGTGTAGAAGGATTTCACCCTTTAGCTTTTGAGTCTTAGGATGTCATAGTACTAACCCTTATCTTGATTCCATTTAACTATTACCTTTTGAGTGTCTAGTTATTTGATGAAAGCTAATGATCATTCACTATATTCCATCGTGTGTCAATGGATCAACAATTAACTCCCAAGTTACTGTTGTCATTATCTTTTCCTAGTCAATACTCCTTTTTTGGAGTAAGTATCAATATCTGGGCAGGATCGCGACATTTTCAACCATAAAGACAACTATTATGATGAATATAACGCAATGCATGGCATGAGTATTGGTCTAATTCAACTATCACACTTCCCCTACTTCATCAATTAGCCAGGGTTTATACAACCCTAGCTATTTATTTTTAGCAATTGATACTTGTGAAAAAATCAATAACATTCATATTTGAAGGCAAAGATGAAATCACAATGATAAGATGAATAAAAAGCCACAATCGTAAACTGAATAATCAATCAAAATCAACACATAGAAATCTCAAGATCAAAGATGTATCTTGAAATAAAAATATGTTTCTAAGTGTTACAAGTGTGTTTCCTCTACTAAAAAGTACATAAGGGGTATTTATAGTACACGAAAAAACCCTAAAAAAAAGCCTGAACTAATTTGGAGAAAATTGGGTCGGTGGCCACATATGGTCTTCACCTACGGCTTGGGCACGGGCGCAGGTAGTGCCTTTGGTCTAGCTCCGTGCACAGGTATGGACTGCAGGTGAAAAATTCTTTCAAGTTAGCTTTCAATAGTTTGGCTTTCTAGCACCCGCTTTGTGTACCTGCAGTCTGTAGGTCGTACCTACGGTCCGTGGATCACTTAGTAGGTGTTGGGAGTCAGTTTTTTTAAATCTTTTTCGACTCTCGAACAGACATTGATCACGATCAACCCAAAAAACATCCCGAACATTAATCACTCTAAAAGTGGCCAAAAACACCTTTTCACTATTTTCACGAACTTATCATCCAAAATATGATTTTCTGTAAAACATACCCAAAACAGATCAAATCTAACAAAAAGGCCTTATAAGCCTGCATATTTTTCTTGTTTTAAGCGTCGAAAGTGCTATATTTTTATAGCACATCAAAACCCTTAACTTAGAATGTTTGCATGTCTTTAGGAAACAAAAACACAACTAAACAAAAATGACGTTTACCTAAGAGAATTTAAGATATTCAAGGCAGTCAGTCATCACATTTAGTTCAAATCATAACATCCCCTCTTATATCTCTTTTCAAAACCAACTGTGTATGAACATGAAGTACAATAGTGTGACACAATGGGATCAAGGTATGATAGCTACATTAGCAACATAACCGCTCAATGTATAAATCACACTACCCAAAATAAGAAAATAGATAGCAACATGACTCAAGTGCCCTTACAACAAAGATATCCCACTCACTCATATATGAAATCAAGTATGCTAATGCAGGGATGGTCATGAGACACTCACCCTAAACAAAAAGTTCCAGTCAAAGCATGTTAAATACCATAAACTTGTCCTTGTTTTCTTTACCTTAGCATTCAAATAGTCAAGTCAGGATCACTATAGGACTTTTCTTGGCTTGTAATGTAGGCTTGGGGGTATGGTATGACATATATGGATATTTAACGTGACTAAACCTCCTTAGCAGTACACTAAATTTGGGGTCTTACTTACTAGCCAATTTCTTTTATTCCACCGTTATTTCTCCCTTTTATTCCTTTTTTTCACATTCAGGTTGGGTGTGGTATTTCATTTTTTTTTTCTACCACATCCAGCCGTACTAACTTTTTCTCTTACTTTACCCTTCTTCATACCTATTTTACACTATGCACCCCTATAATAGCCACCCTCAACTTAGGTATTTTGCCTGAGCTAAGGTGCACAATGTCCAAGAAGAACCAGGGCCAAAATAGGTTCATTGTAATACAAATTTAAAGGTGAATAGGTAAAACAAGAAAAATAGGCCCTAAGGCTCAAAACAGGGACCAAGGGATACAATTTGCACATGGAAGGTCATTTAGGCTAAAAGTGGACTGAAATAAAAAAGGTCCTATGATCCTTTCCTAACTGACTATCCACTCAGCCTTTCTTGGTCCCTACTATGAGGACTGACATATCTTCCTTAGCGACTAAATTAAAGTTTTTAGGACCATACAAAGGTGATTCCTGAATAATGGAGGATACAACTAGAGGGATGACTAATTTATAGATCTTAATGAGAGGGTGCTGTACCATATAATATGCACATCCTTTTTCATATATCCTAGATCCAATTTCTCAATCTTTTTAAATTGATCTGCCACACATCTCTCATTAACACTTGGTGCATTTAGTACACTGGCCTTTGCTACAGACACCACTCGCATATCATCTGGATACTATACTGTCATTCACACATCAAATACTACTTGCCCATTATTCAGTTTGAAGGTGATCTCCCTTATGTCTATATCAATTAATACCCTACCAGTGGATAGAAAGGGTCTACCCAATATAATGAGAGCTTAAGAATTCACCTCACGATCAAGAACTATGAAATCAGTGGGGAACATACAGGATGCAACCCTTACTTCTATGTCACACAAAACACCTACCGGCTTCTTGATAGATGAGTAGCCGTCAATAGCTTTATGGATGTAGGTTTGAGTTCCCCCATCCTTAACAACTTGTACACAACCAATGGCATCATATTTAATCCTGATCCTAAGTCACATAAAGACTTCTTGGCATTAAAAGTCCTAATATAACATAGATTGGTGACTGCTTTAAGATTCTCTTATTTTCTCCTAATAGTAAGAAAGGGGTCGCACTATAAGGGTGAAAATGATCATTGGGCTTTAAAACACAATCCTAACCACTATCATACTTAAAATCATCATCACCACTTATCGGCTTCTCAAACTCTATCTCAGGTATCTTATTACTTTCAGTGCTATCAATCTTTAACTCTTCAATAGTAGGTACATAAGGATTATCAATAGTGGCACCACAATTAGTGGTGAGGTCTAGACAATTACTTGTAGATAGCGAACTCTAAACTTTTTCACTCGAAAGAGTAACAGAAAATTACTCCAACTTCTTAATTGCAGTGGCATGAGACTCTACCTTCTAGGTTAACCCTGAAAGGTTAGACTTAATCTCCTTAAGGCCGTTCTCCTAATTTTCTTGACCTTTCACAAGTTTTATTAGCATTTCTTCCATTCTTAATTCCCTATCTTATCTGCCAGGTAGAATGTTACTTCCTCTCTTTTTCTTGTAATCATCTCTCCATCTCCAGTTACTGTCTCTATCCCTACCACGGTCTCTATATATGTAATCATAGTAGTTCTAACCTTGGTTTCCTTGCCCTTGGGCTTGGAAACCATACTACTGACTATCTGATTACCTAGCCTCCTTTTCTAATATAGACTCATAAACTCTAGAAGCTCACCCTGTGCTCCTACTGTATACACTTTTTAGAATTCACAGTTATGAAATGCTTTGCCATCAACCCAAGATCATTCCTTAGTAGTGCAATCTCTTGCACTTAAGAATCATCAACTACTCCCTAATCACTACCAGCTTCAATGGTGTAAGTATTAGAACATCTCTTTGCCTCCTGAGTTTGCCACCCTCAGTTAGTTTGAGAGATTTGGTCTAGAATATCAGAAGCTACCTCCTAGCGTAATCTCATAAAATCTCCTCCAGAGATAGTATCTACCATAGCTCTAAAATTAATAGTTAGGACTCGTCCATCAAGTTCATCCCTGAAATATGATGGTTGGGCACCATATTCAGATTCTTCTTGAACCTGAACCAAGCCTCATACATGGGCTTAGATTGCAATTGCCTTAAATTACAGATATTATCCTTGAGCTGCAACACCCTAGATGAAATAAAAAACCTATTGAAGAATTATCTTTGTAGATTCTTACATATAATAATAGACCATTTGGACGGTTCCCCTAACCATAATGATGCTTCTTTTGTAAGCGAGAAAATGAACAACCTCAACTTTAGTTCCTCATAATTTACCCTCAGTATGGTTTATAAAGTGTAAATTCTAATAAAATTGGCAAGATGTATGTTTGCATCATCTATAGGCAAACCCGCAAATGCACCCTTCATGTATAAGAGCTAGATTATAGCACTAGATCACGGCACCAGTCTCAACCATCTCAAAGTACCCCATATCCTCTTCGTCATCCTTGTATGGATGCAAATACTAATATGCTCAGATCACTTGAGGTCAGCCTTTATTCTGATTTCCACCGAGTAATGCTCAACAGTCTGTTGTCGGTCTCACAACACCATCCCAAACTCCATCTTTAGGGATATTATCTTTCTTTGGCTCTTACATCCTACCATGTGGTAGTAGGATCTTCTCTGAAATCAGTGGGAGTGCAGGATTACCTTTAATATATGTGCTAGGCATACATCACGTATGCCTAACTAAGAACAAGAAGAAAATCCCAAAAACTACAATGACTTTAATCCATAAATCAAAACCGTATTCCTTTGCAACGTCACTAAATTCTTAATGAAGTCAACGAAACACCTCCTTTCAGATGGTGATATGGTCTCTGTCAAGATATAGTAACCCAACTAAGGTTAGGGTTGAATCCTAAGGGAACACATGGCTTTGCAACTATTAGCTGTTGTAGTCTACGTGCAGTATTGGAAAGTAAATAGGGGGATTTATTTGTAGTAGGCTTGAGCAAGTAACAATATTAAATTTGGTTGAAATCAGTTATTGGTGAACACTAGGATTCCGTTCCCCCTGGCTTCTCAACTCTGTAGGTTTATCATACGTTATTGAACCAACCCAATACTTTGCATACAAAATCAATAAGTTATGTACCTCCTAGAGTCTTTTGGATGAGTATAAGAATTTCACCCTTTACCTTTGAAGTCTCGGATGTTGTATTACTAACCCTTATCTTGATTCCAGTTAATTATTACCTTTTGAGTCTCCAGTTATTAGATTAAAGCTAACGGTCATTCACTATATTCCATCGTGTGTTAATGGATCAACAATTAACTCCCAAATTACTGTTTTCATTATCTTTTCCTAGTCACTACTCTTTTTTTGGAGTAAGTAGTAATATCTAGGCAGGATCCTAACATTTGGAACCACTAAAATAACTATTATAATAAAGATAACGCAATGCATGCCATGGGTTGGTCTAATTCAACTATCATACTTCACTTACTTTGTCAATTAGCCAGCGTTTGCACAACCCTAGCTACAGATTTTTAGCCACTCATACTTGTGAAGATATCAATAACGATCATATTTGAAGGCAAAGATGAAATCATAATGATAATATAAATAAAAACCTACAACCGTAAACTGAAAAATCAATCAAAATCAATATAGAGAAATCCCAAGATCAAAGATGGATCTTGAAATTAAAATATGTTTCTAAGTGTTAAAAGTGTGTTACCTCTACTATAAAGTACATACAAGGTATTTATAGTACAAGAGAAAACCCTACAAATAAAGCTCGAATGAAATTTTAGAAAACGGAGTCAGTGGCCACATGTGTTCTGCATTAGTGGTTGGGGCACAGGCACAGGTAGTACCTGCGGTCTGGCTTCGAGTGTAGGTAAGGACCGCAGGTACAGGATGTGAAAAATTCCTGCAAGTCAGCTCTTGGGATTTTGGCTTTCTGGCACCCGCTTTGTGTATCTATGGTTTGTAGGTCTTACCTGCGGTCCGTTCATTACTTAGTAGGTGTCGAGAGTTAGTTTTTCAGTTTTTCTTTGATTCTTGAACATGAATTAAGCATGATCAAGCCATAAAATATCCCGAACATCAATAATTGCTCTAAAAGTGGCCCAAAACACCTTTTATTTTCACTATTTTCACAAACTTATCATACAAAATATAGTTTTCTGCAAAACATACCCAAAACAAATTATATATAATAAAAAGGCCTCAGAAATCTACATATTTTCCTTATTTTAAGCATCGAATGTGCTATATTTCTATAGCATATCACCGACTCATGGTGGGCTTGAGATACCCGTCATGACTAGGTCTTTGTTTGGGTTGTGACACCTCTATTTTCTTAGTTTCTTCACCATCTTCCTTCTAGTTGGATGCTTAGATTATTATTTTTGTAGACTCATCTTCTTGTATCTTTGGCTTGTCACCAGATCCCAACCTTCATCAACTAAAAACTTACCATGTTTTAATGGATTCTCTTTATGCTCTTCAAAGCATATTTGGACCGAATTGAGTGAGCCAAAAGTAATAGATATTTGATGAGAATTATCCTTCCTATCATCAAAGTAGATCTTCTCATTTTCCAATTGCATTACTTTGTCCTTGAAGAGAAAATATTTTTTTAGAGGGTGATCCACAAGCCTATGATACTTGTAATAGTTTGGATCATTGGTCCTTCCATCTTTGTTGGTCCACTTTATCTTTGGTAGCTCAATGTGCTTTTTCTCAAGAAGTTCATAAAAAATCATGATAATATCTGTATTAAGGAAGGGGTAGTCCTTCTTTTGCATATTTTTCAAGGTTAATTTTTGATTTGAACGTACTGGAGTAGTTGTCTTCACACTTTGTTTTTTCCTCACCTTTGTGGTGATATTTACATGAGACATATCTAAATTCATTGAATTCTTATTGTCACCTTTGGGGAAAAACTTTCTCCATCTTTTGAGTTCTGTTTTATCCTTTCCCTTTCAATGGTCATGGATATGCGCTACTCCTTTTTTAAAATAAGACATGCTCAACTCCATGTCATTAGAACGAGTATCTAATTACTTAAAGGATTTTGTTTAATGTCGCAAGATATAGAGAAGCTCCTAGTGCATTCCTTGGATGCACATCTCTATTGTAGAAGTTTTGCTGAGCCTATCATTGTAGTTTAGGCTCATATTTCTTCATTGATTAATGAAGTCAATGATTGGATTATCCTTTATTTAATAAGTATTTGTAAGATCTACCATTCTTACTGTATGCCTGGTGCTATCGAAGCAATTCAGGAAGTCATGCTCCAATTGCTTCCAACTATCGATGGAATAAGGCTCAAGGTTCGTGTACCAATTGAAGACATTTCCTTTTAGAGAATAGAAAAATTGTTTGACAAGATAGTCACCATTGGTTTTGACATTATTACATGTCTCAAAAAAGTGTGTGACATTTTGCTTTGGAATGCCTTTGACCTCAAATTGTTAAAATTTGGGGGTTTGATAGCAGGCAGACATTTTAAGGCTATCAATCGTTGCAGTGTAGGGCTTGGCATATGTTAGGAAATTTTTTTTGACAACATCATACTTGTCATTGAGAGTCCCTTCAATGAACTCCTTCAATTGATCAATTAGGATCATTCCTTTTGAAGAAACTTGTACCTCCTTAGGTGGTGGTGTTTGTTTTATAGGATATTCTTGCTTGTGAACTTTTGGAGATTTTCCAGGTGCATGAGTGTCTTGATTTTGCATATATTTGGTCAGACTCTCAATTGCCTTTGTCAGGTTTGGAAGATGATCCTCTATAGATGAGGCATTATTTACCATTGTTTGGATAATAACTGGAGGCGTTGGAGAGTAAAATGGATTATTGCACACGTTGATCTTTGAAGTGCTCATCTTATGCGGTCTAAGTGGAGATGATGTGTTGGTTGAAGGACTATCATTTTTTATGCCAGAATATTTTGAACTAGAATGCTCAACTAGAGCTAGTCTTCTTAAGTGACTCTGCCATATTGCTTTCTTTTTTTGAAGAACTTGCATAGGACCTTACCTTTTTTGCGATTGAATATCCAAAAATTAGAGTTGGTGCGGTTGTTGTCCTAGCATAATCATTTTTCTCCTTGTAACAACTCCAAAACTTCCAAAAGTAACACCGAGGATGCTCTCTACTTCAGTAGAGGGAGCAGTTGATTGAGAATTCAACTTCTTAGAAGTCATTTCAATGTTCTTAAACTTTGAAATTGGAAAATTTGAGATGAGAGGTAGAGATCATTTCACTAGGCATGCCATAATTTTTTGGACAATAAATATTGAGACCAAAAAATTAATAATCGGTGCAAGAAAAATATTGCAACAATCATTTTATTGATTTTAATATATGAGTGTTACAATCTCTATGAATCCTCTGATTCACCTTTTCAAATATAAATTCAAGGATTTTGAGCTTGATCTTGAATTTGAACTTTATTTGTTGATTTGGTGGATTTGACCTTGACTTATACTTCAATTCAAGGGTTTTTGAGATTGTTCTTGAATCTTGCAGTCTTGATCTTGAATCTTGATAAATCGAATTTGAATTCTTAAACTTTGTAGAGAATTTTTGGCGCTTAATCCATGAGCTCTATCTTGATTCTTGTTCGAGTTATTGATTTTTTTCTAAATTATGAGACCCCTATTTATAGTTGTAGGAAGGAAAGATCCATGGTGAATGTGAATTTCTTTTGACCAATCAGATTTAAGTGACATGACACATTTTAGGGGCATTTGATTTTACTAGGCCCACTACATCATTTTGAGATGTGGCATGATCCTATTGACTTATTCACTTGACTTGGCATGCCACATCATTTGACACATGACACCCAATTGTGCCTCTAGAATAATATGACATTTTTGAGCTTAGCAAAGTGGGATCATCATTTGTTACCCAAAACAATAAACTGACCCAATTGAAATTGAACTTTAATTAAATCCACATATGTTTGGACTTAAATAATTAGTCCAATTATATTAATCTTCCACAATTATTTAGATTAATATATTTCAAATTTAATATGAATAAAATTTATATGACTACAGTAGAATCATTGAAAAATTTACCTTTACCTATTTTTTTAGTAATAAAAATATAAAATTGAAGATGCATGAGATATCTGACCTGTATCTCGAAGCTTTTGCCTCGCTCCATGCTATATAAAATGTCTCTCTTTATGCCTCGATTTTTAAAAAATTGCCTATATAACATTGTTTATACTAGGGGTGTTAGAAAGCTAGGAGTCTGAGAATACTAGTGAAGCATATAACCTGCAATGAAGACTGAGTAAATAAAGATGGTACCCCCTTTGACACTTTTTGGAAGAAATCCTAGGATTTTGAGCTATACTGATTATGATATCCTCATTTAAGAATTTTACTAGTCTTTAATCTTCATCAAGAAGGATTAGAGTACTCCAGTTTCATTTCTCGAAGAGAAACCCCCTTTTTCTTAAATAAATGTAGTTCAAGAAATCTTATTTTTTTTCCAGTTGATCCATTTTATTCAAAAAGTTAAGTCTAGCTTCTACAAAACTATATGGTGGAGTAATTAAATTAAGATATACATCTACATAAATTAATTATTTTGCATGTTTGGTGGAGTTATTTATTTTTTTAACCTCCTAGGAGCTCCTACTCCTTTAGCTCCCTTAGTGACACAAACACACAACTTTCAAGTTGGTAGCTAAGTTATTTTTGATGGCCAAATCTACACTAAAAATGTCTCTATGATTAATTAGAAATACAACGTAATGTTTGTTAGGACAAAATAGGCAACTTTAAGGGACATTGAGGTATCTTGTTAATGTTTGCCTCGGAAAAAAATCGGTGTCCTGTCAAAAAACACTGAAATAAGTATGCTAGTACTTCAAGGCCAAGCAAGTCGTTTGATGGAACTACAAGATTTTTGAATTGACAATATGATGCAAAACAGAAGAATATACCCTCATGGTACATTAACCGAGTAATAGATTGGATAGGTTGAATACATCAAGATACTCAATCATCACATGTTCCAATTGAGCACTTAAGTAAATAATACAATATTCCTATTAAACACTTCTATCTCAAATACTAAAAATATTTTTGTGTGTGATCTTATTAGCATCTTTCAAAACTATGATAGTTTGTACACCATTTGAAAACAAATTAATTTAAACTTCTCTATTATACTTAATTGCTACTAATTTTTATGGTAAACAAATATCATGACATATTTAAAGCTACATGTTTTAAAGAAATTTTTCTTTCTTTAACTTCAGGCATAACCAAAATATATTGCATAAATTTTAAAAATAGTAGCATCTTATTGAACCCCTATATAAAATAAAGCACTATAACAAAGACCATGTATGAGGACAATACGCACACACACATATTGTATCTCCCCAAGTCTGGTACCCCGGATGCTCATAATCCTGAAGGACCATAAGCTAACCCATGACTGGAACCTGCTGTAATAACTGAGTAATAATATTGTATAATGTAAATAATGGGCTGAAATCCCATAAGGTTTAAAGCTGTAATACTAAAATAAAACTGAAATAAGGTATCTCAATACCAAAACTGAACAACTTTCTGAACATCTAGTCTAGAAATCCTATAAAACTAAACTGACTGAATAAGGAGTTGATGGGACAATCCCCCAACTTACTCTATCTACTGAAATGCTGAATCTAATGAGATAATGAAATAAAAGAATATGCTCAAAGGATAGGACTCACTGCTAGTCTTTCTGCTGAATGTCTAATCTGCTAAGAATGCTCTGGGGCTCGTACGTCTGAACCGATGGTATAAAACACCATAGCACAAAAGAAAAGCATGCATCAGTAAGTGTGAATATACTGGTACGCAAAGTGAGGTAAGGCTGAATGCATGGGTTCATATGCATGAACAATAATAACTGAATAACATAATTATGACTGAATGATAGTACATGCATAAATACGTGAACTGTAACTGAAATCAAGACAGTACTGAATACTAAGCCTGAATACTAATTAACTGATGTAACTGATAATGATATACTATTTACTGAGTGACTGTGTCTGATAGTCCTGATTCTGATGGAACTAGCTAAGTTCTGTACTGAGCTGAGTGACTATATCTGACTGTCCTAAAATCTATAGAACTATCTGAGTTCTTTACTGAAGATTGAGACTGAGACAGTGGGAGGTAATCATCTAATAGACATGCCCCTTTTTTGAATAGATTTAGGGTCAAATCGGTAACCCCAGTTGGAAGGGTGTCAGTACCGTGACATGGGTAAAGACACTGAAGAGATACCCTCATTTAGCAGGTACTAAAATGAGAATAGTGGAACCCTTAACTGACAAGTTAAGCCACCTCATCAACCCTAATCTAGTAGGTTTTTATGTCTCAACTTACGCTGGCTACATAGTTCTGGAGCACAAAGGATACTTCTAAGGATCACACCCTATACTAACAGGTGAGTCCCCATCCTTAGGTTCACTCGGTGCTGAATCCTACTCACAACTAAATAGACACTGGACTGATTTCCTAGTTCATACTAGGTATGACTAAGATGTTATTGATTGTACTGATTTACGGAGCTGAACTGAGTTTATTGAGTTTTTCTGAGTTCTATAACTGAACTAGAGTACTACTGATCGTGACATGACTGAGACTATTTTGTAACTGACACTGGCTCCAGGCACACAACTAAATTGTGGTATTAAATACCTAGGACTTGATAGCATGACATGACAGTTCTTTAATACTCGACAATAGTTAAAAACTCACAATACAATCTATAAGGCATTTCATCAATCACTTGAAAGTCATGAACTTGCACATTATTAGGAATGTATTCTAACACATCAAAATTTCATTAAAAAAATCTCATGAGCATTCCATCAAACACATACAAGGTATAGCTTTAACATGGAGGACATTGTGAACATGTGGGTGTAGCATAAGTTCATCATCTAGACTACCAAAGGATCATATAAGCACCATAATCTCTATTTAGTATTTTATCAAACACATGGTAGGCGTGGCTTTATACTTGGGCATAAACAACAATGCTAATACATCATGACTTCATAATTTAAGGGTTTTCATATAAGAGAATTAAAATTCAACTTACATGCTATCATAAAAACAAGAACTACATAAAGATTTCAACTTGGAGAACATCCCACAAAGTCAATATGATTACATTCAAACCTACAACATATAAATCACAATTCATGCTTTTAAAAGAATTTTCTTGAACTCCAAGGGTGGAAGGGACCCTTGGATGAACACTTTACATACCTTATTGCTTGAATTTGGAAAGATTGATGGTGAAATATCTTGAATTTGATTCTTGAATTGATAGCCCTAGGGTTTTGTTTTTGAGGATTTTATGAATAATGATTGTATTATACCTCTAAAGGGGCTAAATTTTATGTTTTGGAGCTGAAGGTCGAGGGAAAAAGACCCAAATACCCCTAAGAACATGGTGTTTTTAATGAGAAAAACTGGGCTACCAACACGATATCTAAAGTGACGCATCAATGGCATCGACGTGATATCCAACGCATCGCACCAAGATCACGTCGGGTCACTGGAATGGCATGCTAGTAGCTAAGGAAAATATCTACAACGTGATAGGCGATGTGGAGCCCCAAGATCGTGTTGGTACACTATTTTGGGATTCCAAACATGGTTTAAATGAGGTCCAAAAAATTTGAAACTTGTTCGAGAACACCCATTGACCTTCCTGATTATGAATTAACTAAAATATAGACATTTAAAGGACATTAAGGTCTCGAAATGAGATTGCCAACTTTCAAAGGCTAAAAAAATAAACTAAGTCTGAAAACATAGCTAGAATTTTCTAAGTCTGGGACCCCCGTTAACAAGCTTAAAGGACTAAATTAAGCTATAAATTTTGCGGGGTCTTACAATATCTCCCCCTTGGGAACATTTATCCTAGAATGAGACTGACTGAACTGATAGTATTAGTAGGCTGAACCTACTTATGGACATGAACATCTGGAACATAATTATAGGACTGATATTACTGATATACTAAATAACCACACTGAACATACATATTTGATGCACAAGTACATAATTGAGCTGATTCATGAGTACATGACTGGGATTTTTGATAAGCTGAGTTTCTCATACTGAACATACGTATCTGATGCATGAGTACATAACCGAGCTGATTCATGAGTACATGACTGGGATTTATTATAAGCGGAGTTTCTCATACTAAACATGCATATCTGATGCATGGATACATGACTGAACTGACTCATGAAGATATGATTGAACATTCAATGGTATTTAATACCAAGTTTGTAACTGAAATTTGAACATAAAACTGAATAAGCTTAGCGAAAAATATTACGTTGGGCTGAGTCTAGTTTGCGAAGAAGAGGTAAGGATACTTGGTCTGCATGTCTACTTCTGCTTCCCATGTATCTCCCTCAACGGACTGATTTAGCCAAACAACTTTGACTAGAGGGATTTCTTTGTTCCTCAGTCTGTGAATCTGATACTAAGGGATTTCGACTGGGATCTCTTCGAAAGAGAGGCTATTTTGAATATGTAAGCCCTTTGGAGGGACTACGACTTCTGGGTCACCTATGCACTTCTTAAGCAAGGAGACGTGAAACACTGGATAGACTGAAGATAGATCTGAAGGCACTTCGAGCTCATAAGATACTTTGTCGAAGCGACTGAGAATTTTGAAAGGGCCAACATATTGGGTACTGAGCTTCTCTTTCTTGCCAAACCTCTTCACTCCTTTTATGGGAGAAATTTTCAAATACACATAATAGCCAATCTCAAACTCGAGATCCTTTCTGTGCTCATCTGCATAAAATTTCTATCGGCTCCGAGTTATCTTAAGCCTTTATCTGATCAACTAAAATTTTTCTAAGGTATCGAATACCAAGTCAGGCCCTACCACTGTGGCCTCACCCAGTTCAAACCAACCAAGGGGAGATCTATACCTTCTCTCATAAAGCACGTCAAATGAAGCCATCTTAATATTTGAATGATAACTATTGTTGTATGTAAACTCAATCAAAGGCAAGTGGTCATCCTAACTACCTTTAAAATTTATCGAACATGCTCGCAGCATATCCTCCAAAGTCTGAATGGACCTTTCTTCTTGACTATCTATCTGAGGGTGAAAATTTTTACTGAGGTAAACTCAGGTGCCAAGATCCTTTTGAATGCTTTCCAGAAATGAGAGGTGAACTGGGTACCTCTATCTGAGAAGATGGATAATGGTACACCATGTAATCTGAGTAACTCTCTGATGTAGATTTTGGCATAATCCTCGGTTGTATAAGAGGTATGGACTGGAAGAAAATGAGCTGATTTGGTCACCCTATCTAGAATGACCCAAAACGAATCATACTGATGATGAGTACGAGGCAAACATATCACAAAGTCCATGTTCACTTCTTCCCACTTCCAAGTTGGAATATTGAACTCCTGCATGGACCCACTTGGCTTCTGATGCTCAATTTTAACCTGCTGATATGTTGAGCACTTAGCCACAAATTATGCAATATCTCTCTTTATCCCACTCCACTAATAGATCTCCTATAAATTATGGTACATCTTTGTATCCCCTGGATGAATTGAGTAACGCGCACCATACACTTCTGGAAGAATTCACTGTCTTATGTCATCAATACCTTGTACACACAGACGAACTTGACAATGCAGAATATCATCTCCCCCTTGGGAGAAAACCTCCACCTTATGATCTCTGACTGATCTTTTGAACTTGACTAAATTGGGATCTCTATCCTACTTTTCTTTTACTTCAAAAACTAAAGATAATTCTGAACTATTCTAAACCCACACACTACTTTCTGCTGAATCAACTAAATGGACACCTAGTCGGGCAAGCTGATTAACTTCCTGGGCTAACTTCTTTTTACTTTCCTAAACATAAGAAACACTACCCATAGATAGCCTACTTAGAGCATCATCCACTACATTGGCTTTGCTCGGGTGATACAGAACACTCATATCATAGTTTTTCAACAACTCCAACCCCCTTCTCTGACAGAGGTTTAACTCATTCTGAAAGAACACATACTAAAGGCTATTATGATTAGTGAACACATCAACGTGCACCCTATATAAATAGTGCCTCCAAATCTTTAAAGCAAGGACTATTACTTCTAACTCAAGGTCATGAGTAGGGTTATTCTTTTCATGGGGCTTAAGTTGTCTGGAGGCATAGTCTATGACCTTACCATGCTGCATGAGGACACAACCCAAACCTACTCTGTATATATCATGGTACACAACAAAGCTATATGAACCATCTGGTAAATTCAAGACTAGGCCTGAGGTCAGTTGAGCCTTTAATTCTTGAAAACTCTTCTCACAAGAATGTGACCACTGAAATTTAACTTTCTTCTGAGTCAATCTAGACATAGGGGATGCAATAGATGAAAATCCCTCAACAAACTATCTATAATAGCCAGACAAACCCAAGAAACTCCTGATATCTAATGGAGGGATGGGTCTGGGCCAGTTTCTCACCGCTTTGGATTTTTGAGGATCAACTCTAATTCCATCATCTAAAACAATATGGACAAGGAATGCTACTGGCCTTAGCCAAATTTTGCACTTACTGAATTTAGCAAATAACTGATGATTTCTGAGAGTCTGTAATACTATTTTGAGATGGTCTACAAGATAACGCTCACTGCAGGACTATACCAGCATGTCATCTATGAAAACTATGATGAACATGTCCAAGTACTGCTTGAACACCCGATTCATAAAGTCTATGAAGGCTACTAGGGCATTAGTAAGACCATAGGACATGACTAAGAATTTGAAGTGACCATACCGAGTTCTGAAGGATGTCTTTGGGATGTCATATTCTCTGAGTCTGAGCTAATGATAACCTGATCTGAGGTCTATCTTTTAAAAGTAACTACCACCCTGAAGTTGGTCAAACAAGTCATCGATTCTAGAAAGGGGATACTTGTTTTTGACCGTGACTTTATTTAATTAGCGGTAGTCAATGCACATTCTGAGAGAATTGTCTTTCTTGCGCATGAATAAAACTGGTGCGCCCCACAGGGACATACTAGGCTTGATGAATCCCTTATCTAAGAGATCCTTTAATTGTTCTATTAATTATCTGAGTTCAGCAGGTGCCATTCTATATAGAGAAATAAATATGGGCTGAGTATCTAGGAGAAGATCAATTTCGTAATTGATTTCCCTTTCGGGAGGAACTCCGAAAAGATCTTTAGGAAACACATCTTGGAATTCACATGCTATTGACACTGATTCAAGAGTAGGGATTTCTAAAATAGAGTCCTTGACTCGCACAAGGTGATAGACACATCTCTTAGATATTATTTTTCTCGCCCAAAGGTAAGAAATAAGCTAACCACTAAGTGCTGAAGAACTACCCCTCCACTCTAGGACAGGGTCATTTGGAAACTAAAACTGGACAATTCTATTTCTACAGTCGACTGAGGCATAGTAGAAATGAAGCCAATCTATGTCGAGAATGACATCAAAATTAGTTATCTCTAATTTGACTAAATCTGCTGAAGTGACTCTCCGAGATACCATAACCGAACTGTTCCTATATACTCACGGGGCTATGATGGATTTACCTATTAGGGTAAAGACTGAGAATGGATCTACTAGAATTTCGGGACTGACTCCGAAATCAACTGCTATATAAAGAGTAAACAAAGACAAGAAATCTCCTAGATCTAGCAAAGAATAAACATGTATATGAAAGATATGTAACATACCACTTACCACATTAGGAGAATTTTCCTAATCCTATTGAGACTGAGGACCATAGATTCTATTTGGGTGTTTCCCAATGGTGGCATAATATGAGGCACCCTATTGATTTGGGCTACCAGACTGAGTTGGAGGATAGTTTCACTGACCCTGAGAACTTGAATAGGAACAATCTCTGACTCTAGGGCCTGGCTTGCGATATCCAAAACAAACATTACTTCCAATTTTATAAATACCCTAATGGTTCTTGCCACAAGTCTGACAATAAGGATTGGTTCAAGCACTGCTGACAATACCTTGAGATTTAGAGCCTGGCGCTCTATCTCTATCACCATCTCTGAATTTCGACACTGGAGCACTGGTTGAGGATAGAGCTGGAACTGAGGATTTAAAGCAGAACTGAGAATAATTCCCACCCTTTAACTTGGGCTGAGCAGAGTTAAAACTACTTATTCTAGCTCTCTTATTCTACTTTTCTCTCTTTTTATCATTCTGCTCCTCTATCTGCTCAGCATGGATCATGAGCCTAGCCAAGTCTATATTACTAATCAACATTATATTCCTACACTCTTTGACCATACTATTATTCACCCATACACAAACTTACTCATTTGGGATCTGCTATCTGCCACTACATGAGGAGCATATCTATCTAATTGAGTAAATTTGATAGAATACTCTTTCACTGTCATATTGCCCTACTTTAGATTAATAAACTCTAACACCTTATCTTGTCTCAGCTCTGGGGAAAAGAATATATCTATAAAAGTAGTGGAAAACTCCTCCCATTCAATGGGCCCTATATCCGCAGCCCTCTATGCTTTCCATTATTTGAACCAAGTGTGAGCCACATCCTGCAACTGGTATGCAACTAGCTCAGCACCCTCACTAGCAGTCACTCCCATAATATCTGTAATCTTTTGTATCTAATCAAGATACTCCTGAGGGTCCACATCTAACTTAGTCCTTATAAAAATGTGGAGGGTTCATTTGGGTGAAGTCTCAAATCCTGGAAGCAACTGTATTGGAAACTGGGTTAGCTGAAATGGTAGTTAGGTATTCATTCTAGGCTACCACAGAATGAGCTAGGGTGGTGAATGCTACTCTGAACTTTGTGTGGGAGACATGTTCGACCAAAGAATTGGGCTAGTCAGGCTGAGGGGCTGGCTGGTCTCCTATTCCTCTTCCCTAAGTCCTCTTTGAAGGAATTTTTTATAAATGGAAGAGAAAATTGGATTAGAAAGAGAGTTTAACTGGAGCTCATGCTTACTCACACGACATAAATACTGAAATAAGGGAAACTATTCCTAAAATATCTCGTAGCCTCGTGCCTATAAGTGTGACGTGCTACACATCCATGGATAAGACTCTACTAGATGTAACTTTCAGACTTCCTAGAACTTAATAAACCTTAGGCTTTGATACCAAGTTTGTAATTCCCTGAGTCTAGTACCTCGGATGCTACACAGTGCTCATAATCCCAAAGGTCCACAAGCTAACCCATGATTGGTACCTGCTACAATAACTGAGCAATAATAATGTATAATGCAGAATAATGGATTGAAATGCCATAAGATTCAAAGCTGTAATACTAAAATAAAATTGAAATACGGTATCTCAATACCAAAACTGAATAACTGTCTGAACATCTAGTTTAAAAAGCCTCTAAAACTGAATTGTCTGAATAAGGAGTTGATGGGAAAATCCCCCAACTAACTCTATCTACTAAAATGATAAATCTAATGAGATAATGAAATAAAAACATATCCCTAAATCATGAAGACTCACGGCTAGTATGTCTGCTGAAAGTCTAATCTGCAAAGAATGCTCTAGGGCCCGTACGTCTGAACCTAGGTATAAAAGACCATAGCACAAAAGAAAAGTATATGTCAGTATGTGTGAATGTATTGGTACTTAAAGTGAGGTAATACTGAATGCATGGGTTCATATGCATTAACAATAATAACTGAATAACATGTGTATGACTGAATAAGAGTACATGCATGAATATGTGAACAGTAACTAAAATTGAGATAATACTGAATACTGATTAACTGATATAACTAATAACTGATATACTTTTTACTGAGTGACTGTGTTTGATAGTTCTGATTCTAATGGAACTAGCTGAGTTTCGTACTGAGCTGAGTGACTGTACTTGACAGTCCTAAAATCTATAGAACTATTTGAGTTTTTTACTGCAGACTAAGACTGAGACTATGGGAGGTAATCATCTTATCGACATGCCCCTTTTTCAGAATAGATTTGGGATCGAACCTGTAACCCCAGTTGGAAGGGTGTCAGTACTATGCCATGGGTAAAGACATTGAAGATATACCCTTATCTAGCAGGTACTCAAATGAGAATGGTGGAACCCTCAAGTGATAGGTTCAGCCACCTCATCAACCCTCATCTAGAAGGTTTTGATGTCTTAAACTATGCTGGCTATGTAGTTCTGGAACACAAGGGATGCTTCAAAGGATCATACCCTCTACTAAAAGGTGAGTCCCCATCCTTGGGTTCACTCGGTGCAGAATCTTACCCCTAACTGAATAGACACTGGAATGATTTCCTAGTTCATACTAGGAGTGACTGAGCTATTACTGATTGTACTGATTTATGAAGTTGAACTGAGTTTACTTAGTTTTCCTGAGTTCTATAACTGAACTAGAGTACTACTGATTATGACATGACTGAGATTGTTCTGTAACTGACACTGGATCTGGGCACACAACTAAATTGTTTGGTATTAAATACCCCCAGGACTCGATAACATGACATGATAATTATTGAATACTTGACAATAGTCAATAACTTACAATACAATAGGTGAGACATTTCATTAATCACTTGAAAGTCATGAACTTGTACATGATTAGGAATGCATGGTAACACATAAAAATTTCATTAAAACAATTTTATGATCATTCCATCAAACACATACAAGGTATAGCTTTATCATGGAGGACATTGTGAATATGTAGCTGTAGCATAAGTTCATCATTTAGACCACCAAAGTATCATAAAAGCACCATAATCTCAATTTGGTATTTTATCAAACACATGGCAGACATGGGTTTATACTTGGACATGAACAGCAATACTAATACATCATGACTTTATAGTTTAAGGTTTCCATATAAGAGAATCAAAAGTCAACTTACATTATATTATAAAAACAAGAAATACATAAAGATTTCAACTTGGAACATGTACCACAACATCAACATGATTACATTCAAACCCATTACATGGAAATCACAGGTCATGCTTTTAAAAGAAGTTTCTTAAACTCCAAAGATGGAAGGGACCCTTGGATGAACACTTTACATACCTTATTACTTAAATTTGGAAAGATTAATGGTGAAATCTCTTGAATTTGATTCTTGAATTGATAGCCCTAGGGTTTGGTTCTTGAGAATTTTATGAATAATGATTGTATTATGCCTCTAAAAGGGCTAAATTTTGTGTTTTGGGGATGAGGGTCAAGGGAAAAATACCCAAATACCCCCAAAGAATGCGGTGTTTTTAACAAGAAAAACTGGGCTATCGATATGATATCCGATGCGGTCCATTGATGGTATCAATGCTATATCCAATGCATCGCTCCAAGATCACGCCGGGTCACTAGAATGGCACGCTGGTATCTAGGAAAAATATCAACCAACGTGATAGGTGATGCGGCACGCCAAGATCACATTGGTACACTATTTTGAGATTCCAAACATGGTCTAAATGAGGTTTGAAAAATTTGAAACTTGTCCGGGAACACCCGTTGACCTTCCTGATCATGAATTATCTAAAATATAGATATTTAAAGGACATTAAGGTTGAAAAATGAGATTGTCAACTTTCAAAGGCTAAAAAAAATATACTAAGTCTAAAAACTTGACTAGAATTTTCTAAGTTTGGGTCCCCCCTCCCCTCCTTTAACAAGCTTAAAGGACTGAATTAAGCTAGAAATTTTGTGGGTTCTTACACATATATATATCAAAGATAAGATAAACAACCATATAATTTGGTATTTAATATAATACTTGTGGAATAATTAATTGGTCATACCTGGACTGTCTGACTAAGTTTATGCTTATGTAACTACTCCAAAATTGTCCTAAGTGCATGTACATACAATTCTTCTTTTCAAAAGTCATGTAGAATAAAACTTCAAGATAGAAATTCTAATGATTACAGTATTAAGAAATTTAGTTTCCCTTCAAAGTTCAAGATGTGCAGTTGTAGTAATCCAAAAATAAATTACACATTAATGTAAGAGAGATTATCACCACATGACAGAAGAAAGGTCATAGGCATCTACTTTTACATAAAAAGTGACCTTGTAAATAATTTTACTTGAAGTTCTTTAACGAAGTAGCAACGATGAAACAAAATTGAAAAAGTTAATGAAGAGAGGGCACTACTTATATTATCTTTCTATGATTGTGTAGATATTGGATAAATCATTTCTTTTATTATTTCCAATTCATTTGCATGAAGTGTTACTAACAAGATTTCATGAAGCGTTACTGACAGGATTTTAAGACAGATTGAAAATTTTAAATTTAACTTGTTCAAGCTCTTATTTCCTTGAAATTATGAATCCAAAACTTGTATATTTATGATATGACTAAAAAAGGTATGTTCGAACCCATATTCAAAATTATGAGATTGAACGCAAACATAATCTAAAATAGATGTGAGAAACATGTTGTCAGCTTTTGTTGAAGCTAGTTATAGATGTTAGTTAGAGTTAGTTAGCCAGCTGGCTACATATGGATCACAACTAATTTAATTGTACTCATTAGTCAATTAGTTAGTTAGATGGTTATAAGATTAGTCTACTAGCTAGCATAGAAAATTTGAGATTCTATATACACTCTGATGTAGTTACTATTTCATTGAGAAATTGATCATAATATCAAATAGTGAGTTTTTTCTTTTCTTCCTCTCCCAAAATATCCTCTTTTATTTTCCTGTGATCTAGAGCTATCATAGCTCATTCTATAATTTCTCATGGTATCAGATCTTGAATAATCGATCGTAAAGATTCTCGTTGTTGTACATCAACCCCTACTTGCTAAAAATCTCTCTTAGTTTCCTTATTTTTGATCTAATTTTTTAGTTGTCTTCTTAACCCTAGAAGTTAATCTCCATAGATTATTGAAGTTGAGTTTTGAAGAAAGCATTAACATCTACAACTGATAGAGAAACTAGAGAAGCAACTGGTGATACAACCATGCAAATCATAGACTAACATAATCCTCTATTTTTGCAACTATGGTACACTCCAGGTACCTCATTAATCTCTGTGAAACTTACTGGACCTGAGAATTCCACATTGTGAAGTATCACTATACATATAAGTTTATTAGAAAAAAGCAAATCGAGCTTTGTTGATGGTAGATACCTTAAGGAAAAGTTTCACTGTTTTTTACATGAACTTTGGGAGAAATGCAATCACATAGTTTTATCATGTATTATGAGCTCAGTGAGTGCTAAATTGTTGAGTGGTATGGTTTATGCATCTAGTGCACATAAGTTTTGGATAGGTTTTTTGGAGATATTTGACATGGCAAATGGATCTATAATTTTATTCTTGCATAAAGAGATAGCTACACCCACTTAGGGAATTTCCTTTATATCTACTTATATTTCAAAATTAAAAGAATTTTAGGCTGAATTTGATGCACTCTTACCCTACCCTGGTTGTAGTTGTGAAGAATCCAGGAAATATGATGAACCTTTTAAGCACCAAAGGTTACTGTAATTTCTAATGGGTCTCAATGAGACCTATTCTTAATCGAGTAATCAAATTCTAAACATGATCCTTATACCTTCTATTAACAAAGTTTATACTATGATTATCTCTGAAGAGAGTAGGACAAGTATATCTCTATATCATGTTACAAAATTGAATAAAGACACTTCTTTTCTATGTAATAACAAGGCAAAAAAGGTGCTTAATTCTCCCTATGAATCTTCTGGAGCTTCTAGTTTGACCACTCAGCACTGTGGTTCTAGCTCTGGCATAAGAACTAAATCTTCTCATTCATATGGAGGGAACTCTACAAGAGAAGTCGGTGGTGGTTTCACTCTGGTAGCAATAATTTTCTTGATTCTAGTTCCTACAAAAATTCTCACACTTGAGGTCCCAATTTTGTTAGCCACCATACATCAAGTACAAGTTTTTGATCCAATAATAGATTTAAGAAAAATAATCTTTTTTATGACTACTATCATTTCAAAGGGAATACGAAGGACAATTGCTGCAAGTTTACAGGATACCCTGGTGATTCCAAACAAAAAAAGTGGTTTTTTCAAATAGTTTTTCTGGTCTTGCAACTTATTTTTCATAAGATACTGCTAGTGTTTTAGGAGGTAGACAAGAAGGTGTTAAAGATATGAACAAAAATTCTAATGAATCAACCCCTATCATCCCTCAGCTTACATAGGAATAATACAATCAATTACTAAACATACTTGGAAAGGGAGATGCTATAACTGATGAAAAAATGATGATATGTCGTGGTTTCATGGCATATTTGATGCTTGACATAGTGAGAATATACATCTACTTTGGTTGTTTTGTAGGATATGATGTGTGTTTTATATATGCTACAGGTAAATTAGTTTGGAAGTGGTGCTTGACTACAAAGAGGATGAAAATGCTCTAAAAATTTAAAGTACTATTCAGACTATGAGTCGTGTTATCACCTTACGACTCATAACTAAAGCCGTAGTGTTAACAGTGAGTAAACTTAAGTTCTGGGAGTAAAGTAATGGAAGACTACGATTCATAAGGTCAGATTACAACTCATAATATAAATTCATATGTTGAACAATAGATGAAATTCCTGAGGACTGATGCTCTAATGTTGACGAGTAAAGACCATGAATCGTATGGACTGACTACAACTCGTGGTAAAGATTCATAATGATAACAAACTCAAGACTCCTAAAGGTAAAAAGCTACTGGAGTAACTATCATTAGTACCATCTGGCTTATAAGGCTACCCTATGATTCGTGATCAATGAAGCTAAAAGAGAGCGATGACAATAGGCAACAAGTCGTGAACAGTCCTAACGACTCATTGCCACAGACATGATCACTGCCAACATAGTTTTACTATTTTTTTTAATTAGGTTTCATTTATTATTTTGGAATATTATAAATACCCTTGGGTTATGCTTTTATTATATTACACACTTTTGGTATTTTTTCACATATATTGATTTCTTGATATTTTTGTTCTTAGTTTTTTTTAGTTTTGTAACCAATTAAAGATTTTATAGTTTATTATTTTCATCTTGTGTAATCAATTCAATGTTTTATTCTTTGAATTCTATGGATTGTTGCATAACCATGACCACTAAATTCTTTGACTAAGGTTGTGCTTGCCCTAACAGACTAACAAAGTAAGAGAAGTGGGTGATTCATCTATTTTGCTGTGATTGTGTGTATTGTGATCTTCTTTATATTAATTGTCTCCTAAGCTACCAAAGAAGCTTGAAAATTTTCTATATTTGAGATCATCCTCACAAGGGTGTTCTAGATTGGTAAAAGGGGATTATGATAGTGATTCAATGCTGTCAACCCTAATCTAAGCAACTCAAGACTTAAAAGGTTAAAGTTGTACTGACATTTAGGATAAGGGATAGGAAAGAAACACCTTAAGGTCTACAAGGTAAAGGGTGATATTTATCAATACGTTCACAAGATGGTTGATAGTACCTAGCTTGTCAAACTACACATTCAGAGCAGTGGGATAGGTAAATTAAAGATAGAAAATTTTGTATTTAGAAGCATAGGGACATAGTCCTAGTGTTCGTTTTCTGTATTGTTTACCACCACAAGCAATCAAGTTTGGTTACTTGTTACTATTGATTTTCAAATTCCCCCATTTACTTTTCCAGACTACTCATGATTTTATTATGTTTCAAAGATAATTTCGTGCATTTCTTATGGGTTTGAACCCAACGTGGTTTGGTTTACTATATTTTTCATGTCCGTAACATACTTTTTTGGAGGTGTAGTTTTTGGGAGACATCAAGTTTTGGCATCGTTGTCGGGGTAATATGATGTTGAGTTGTTGATTGGATTTGCTAAGGTTTTGGGTTTTTATTTTTTATTTTTAGTTGGGTATACGCTAGTGTATGCCTAATACTAGGAGTCGAGACAATCCTTTGCTCCCATTGGATCACAAACTAGAAATACTGCTACAGTCTAATCGTATGATAAGCAAACCAATACGAGCAGGCGATTAAAAAGGGGTTGAAGATAATCCTCAAGATGTACCACCTCATGATCCTGGTGATTCATAAAATATTGCTAATAGACAGATGCAATTACTATTAGAAGAAGCTTCTAACTAGAGAAGACAGGCTGAGGAAGCCTTGTTGGCACAATAGGCTGAGCTAGCCGGGGCAAGACCTGTAGTTGATTATCGAGAATCACTCAATGATGATTAAGATAGAGCACGAGGTAACAGATCTCGAGTGATACTAGCTTATCAGTATATACCACTATATAATAAAGATGAGGATATAGGATATATTGAGCGTGTTGAGACATAAAACATTATTCCTTCTACTTTGCTCCCAAATGTTAAGTTTGATATCACAAATGCAATGATCTAATTGTTGAATGTAAAGGGTGTGTTTTGGGGGTTGTCAACAAATGATGCGAACATGCATCTTGCCAATTTTTCTTGGATTTTCACTTCGTATAGAATTCTAGGGGTGGATCAGAAAACATTGAGATTGAGGTTGTTTCCATTCTCATTGACCAGTGAAGCATCATTTTAGTTAGGGAAACTTTTGAGAGTCTTAATTACAAATTGGAATGACTAGCTTAGATAGTTTTTGAATCGGTTTGTTCCTCTTTCTATGATGCTATAGCCAAAAGATAAAAATTATAATTTTAGGCAGTTGCCTATTGAGTCCATGTATGAGGAATGGTTTTGGTTCAAAAAGAAGTTAAGCATGGTACCTAATGATCGAATTCCAGGGTTTAATTTTGTTGTGTTATCCTACATAGCCCTCTATAAGTTCTAGGGAGATGGAAGATATAATATTTAAAGGAATATTTATGTATTTTCACTAGGATATAGTGCAAGAAATACTAGAGAAGATCTCTATCACTAACCGAGGATGTCACACTCGGGCAGCTGATAGGGGTGATATGGGTTTTGATTAAAAAAAAAGTTAAGAATGGTACCTAATCACCAAATTCTAGGGTCTAATTTTATTAAGATATTCTATAGATCCCTGACTATAAGTTCTAGGGCGATGGTAGACATAATATCTGAAGGAGAATTTATGCATCTCCACTGGTATATAATGCAGGAAATTCTAGATGAGATCTCTATCACTAATCAAGGATGGCACACTCAGGAGTCTGATAGGGGTGTTGGTACGTATGCCATTAGAGCTTCTAGTGATTACCAAGATGCTGATGATTCGATATCATAAGAAGTTGCACAACTCAGAATGAATTTAGGGTTCTAACAAAATTGTTTGCAATAGTAAATTTTAAAAAAGTGAATATAGTAGGGTACAAGGGTCTGTTTCTATAGCATTTGAGTATAATACAGATAGAGAAGCTAAGTATCTAGATCAAGAAATAGAGGGTTTCTGATCAAAGGAGTAAGGAAACCAAGGTTGAAATTACTATGGTGATAGATATTGTCCAATCAACGAAAATCCCAAGAGAATCAGGAGAGCTTCCTTAAAGAGATTAAGGTGGATATATCATGATTGAACCAAAAAGTTTAGTCGTATGCTACTATGAGAAAACAACTAGAGTAGCAGTTTGGCGAAATGTCGGCCTCATTGAATCGTAGGCAGCCTGACACTCTTCCTAGCAGTATAGTGCAAAATTCAAAAAATAATAGTCATTGTCTTGCTATTATCACTCAAAGTGGTAAAACTACCATAGACCCCCATTCCTGGTGTGGAAGAGCTAATGAATGATGGTGATGACATAGATGTTGATGATACACTTATAGCAGAATCCAAAAAATTGATAGGTGTTGAACATATTTGTGATAAGGATAAAAGGAAAGGGAAGTCTGATGAGCCAAGGTTGAAGATTATTCTGAGTTCTCCCCTACCTTTTCCTCAAAGAATGAAAAAGAAATAATAACAAGGTAAATATCAAAAGTTTTGTCAAGGTTGAAGGAACTATCTATCAATATTCCCCTTGTTGAGGCATTGGAGTAGATTCCTGGCTACACAAAGTTTATGAAATATTTGTTCACAAGGAAGGGGACAGTGAGTTTTAAGGCTGCTGACAATGTGCACCACTGTAGTGCTTTGGCTTCTAGATTATTAGTATAAAAGGAGGAGGGCCCAAGAGCCTTCACTATTGTATTTAATATTGGGTCCTTTAACTTTGCTCAAGCTTTGTGTGGTTTGGGTGCTAGCATCAATCTGATGCCACTGGAGGATTATTAAGAATTGGGATTAAGGGCACCCAAATTGGTATCGATAAGATTATTAATGGCTAACCACATGATAAAGCAGCCGGTAGGTATTTTTTGTAATGTGTTGGTGAAGGTAGCACCCTTCATATTTTTAGATAATTTCATTATTCTTGATTGTGAGGTGGATTGACAAGTACCTATCATCTTGGGTAGACCCTTCATAGCCATAGACAGGGAGTTGGTTGATATGGAATTGGGGCAGATAAAGTTAAAACTAAATGATGAGCAAGTGAGCTTTAATATGTGCTAGTCGATGAAGCAACCTGATGATATATGGGTTATGTCTATGAAAGACAACATTGATGGTAGTATTGATGATATTACTGTGCCTACTGAAGAGCCACTTGGAGTTGAGGCATTAGCAGTGGTGATTATGAATTTCGATAATGATGGTATTAAGGAATACGATGAGACAGTGGGCACTCTATATGGGAGAGGTTCTTAAGCTTATGCCCCAAATAAACTTGAACTGGATCTGAAAAATAGAACCACTCCTCTACTCGACCATATATTGAGGAGCTACCAATCATTGAATTGAAGACCCTCCCACCTCACTTGCACTATATATTCTTGGGGGCCAACAATACCTTATCAGTGATTATTGTGGCTGACTTGGTTTAATCTGAAGTAAAGGCATTATTATTAGTGTTATAGAGGTTCAAAAGAGCTATGGGGTGGACCATTGAAGATATTGTGGGTATTTTACCAGGCATTTTCACTCACAAGATCTAACTTGAATCGGACTGCATTCCCAGTATTGAGCATTAATATCAGCTAAATCCTCTTATACAAGAGGTGGTAAAAAAGGAAATTATCAAATGGTTAGATACTGGTGTAGTTTACCTCATTATGTATAGTAAGTTGGTTATTCCTATTCAATGCATCCCAAAGAAAGGAAGAATTACTATAGTGTCGAATGAGAAAAATGTGCTCGTACAAATTAGACTAGTCACAGGTTGGAGAGTGTGCATGGACTACAAAAAGCTGAATACATGGACTCAGAAGGACCATTTTAAAATGCTGTTATGGATCAGATGCTAGAAAGGTTAGTAAGCAGGGTTTGGTAGTATCTTCTTAATGTGTATTCGGGTTACAATCAGATCACTATTGCTCTCGAAGACCAAGAAAAGATGACCTTCAATTGCCCCTATAGGACTTTTGCATTCAAAAGGATACCGTTCAGTTTATGCAATGCTCTGACCAAATTTCAGAGATGTATGATATCTATATTCTCTTACATAGTGGAAGACACCATTAAGGTCTTCATGGATGACTTTTCAATAGTTGGGGATTCTTTTGATGACTGCTTAATCCACTTGGACAATGCTCTTCATAGGTGTGAGGAATGCAACTTGGTGTTGAATTTGGAGGAGTGCCACTTTATTGTAAAATAAGGTATTGTACTCTAGCAGAAGATATCAAAAAGGGGCATTGAGGTAGATAAAGAAAAAATTAAAGTAGTTGAGAAATTCCCACCACCAGTCTTGATGAAGGGTATTCAGAGTTTTTAGGTCATACTGGCTTTTACAGCAGTTTCATTAAGGATTTCTGAAAGATTGAAAACCCCCTATGTAAGATTCTTAAGAATGGGGTAAATTTTGATTTTGATGATGCATGTCTAAAGGCTTTTGAGTGCTTGAAGGAGCGATTGGTGTCAGCTCCTATTATCTTATCCCCTTATTGGTCCCTGCCATTTGAGATTATGTGTAATACAAGCAGTGTAGCATTAGGGGTTGTCATAGAACAACGGTGAAAAAATATCCTTAACTAATTTACTATGCCATCAAGGCACTAAACCCTTCACAAAATACTACCATACAATTATTGAGCAAGAGTGGCTTGCCTTTAAAAAATTCCGGTCCTATTTGATTGGGACGAAGGTCATAGTGTGTACAAATTATGTAGCTTTGAGATACCTAATGGCAAAGAAAGATGCAAAATTAAGGTTGATTCATTGGGTACACTTGTCGTAAGAGTTTGATTTTAAGGTGAAGGCACAGAAAGGCACGAAAGCCAAGTTGCAATCAATTTTCAAACTTATAGAAGAAGCTATGTAGAAAATGGGGGATGGGATTGAAATTAGTGATACTTTTCCAGACGAGTAGATTTTGGCAGCATCACAAGACCTAATCCCTTGGTTTGTTGATTTTGACAATTAATAGGCAAGTAATTTTGTCCTAGAAGACTTTT
Organism: Capsicum chinense; assembly: GCA_026120095.1. NCBI lineage: Eukaryota > Viridiplantae > Streptophyta > Magnoliopsida > Solanales > Solanaceae > Capsicum > Capsicum chinense. The sequence goes on along the minus strand of JAPEIP010000004.1, from coordinate 161,615,717 downwards.
ACTTCTAGTAGCGAAAGAGATTTTGGCATGAGGTGAGGAAGTTTTTCTTGGATGAGCCTTATATATTATGAATTTATGCAGATGGTATGATTCAAAGATGCATCCTGAAGATGGAGATAATGAGTATTCTTTGGGGTTGTCATGCTTTACCTATTGGGTGTCACTGTGGAGGAACCCGTACAACCCATAAAATCTTGCAATATGGGTATTACTGGCCTACAATATATAAGGATGCTCATGTCTTTGCACTTTCCTGTGAGGAATGTTAACGTCAATCAATATTTCACGATGCCATAAACTCCCCTTAACCTATATTCTAAAGTTAGAGCTATTTGATGTATAGGGGATTGACTTTATGGATCTATTCCTACTCCTATGGTATGAAATATATTTTAGTGATGATTGACTATATATTAAAATGGGTTGAAGTGGTGGTGATGCCCAATAATGAAGGTAGAAGTGTCATCGCCTTTCTAAAGAAACATATCTTTTATCGATTTGGCACTCCATGTGTGATCATTAGTATTAGTGGGTTGTACTTTTGAAATTAATGGCTTAAGGATCTGCTAAAATAATATAGTGTAAAGGATATGGTGGAAACACCTTACCATCCTCAAACAAGCGAACAGGTAGAGGTCTCCGATAGAGAGATAAATCCATATTGGTGAAAACTGTAAATGCCAATAGGATGCATTGTCACCTATAGATAGCTTATAAGACACACATAGATGCCTCTCCATATCAGGTTGTGTATGGAAAGGCATGCCGTTTTCCTATTAAACTTGAGCCCAAGGCACTATGGGTGCTGAAAAAGCTCAATTTTGTATGGCATGATACAACTAAGTTGAGGATGAGGAAGATAAATTAGTTCAATGAGTTCTAACACTGTACTTATGAGAATTATTCTCTATACAAGGAGAAGAAGAAGCTGTATCATGATCAAAAAATTGAGAAAAGAGTGTTTGAGCCTGGTGATCTGGTCTTGTTTTCTAGTTCAAGACTTCTGTTGTTTCTAGGAAATTTGAAGTTTAGGTGGTATGGACCATTCACCATGGTGAGGGTGTTCCCATATGGTGCTATGGAGTTGAAGCATGATGGTGAAACCCGTTCAAGGTGAATACAAAAAGGGTGAAGCACTACATCGGAAATACTAAGAAGGTAAAAAGATTAATGATTTGAGCCTTGGTGAAGTCTAAGTAACTAAGGAAACTATGTCGTGCTGTGATGCTAAATCAGGTGCTGTATGGGAGGAAACCCATAAGGCTGGTTGGTGAAGTCTGAGCATCCAACCTAGCCATATCTTTCTGCGATATTAAATGAAGCACTGCGTGGGAGGCAACCCAGGTTTTGTACTTATTTGATTATAAGGTAACTTATGTGCTTAGTGTGCAGGGCTGGAGATTGTAGAAAAGGACCAAATTTTTTTTCTGGTTCCTTGCTTTATAACCCACTTCACGAGTCTTGATCACACTTCATGGCTCATCACAAGAGTCGTAGGGTGTTGTAACTCAAGCCACCCTCACATATTTGATTTTTGGAGTCATCATGACTCTCAGAATGAGTCGTAGTCAGTGAATACAACTTGTCACCTTTAGTCCTGATGAATGGAGACCCAGGTAAGGTTTTAGTCATTACAGGGGGAGTCTGCATCTGTACTTTGTGGAAATAAGTTGTTAAGATGACTCGTTACCAAGACCGACATCATTGGACAATCTAGTTGACTCGATCCAATCTTAATGATTTAATTAAGGGAATCCGATCCAAATGATTGGAATTTCCATTTTGTAAACCAAGTGACTCGCTGCATTCCTGTATCCAATCAAACCCTTTAAAACAACACTCTATTTTTTTCATCTCCCAACATCATAATTGACATCAACTCTCCCATGGTAAAAAATTCTAAGAACTAGGGCTTAGATATATAAGACATTGCTTAAAGGAACTAAAGGAATTAAATAAAGTAAGTTTTGTTCATTTAATTCTTCATCTATAAATGTTGTACTTCAATGTGTACATTTTCTTTGGTTCTTTGATTGAAATACATGCATAAATACACCTTGGGCCTTGTTCTTGTAATAAATTTGCAATGTAATGAATGAATGGGAGTAAAAATGTAATTTGTGCTAAATGTTGTTATTGGGGATGTATTAGGAGTTGTTGATATTATGTAATGTATATTGTCGAGTTGGATTTGAGAATCAAAACCAACCCCCCTAAATACTTATGTTACAGTGGCTACGAGACTCTTTACAACTCGTAGGGTCACCAAATGAATTGCTACTTGACTAGTAACCACTGCTAACATAGTTAGTTAGATAAGTTGAGGTTTTGTTGACATTATGACTCATCTCATAAGTTGTAGCCATACCATACGACTCATAGTAAGGAATCATAATGATAGGAAATGGTCAAATATGAGGGGAATTGTTCTGGTCAGACAATGCGTATTGGTAATGAGCCGTTGTCTAATGTAACAACTCATTAGGAGGAGTCATTACCTGACCGGTGACCATTCCTTATGCATAATCTTACCTTAAGAGTCTCACCACGACTCATGACCATAGGGTACGACTCATACTCTATAGTCGTATAGTGACTAGTCCCTGCCACATTGACAAAAAATTTCTTGTTTTTCTTTCCTTTTCTTAGAACTCACTAATAGGTTTGTTTCAAAAGGTACAAATGGCTCCAAAAGTAAATTTGATGAAGAAGCAATCATCAAAGAAGAAAACCCCAAAAAAACCTGCCTCAAAATCTAATCGTAAGCTCATAAATGAGAATTCTAAGTCATCAAGTTAATCATTCAAGGAATATCCCATGGAGGGGAAGGTAGAGATAAGGGAGAAGCAACTTTGGGGTGCAAAAGAAATCTCAGAGAAGGTCACACCACCCAAGACTATGCTGAGAATAATGAAATCTAGCACCTCACCACCTCATTCATCATCCCAGTATAAGAATAATGGTGATAATAATGAAGAATATATTGGTAAGTATAATGATGAAAGGAAATGTAGCTCCAAGAAAAAGAACAATAAAAAGGGGGCTGATGATAATGATGGGTCTAAATATTGAGATGAGAGTGAAAGTGAGGAGAACAATACACCAGTTAAGATTTTACCACCACGAGCACTTCTCACTCTATTATCCATTGATCCTGCTCTAGTGTCCATCATTAAATGATGGGGGTACCCCAGTATGCAAACCCTATATGAAAAATATATTTCCATAAACCCCTCTAATGGAAAACCACAGAGAGGAATCTACCTGGAGAGAAAGATTATCACTATAGGCATGTATGAGATGTCTGCATTTGATGCTCGATTCAGATATTACTATTTTGAGTGGATGACCATGGCTCTGGGATAGTACAATTCAGCTCTTATCCTTGAATTTTATACTACATATCATATGAAGCTGAAAAGATTATATCCACATGGGAAATTATGGAAAAGTCTAGACCCATTTGGCTAACAATATTGAGATCGACTTCTATGTTGATGAGATATGGAAAGTGAAGGTGAAATAGATATGATCAGATGATAAGATTATTCATTTTTATTGGATGGCTGGACTCATTGGTGCAGACCAAAATGAGGCTTCCTGGGTAGTTGAAGGTGTTATTGGCTAGTCGTCCATCACAAAGGGTAACCTAAACTTTTAGTCAAAAACTTGGTGAACCTTGGTACGACACAGATTAAGTCCTACCTTAGGGGACAATATATTGAGTCCTGACAAAACAACCTTGGTCACAGGAATTATGAAAGGCTATGAGATAGATGTAGCTAAATGAATAGCTAGAGAGATCAAAGATCGAGCGATGAGTACCAACACGTCATGTCCTTCCCCTGCTTGCTGACATAAATTTATTTTGATGCAGGAGTATAAGAACTCCTAGTTTGTGATCATTTTATTAGGCTGTGCACTACTATCGACTTGGGTTTTATTAGAGATGTTGATAACCCTATATCAAAGGCTGTAAAGATGGGAGCCACTATGATTAGAGAGGCACGAGGCTGATACTACAACGTTCACCAATGTGGGTAAGACCTCTATGGACACTAGCAGTATAAGACTTAGACCTCTACTAATTTAGAAGACACCTCCTAGACTCTGACTCCACCACTCTCTGTAGCACCATGATCATTCACTTCCAGATCAACTCTATTCGGTTATGCTTTAGTGCCATAATTATTCCTAACTAAAGTAAGAAAGAGGTTAAGTATAGTAGAGGTGAGGAAGAAGGGGTAAATACCTGGGTGGATAGGTAGATCAGAGAGGATATGAGGATGGTTCAAACCAAATTTGATGGTTTTGAGCAACATATTAGAAACACCCTGGGTTTGGGACCCTTGGAAAATTTTCCAAATTTCTAGGTTCTGGACAACATACGACTGGTGGGTGCAAATTATATAATGGGGTACGAGTGGTATGCCTTGGTTGTATGTTGACCAGTATTAGTTGGTGGGTTGGATTGGTTTCTGGAATGGGTACGACGGGTTGGTATGAGTCGTATAGTTGGATATAGGTCATTTAGTTTGTTTTTTTCCTTTATTTGATTTGAGAATTAGCAAAATAAATTGTATCTGAGTATGAGTGGTTCACCATGAGCTGTAAACCAAGGTATGAGTCATACCATGGACTCTTACAGTAGACGGTGTTCAAACCTCTTATGATTCTATTCTGCAAGGGGTACAGGTCATGGGAACTAGCCATATACTTAGGTACTACTTGGTTTGGGTAAATCATATGTTGGATAATGTTGGGTCCAAGGAGGAGGGTAATGGTATGAGTGGTGGGTACCACTTGTATTAGAGGGTACGACCGGTATGGTATAGTAGTACCCTATGATGGGATTTTTATGCAGTTTAAGTGGGGGGAATCTGGACATTTCTTCACTTAACCTATTAAGGACCCACGACTTATATCATACTTGAGAGGTTATTTTTCCTATTATTTTATTCATTAACACTTAGAAAACACTCTCTAATCCTTTCTAAGGCTTTTGGGTAAAGGATGGATAGGGTTTTACTAAGATAATCATATAAGAAGTGGTATTTTGGGTCTTATATTGGGGCTTGTGTTGGTGATTTATATCCATCATCTTCATCATCTAAAGCAAGATACTTCTCCTTGATTGTTACTTCCAATTAAAAGGCATGATTTATACAATATTTTCATGGCATGATTATTGTATGGTTTTGGGGTTTTCAAATATGTATTGGGGGTTTTGGTACTAAATTCTTGGTTATGGTTTTCACATATTTTAATTATGCTTTTACATGCTTTAATGGTCGTTTGGATAATTGGTTGCATGGAAATGGTTAATTGGTAATTGGAATTGGTTTTGGAAACAATATTTCCCCAACATGTTTGATAAAATGCCTATGATAATGCTTTTAATATATTATTGAAATTTTAATGGAACTATTGCATGGTATGGTTTGGTAATGGAACCCTAAATTGTCTAAATGGTTTGGAATGGTTAAATGGTATGGTTTGTTGGTCATGGTTATGGTTAATTAAACTTCTTTGTGGGGTACAATTGTGGAATCCCCCAAGTAAACATATTAATGAACAACTTATGGGGTACATGGGATTCCCTCAACCAAACCTAATAATGGAACCCATGTAGGGTACACGAACTCCCTCAAGTTAACTTAATAATGTAATCTATGGGTACTTGGGAATCCCTTTACATAAAATGGTTCGCTAAGGTTATTACTTGGACACTATACTTGGTATGGTGATACCACTTCTTATAGCCTTGGCTAATAATAATAAAATAATGGTTTGGTTAGTCAGAAATGGTTTTAATCGGGCAATAATGGCAAAGTGTGATAGCTAACCGTGAAGGTGCAAGTGTAATAAACGGACACTGAAAACTCATATTTACCGATATGAAGGGTTTTTCATAGCGACCATATATACTAATACAAGGTACATGGGAATCCTCTAAGTATACTATACATATATATCATGAAGAGCGAAGGGTACTTGGGAATCCCCTAGCGTATTGTATCTTTAGTTCATACAACTACACACATCGATGCCCATTTAGGTGGTTAAACTGAACCCAATAGCCAGTGGGTGGTTTTAGAATGGTTACGCTACATATACCTATTTTAATGATTTAAAAGGCATGCTAAACTTGGTTCCCTTTCCCAACATGGTTATATATATTTGTATGTTCTATATGCATATGGTTTTCTTACTTGGTTTTAATGTATGACATTATTTTATCCTTATCCTGAGTATTTTCTAGCGTTCACCTGCTATCTCGTCCTCGTGTAGCTGTATCCCCATGCGATGCAGTAACCAGCAATTCTACTCCTCTTTCTTAGTGATCATATATCGAGATTAGCTACTGGATTGAAGTGGTAAGCTTTCATATTCTGGAAGGCTCTATTTCATGTTCATGGATGCTTTTACACACTTTAGATATTTTATGGATATTGGTTTTAGCTATAGTTGGGGGTATGTATGAACCAATTATTGATTTTCTTTTGGTTAGAGGCTTTTGTGAAAATACTATGGGTTGGTATGGACGGGATCGATATTGGTGTTAACCTTAGTATTGGCATTGGTATTGGGGTTGATACCATTGGACTAAGTTTCTCATTGTTCCATCTTTTTATGTTATGCTATGGAACTTGGTTTGGTTATTGTTTCAATTTTGGCTAATGGTTTTGGTTTGGTTATGGTTATCAGTTGGGTTTAGGTTGGTTGGGCTCATTTGGGTCGGTCACAGCCATAGACCTATCCCAGAGTCTAGAATTATGCAATTACACGCAATTTTATTATATGTTCAGAATTCATCCGACTTGGGGTATATGCAGGCTAAATTGGGTTGGGTATCGGGAATGGTCTCTGGTACTGGTTTGACTTGGAATGCCCATTATGATAAGGCCCCTAGTTGGGGCATGCCAATATCAACCAGATTCGGAGGGAATTTAGTCTCTGATTTAACAGGTGTACAGGATGATCTGGTCACACTCAGAATAATGGTTGAGGATTTACAGGATATACAAATCCTTTCAATTCCCATGATGAAGCATATCCATAAGGAGAAGGAAATCTAGGATATTTGGGGTATTGGATATTTGACCCTTACAACGAATACTGATGTTGGTGAGACAGAAAGGAATAAAAAGAAGAGAAATAGAAAAATGAAGGACAATGTGGAGGCTGCAAAAGCAGCTAGTATTTAGAGTGAGTTGGACCGGTAGGCTACGGTTCATGAGATGGCGGTAGGAGCTGGTAGTTCCCGGCCTGCAGATACTGATGATTTGAGAAGTAGTGCAGATCCACCACCAGAGCTACCATTGAGCACACCGTCCATAATTGGTTCCACTATTGATGCGAGCGTCCCAACGCTGGGACCACTGATGCTGAGAGTGGACCCCTTTCTGAGGACCCCCATACTTATGATGTTTGAGCTGGAGCTTAGCATGCCCATGTATGTCTTTACCCCTTGTTTTTATGATATACATGCACTGGGAATAATGCATATAATTTTAGTTGGGGGTAGGGGTCTACCGCTTAGCTGTCATGGGTAGTTGTTGCCATGTTTCTCTTCTTGTTGGCTGCGGTTTGAATGCTAAACCAACCTTTCTAGTTTAGTTTAAATGTGTGTTGTTATATGTTTATGTTTAATTGTTTTTTTTTGTTTTCTTATGTTTAATTAGGAAAAAAATTTATACCTAAGGTAGTTAACCTGTGTTAATATGTTTTGACTGATTGTGATGAAATTATTTTGAATTTGTTTGAGAAAATTGTACCTCTCTAAAAAATTTCATTATAACTGTGTGAGATGTGTATGTGTGTGATCGTGGTAAATCTGATAATGGCATTAGAATAAGAGACGTAATAATTGTGGTGAACAATTGTATAAACTAGAGAGGGAGTAACAAGCAATATGACCCCTTACAATATGTCTGTAAGGCGTTACATAGTTCCCTGGGTGGATGGAATCCAGAACTTGCCCGGTTGGTCTTACCTAGGTCATAGGGTAGTTGGTTAGGAAAGGATCATAGGCCATTTTTTCAAATCAGTCCACTTTAGCCTAAAATAACCAACCAAATGTAATAAGTATCTCTTGATCCCAAATTTGATCCTTAATAGACATGTTTTTTGCTTACACCGATTCACCTCCTATTTTTAATTACAATGAACCTATTTTAGCCTTGATCCTTTTTGAACGATGTGCATCTCAACTCAGGAAAATCGCCTAAGTTGAGTCTTTCATAGGGGTGCATAAAGAAACATGGGTATGATGAAGGAGTATGAATAGAAAAACAAGTAGGATTGGGTGTGGTAGAATAAGAAAACTAAATTGTAAAAAAAAGAGACCACAGCCAGCCTGAATGAGTAGAAAAAAAATAAAAAAAGAGAAATAAGGAGTGGATTGAAAGAAAAGTTGGAAAACAAGTGGGCCACAAAGTAATTGTAGTGCCAAGGAGGCTTAGTCACTAAAACTTTCTAAATATATCATACCAGCCATAAGCCTACGTTACAAGCCAAATAAAGTCCTATAATGATCCTAAATCGATTCTCTGAAAACTATGGCAAGGAAAATAAAGGCAAGCCTATAGAATTCTGTGCACACGATGGAACTTCTTTGTGAGTTAGAGCAGTTTTTTACCATCCCTGCTTTATTATGTTTGATTTATCTGAGCAAATGTGACATCTTTAATTGTGAGGGTACATGGGCGTTGTTAGATTACTTATATGTTTGGGCAGTGTGACATTTATATATACATGTTTGTTTGTTGCTAATGTAATTCCATCACTTGATTCCCTTGTGTTATGTTGTTATGCTTCATCTGTATACACATTTGGGTTTTGAAAGTTTAAAAGTAGGAGAGGGTAATGTGTTTTGTGAAAAAGTTGATAATCGACTATCAAAGGTATCTTAGGATCTTTGTAGTTAGGCAACATGTTTGTTTTTGTTTTATGTTTTTGTTTGAGGACATGCAAACGTTCTAAGTTGAGGGTGTTGATGTGCCGTGATTTCATGGCACATTAGATGCTTAAAATGGTGAAAATACACATCTACTTAGGTTGTTTTGTCAGATATGATGTGTATTTTGTGTGTGTTATAGACAAATTAGGTTGGAAGTGGTGCTTGACTGCAAAAAGGATGAAAAACCTCTAAAAAGTTAAAGTACTGGCCAGACTACGAGTCATGTAGTCACCTTACGACTCGTAGCCAAAGTCATAGTTTTAATAATGGGCAAAGTTGAGCTCCAGGAGTAAAGTAATGGAAGACTATGATTCGTAAAGTCAAACTATGACTTGTAGTGTGAAGTCGTATGGTGAACAATAGATAAAAGTCCTAAGGATTGATGCTCCAGTGGTGACAAGTGAAGACCAAGAGTCGTAAGGATTGACTACGACTTATGGTAAGGATTCATAATGATAAGAAACCTAAGATCGCTGAAGGTGAAAACCTAATGGAATGACTATAATTAGTAGCATACAACTCATAAGGTGACCCTATGAGTCATGACCACTGAAGCTAAAAGATGCTACGATAGCAGGCAACGAGTCGTGAAAACTCCTAACGACTCATTATCAGAGGTGTGACAACTTTCGACATAGTTTTCTTATTTTGTTTTAATTAGGTTTCCTTTATTATTTTGTGATACTATAAATACCCTTGGGTTATGATTTTATTATGCTACAAACTTTTGCTAATTTTCACGCATATTGACATCTTGATATTATTGTTCTTGTGTTTTTTTGGTTTCATAATAAATTGAAGATTTTGGATTTTATTCTTTTCATTCTTGTGTAAGTAATTCAATATTTTCTTCTTTGAATTTTGTGGATTGTTTCATAAGAATGAGAAGCTAAATTCCATGACTAAGGCTGTAGGAACCCTAGAGGACTAACAACATAGGAGAGTGGGAGATTCATCTATTTTGTTGTGATTGTGTGTATCGTGATCTTCATAATATTCTGAGCTACCGCAGAAGCTTGGAAATTGCCTATATTCGATGTCATCCTCACAAGGGAGTTCTATATTAGGAAAAACGGATTATGATAGTAATTTAAGGTTGTCAACCTACGTCTAAGAAACTTGAGACTGAAAAGGTGATAGGGTTACTGGGGTTATGGAAAAGGGATAGAAAAGTGACACCTTAAAACTCACAAAGTGAAGAGTGAGATTTATCAATACGTTCACAAGAAGGTTGATAATACATAGCTTCTCAAACTTTGCATGCAGAGTAGTGGGATCGATGAATTAAACTTAGAAACTTTCATAGTTAAATGCCAAGGGAAACACAGTCCTAGTGTTCATCTTCTATTTTTTTACCATCTCAAGTATTTAAATTCGGTTACTTATTACTGTTGAATTTTAAATTCCCCCATTTAATTTTCCGCATTGCCCATAATTTCATTAAGTTTGAGAGATAATTCCATGCATTTCCTGTGGGTTCGACCCCAACCTGGTTTGAGTTACTATATTTGATATTGACCGCAACACACTTCTTTAGAGTTGTAGTTTTGGGTGACATCACATGACAATAGGTATGTCATTATATGTTGTAGCCTATGGCACTTCACACACTAGTCATAATGGGATAATTAAATTTGGAGCATCAAGTCATATGGCCAATACTCTCAACTTGTTGACAGAGCTTAGAAGTTTTGATATTACTAAAAAAAGCAAGGTGCCTACCGGTGAATTTTCCAATGTGCCATATCTAGGTTCTGCTCATATGGAGGTCAAAGAATTTCTAATGTCCTTCATCTTCCTGACTTCACATACAACCTTTTATCAGTTTCAAAACTAATAAAGAAACTCAATTTGGATATGTTATTCTATCCCAATTTGTGTCTATTTCAGGATCTCTAAAGTTGTTAGTTTAAGGGAATTTGTAGTAAATATAATGGTTTATATGTGATCAATTTAGGATACAAACATGAACTTCAAGCTGTAGTTGAAAGTATTTAAAGAACTACTATAACTAATACTGGTTTACCTCAGTCAGCAAGAATAAAAAGTCTGATGCTGCCTTAGTTAGTAAGAATAATAAGTCTGATGATGGTGTTTTATGGAATAGGTAGCTAGGTCATGTACCTATAGGTACTTTATAGAAAATAAGTGGTTTTCACCCTGTCATTAGTGATGGTAGAGTCAAAAATTATGTTATGCGTCCATTGGCAAAACAAACTAGATTGCCTTTTTCGTTTAAGTACTACTAATGTTCACTTTTGTTTTCATACTATACATGTAGATGTTTGAAGTTCCTATATAATCCCTACACGTGATTGTAAAAGGTACTTACTTACTTTAGTTGATGATCACTTAAGCTACACTGGCTATTTCTATTACCTATAAAGTCTGATTTAATTGTTGTAATGGAATCTTTATTTTCTATTCTATAAAATATGTATTCTCACTCAGTGAGATATTTGAGGTTAGATCATGGATATGAATTTTTTAACTCTTTAATGCATGACTTGCTTTAATATCTAGGAATCACACATCAAAGCACTTGTGTCTACACTCCTCAGCAAAATGACATTGCTGAGAGAAGGCATAGATATATCCTAGAAGTTGCCAGATCTCTTAGATTTCGAGCTAAAGTTCCTTTGAGATTTTGGGGAGAATGTGTGAGTATTGCTGTTTACATCATTAATAGGTTACCCTCATTAGTTTTTCAAGGACTATCTCTTTTTGAAAAAGTATTTGGTTATGCTCATGATCTCTCTGACATAAAAGTTTTTGGATGTCTAATTATGTGACACGTGAAAAAATTTGATAAGTTCGCTTCAAGAGCAGTCCCTGCAATATTTCTTGGTTACTCTCAAACTCAGACAGGCTACAAAATGTTTAGCATTTTCACTAAAGAGTTTCACATCAGTAGATATGTTATCTTTAGGGAAGATATCTTTCCTTTTATGTATCTACTTGTCCCTATGCTACCATCCTTTTTCTCATTGCGTATATTTTTACCTCTGAAAAATATGATTATGCTACTTCTCTAATTCATTCTACCTTCAATGATCCCTCCATAGGGAACTTAGATGATGTGAAGACTCAAAATCTATCACACTCTTCTTCTCTTTATGAGAGTTTAGAACTTGAAGTTTCACATACTTTACCACTATCTACTGCAGTTCCACCTTTACTTCATACTAAGAGGTTATCAAAACCCTTCAAAGACTACTCTGGATGTAGGACTACATAACTAAACCAAGGTAAATTCCACCTGGAACCATCCTATCTCTAATACTGCTATCTATTCTAATATATCTTCTATATTTAGTATTACTTTAGCATTTTATTCTCATATTATGGAACCTAAGTTTTTGTCTAAGGTTATTAAAGATTCTAAGTGGATAGAGGCCATGCAACAAGAGATATCTTCCTTAGAAAAAAAGTCAAACTTGGAACACTATTGATTTGCCTTCTAGTAAAGTCCCAATTGTCTATAAATGGGTGTTTAAATTCAAATATACTTCCTTAGAAAATGTGGAAAGATATAAAGTTTGGCTGGTTGTAAGGGTTATAGATAGTAGAAGGGGTTGGATTATATATATACTTTTTCACCTGTGGCTAAAATGGCACAGTAAGATTAATGTAAGCCATTGCTACATCAAAAGGATGGTATGTCTATCAAAAGGATGTATGAAATGCCTTTTTTACAAGGTGATCTAATAGATGAGGTGTACCTAGATATTACTTAAGGATTTTCCTATTATAACACTAAGCTTAAAGTCTGTAGGTTGCTTAAATCTTTGTATGGCCTCAAACAGGCCGCTAGACAGTGGAGCAAATAGCTTACAAATGCTCTATTACAGTTGGGATTCACACTAAGTCATTTTGACTATTCACTGTTTAGCAAGAAAGTGAAATCTCATCTGGTAGTTGTACTAGTCCATATAGATGATATAATAGTCACAGGTAGTAATCTAGACTTGATTTTATAGAGAAAGAATGATCTATAACTAAAGTTCAAACTGAAAAAGTTAGGAGAACGTAAGTTCTTCCTAGGCATAGATTTTTCTAGATCCTCCGAAAGTATTATCGATGTCACAGAGGTTGTATGCTTTAGAACTAATTGCTTAAATGGGACTTGGAGAATATAAAATTGTTGGTACTCCTCTTGAATCCAACTTGAAGGTTACACCAATAAAATTTGATAAGGTGATACTATTAGAAAATCAAGGTGTTAAGGATAAGGAATTAGAAGATGTTGGGCAATATCAAAAATTAGTTGGTATACTTTTATATCTTACAATGACTAGGATTGATATAGCACATGTAGTTTAGGTCCTTAGTCAATTCGTTTAGAAACCTAAACAATCCTATCTGGATATAGCTCTAAGAGTAGTAAGGCACATTAAATCAACTCCTAGTCATGGTATACTATTGCCTTTGACATGTTCTGGTAAATTGGACACATTTTATGACTCTAATTAGAGTTGAGGTCTATAAACCAAAAGGTCTATCACTGCTTATATATTCTTGTATGGTGGTGCACTAGTTTCTTGGAAAATCAAATACGCAAGCAATAATTACTAGGAGCTCCACAGAAGCTAAATTCAGAAGTATGGCTTCTATATTAACTGAAATAACTTGGTCGAAAGGTCTGTTTAGAGAATCAGAAGTTATTCTTCAAAGAATTGGGAGTTATTCTTGATTTTCCAATTCATTTATATTATGATATCAATGCTACCATTCAGATTGTAGCCAACCCTATCTTTCATGAGAGAAGTAAACATATTGACATAGATTGTTATTTTGTTAGAGAAAAGAGTTCTACAAGGTGCTGTCAAAACTTTTAATGTATCAACTAAAGAACAACTTGCTGATATACTAACTAGGAACCTTAGCAATTAGACTCATGGCTACTTATTATAAGTTACTATTAAAAGATCAGTTTTTATCATCAACTTGAGGAGGAGTGGTAAAGTGAAACACCCCAAATTTTGACTCTTTAAAATTTCCTGAGTTTGAGCTCACTGCCTTGGGTATGATAGGACCCCATGAGTCGTAGGTTTTCTTAAAAAGTCATTGGGATGAGTTGTAACCAAACCAGTAAGTTTGTGGCTTGATTTTACACTTTGTACAAGTGGCTAACTAAGAGACGTAATGAGATATAACAAGTAATTAAGTGTAATCATAGGGTGTCTAGTTTATGTCCCAATTTATGTTCTGTGTTAACTATGATTGGACCCCACGAGTTGTAGGGTACTATTACTGTAATACCCCGTGATTTTCCTAGCTTAAAATAGTCCCAAAAATATCTAGGATTAGTTTTTAGAATAAATGATGTTAATTTCTTGTGGAATTCTCTAGATTGAGACTTTTCATTGAGTAGGAAATTGAATTAACTTTCCAACGATATAAGATTTACCTAAATCTGATAACCAGGTAAGAAGTTATGGGTATTTAAAGTTCCAGTTGTAAAGCACCGTCATTTAGACCCTTAGAACATTGCGGAGCAGTGTAGAATTCCAATTGTCATTTTCTACTGGCCATCCACGATAGCACCGCATCGCGAAGAGGGCCAAATTCCCATTTGGAAATTTCCAGTGAGACGCAAGATACTGGCGCGTCGCACCAGTAGTCAAAATGATAAATTAAAGGGCTCTGCATTTGTGATGCGTTGCAGAGGAAGCCTAGTTCCCGTTCGTCCCTTTTCCAGTAAGCCACTGCGATAGTGGTGTGTCGGGGTGGCAACCCAAATCTGGAAAATATGCGTTTTCTAGTTTCATTTAAAAGTTTAAAGGGGATATTTTGGTAAATCCCCAACCCCCAAATCCATCCAAAAACACAAGATCAATCATATTTGAGAGCACTTAATGTCTCATTCATCATTCTCTCTCAAACTAAACCCTACGGCTCATACTTCCTCTCCAAGATATCCAAAATTTCCTCCATAGATTCTCCAAGAAAGCTTCAAATTGAGGATTCCCAAAGCAATATAATCAAGAACCCATTATGAAAAACTCAATAGGAATCCAAAATTTAGGGTTTCTCCATCTAGGCATCAATTAAGGTATGTGGGGTTATAAACAAGGATAGTCCTTTCGTCCTTGTGCTTAAAACTTGATTTTATTACGAAAGTTATTTTATTTTATATGTTTTTCTATGAATTTGAAGTTTGGGTTTACACCCCATATTGTTATTCATTAGATTATGAGATTTTCAAAGATTTAGAAATCGAATTACATGAGTATGTTTTTATTTTTATGCACACTGCTGAAACTTCCTGATTTTAAGATGATTTATCAATGTTTATGTTATCAAGCATGAATTTTGAGATTTTTTATCATGAGATTAATACATGGGTCATTAAACCCTATTTAAAGATTGTTATTCAAAGAATTGTTGTTCTATAAGCGCCCTATGAATAGAATATTTTCAGATTATTGAGAAAGATTTGACCTTGTGGTGTCAGAATAGATTTGAAATCCACCTTACATATTCAAATTTCAGATTTACAGGTTATTTTCATTATAAACCATTAGATTACTTTTAAAGTGGATTTTTTGAAGATCTTGATCATGAGATCGGGAGTAGTATTTATCATCGATATGGGTACGTTACTATGGTTTCATACTCTAGAACTATGTGCCAACATAGGATTTATATTATTTCCACTTCTACGTGGATGACTAATATTGTGATCACTGAGATAAGATTGTTCTATTCCGATGGAAAGGGTAGAAAAGTCCTAACTTTACGGGGGCTAGTCGTGGAACTCCGTGGATGCTCACATGGTGTATGTCGGTTAGAAGAACCTCCCAAATAGATGTCCCCCACTCTTAAAACAGTTTTAATTATTTAAAGTCTTGAGATAAAGTGTTTACTATATAGAATAAGTTTTAGACTTCTTTTAGCCTATATGATTTGAGAACAACAATAGAATACAGATTTTAGAACTAAGTGTAATGACTCGCAAGATTCATACTACATGCTTTACTATTCATGATTTATGATTTTTAGATTTCAGATTTACTCAAGCTATGTGAGTTATTTACATTTGGCATGCATGATTTGATAAACTGTAATGATATTGTTTACTTATTGCATGCACCCCCATATACTCAATACATCCTCAAAGTACTGATTCACATATATGTATATGTGCTTCATTGTCTCATAATATAGGTTTAGGTGTTCAATCTCAGCAGCGACTGTGATTTTTGAGCATCTTATCTACATTCCTGCAGTTGTTGAGTCCATATAGTTTGGGGACTTAGCTATTCATGTTCTAAGTTTATTAATAGATATTTTAGTTTAGTCTGAGTCAGCTAAGGCCTATCCCAGTGACTCTCTAGATTCAGTTAGTATAGGCTTGTCGGACTACCAAATTTAGTCTTAGATCTCAGATGTCGTATTCAG
>JAPEIP010000004.1:161578258-161599251 GCA_026120095.1 Capsicum chinense | reverse complement strand
ATTACATCATGTTTTCTATTTGTAGAAATACTCATTGAGATACAGATATATGTGTTGTATATGGGTTGATGAACCCCCCAAGGCTTCTACATCGGACGAGTCGTGAAAACTCCTAACGACTCATTATCAGAGGTGTGACAACTTTCGACATAGTTTTCTTATTTTGTTTTAATTAGGTTTCCTTTATTATTTTGTGATACTATAAATACCCTTGGGTTATGATTTTATTATGCTACAAACTTTTGCTAATTTTCACGCATATTGACATCTTGATATTATTGTTCTTGTGTTTTTTTGGTTTCATAATAAATTGAAGATTTTGGATTTTATTCTTTTCATTCTTGTGTAAGTAATTCAATATTTTCTTCTTTGAATTTTGTGGATTGTTTCATAAGAATGAGAAGCTAAATTCCATGACTAAGGCTGTAGGAACCCTAGAGGACTAACAACATAGGAGAGTGGGAGATTCATCTATTTTGTTGTGATTGTGTGTATCGTGATCTTCATAATATTCTGAGCTACCGCAGAAGCTTGGAAATTGCCTATATTCGATGTCATCCTCACAAGGGAGTTCTATATTAGGAAAAACGGATTATGATAGTAATTTAAGGTTGTCAACCTACGTCTAAGAAACTTGAGACTGAAAAGGTGATAGGGTTACTGGGGTTATGGAAAAGGGATAGAAAAGTGACACCTTAAAACTCACAAAGTGAAGAGTGAGATTTATCAATACGTTCACAAGAAGGTTGATAATACATAGCTTCTCAAACTTTGCATGCAGAGTAGTGGGATCGATGAATTAAACTTAGAAACTTTCATAGTTAAATGCCAAGGGAAACACAGTCCTAGTGTTCATCTTCTATTTTTTTACCATCTCAAGTATTTAAATTCGGTTACTTATTACTGTTGAATTTTAAATTCCCCCATTTAATTTTCCGCATTGCCCATAATTTCATTAAGTTTGAGAGATAATTCCATGCATTTCCTGTGGGTTCGACCCCAACCTGGTTTGAGTTACTATATTTGATATTGACCGCAACACACTTCTTTAGAGTTGTAGTTTTGGGTGACATCACATGACAATAGGTATGTCATTATATGTTGTAGCCTATGGCACTTCACACACTAGTCATAATGGGATAATTAAATTTGGAGCATCAAGTCATATGGCCAATACTCTCAACTTGTTGACAGAGCTTAGAAGTTTTGATATTACTAAAAAAAGCAAGGTGCCTACCGGTGAATTTTCCAATGTGCCATATCTAGGTTCTGCTCATATGGAGGTCAAAGAATTTCTAATGTCCTTCATCTTCCTGACTTCACATACAACCTTTTATCAGTTTCAAAACTAATAAAGAAACTCAATTTGGATATGTTATTCTATCCCAATTTGTGTCTATTTCAGGATCTCTAAAGTTGTTAGTTTAAGGGAATTTGTAGTAAATATAATGGTTTATATGTGATCAATTTAGGATACAAACATGAACTTCAAGCTGTAGTTGAAAGTATTTAAAGAACTACTATAACTAATACTGGTTTACCTCAGTCAGCAAGAATAAAAAGTCTGATGCTGCCTTAGTTAGTAAGAATAATAAGTCTGATGATGGTGTTTTATGGAATAGGTAGCTAGGTCATGTACCTATAGGTACTTTATAGAAAATAAGTGGTTTTCACCCTGTCATTAGTGATGGTAGAGTCAAAAATTATGTTATGCGTCCATTGGCAAAACAAACTAGATTGCCTTTTTCGTTTAAGTACTACTAATGTTCACTTTTGTTTTCATACTATACATGTAGATGTTTGAAGTTCCTATATAATCCCTACACGTGATTGTAAAAGGTACTTACTTACTTTAGTTGATGATCACTTAAGCTACACTGGCTATTTCTATTACCTATAAAGTCTGATTTAATTGTTGTAATGGAATCTTTATTTTCTATTCTATAAAATATGTATTCTCACTCAGTGAGATATTTGAGGTTAGATCATGGATATGAATTTTTTAACTCTTTAATGCATGACTTGCTTTAATATCTAGGAATCACACATCAAAGCACTTGTGTCTACACTCCTCAGCAAAATGACATTGCTGAGAGAAGGCATAGATATATCCTAGAAGTTGCCAGATCTCTTAGATTTCGAGCTAAAGTTCCTTTGAGATTTTGGGGAGAATGTGTGAGTATTGCTGTTTACATCATTAATAGGTTACCCTCATTAGTTTTTCAAGGACTATCTCTTTTTGAAAAAGTATTTGGTTATGCTCATGATCTCTCTGACATAAAAGTTTTTGGATGTCTAATTATGTGACACGTGAAAAAATTTGATAAGTTCGCTTCAAGAGCAGTCCCTGCAATATTTCTTGGTTACTCTCAAACTCAGACAGGCTACAAAATGTTTAGCATTTTCACTAAAGAGTTTCACATCAGTAGATATGTTATCTTTAGGGAAGATATCTTTCCTTTTATGTATCTACTTGTCCCTATGCTACCATCCTTTTTCTCATTGCGTATATTTTTACCTCTGAAAAATATGATTATGCTACTTCTCTAATTCATTCTACCTTCAATGATCCCTCCATAGGGAACTTAGATGATGTGAAGACTCAAAATCTATCACACTCTTCTTCTCTTTATGAGAGTTTAGAACTTGAAGTTTCACATACTTTACCACTATCTACTGCAGTTCCACCTTTACTTCATACTAAGAGGTTATCAAAACCCTTCAAAGACTACTCTGGATGTAGGACTACATAACTAAACCAAGGTAAATTCCACCTGGAACCATCCTATCTCTAATACTGCTATCTATTCTAATATATCTTCTATATTTAGTATTACTTTAGCATTTTATTCTCATATTATGGAACCTAAGTTTTTGTCTAAGGTTATTAAAGATTCTAAGTGGATAGAGGCCATGCAACAAGAGATATCTTCCTTAGAAAAAAAGTCAAACTTGGAACACTATTGATTTGCCTTCTAGTAAAGTCCCAATTGTCTATAAATGGGTGTTTAAATTCAAATATACTTCCTTAGAAAATGTGGAAAGATATAAAGTTTGGCTGGTTGTAAGGGTTATAGATAGTAGAAGGGGTTGGATTATATATATACTTTTTCACCTGTGGCTAAAATGGCACAGTAAGATTAATGTAAGCCATTGCTACATCAAAAGGATGGTATGTCTATCAAAAGGATGTATGAAATGCCTTTTTTACAAGGTGATCTAATAGATGAGGTGTACCTAGATATTACTTAAGGATTTTCCTATTATAACACTAAGCTTAAAGTCTGTAGGTTGCTTAAATCTTTGTATGGCCTCAAACAGGCCGCTAGACAGTGGAGCAAATAGCTTACAAATGCTCTATTACAGTTGGGATTCACACTAAGTCATTTTGACTATTCACTGTTTAGCAAGAAAGTGAAATCTCATCTGGTAGTTGTACTAGTCCATATAGATGATATAATAGTCACAGGTAGTAATCTAGACTTGATTTTATAGAGAAAGAATGATCTATAACTAAAGTTCAAACTGAAAAAGTTAGGAGAACGTAAGTTCTTCCTAGGCATAGATTTTTCTAGATCCTCCGAAAGTATTATCGATGTCACAGAGGTTGTATGCTTTAGAACTAATTGCTTAAATGGGACTTGGAGAATATAAAATTGTTGGTACTCCTCTTGAATCCAACTTGAAGGTTACACCAATAAAATTTGATAAGGTGATACTATTAGAAAATCAAGGTGTTAAGGATAAGGAATTAGAAGATGTTGGGCAATATCAAAAATTAGTTGGTATACTTTTATATCTTACAATGACTAGGATTGATATAGCACATGTAGTTTAGGTCCTTAGTCAATTCGTTTAGAAACCTAAACAATCCTATCTGGATATAGCTCTAAGAGTAGTAAGGCACATTAAATCAACTCCTAGTCATGGTATACTATTGCCTTTGACATGTTCTGGTAAATTGGACACATTTTATGACTCTAATTAGAGTTGAGGTCTATAAACCAAAAGGTCTATCACTGCTTATATATTCTTGTATGGTGGTGCACTAGTTTCTTGGAAAATCAAATACGCAAGCAATAATTACTAGGAGCTCCACAGAAGCTAAATTCAGAAGTATGGCTTCTATATTAACTGAAATAACTTGGTCGAAAGGTCTGTTTAGAGAATCAGAAGTTATTCTTCAAAGAATTGGGAGTTATTCTTGATTTTCCAATTCATTTATATTATGATATCAATGCTACCATTCAGATTGTAGCCAACCCTATCTTTCATGAGAGAAGTAAACATATTGACATAGATTGTTATTTTGTTAGAGAAAAGAGTTCTACAAGGTGCTGTCAAAACTTTTAATGTATCAACTAAAGAACAACTTGCTGATATACTAACTAGGAACCTTAGCAATTAGACTCATGGCTACTTATTATAAGTTACTATTAAAAGATCAGTTTTTATCATCAACTTGAGGAGGAGTGGTAAAGTGAAACACCCCAAATTTTGACTCTTTAAAATTTCCTGAGTTTGAGCTCACTGCCTTGGGTATGATAGGACCCCATGAGTCGTAGGTTTTCTTAAAAAGTCATTGGGATGAGTTGTAACCAAACCAGTAAGTTTGTGGCTTGATTTTACACTTTGTACAAGTGGCTAACTAAGAGACGTAATGAGATATAACAAGTAATTAAGTGTAATCATAGGGTGTCTAGTTTATGTCCCAATTTATGTTCTGTGTTAACTATGATTGGACCCCACGAGTTGTAGGGTACTATTACTGTAATACCCCGTGATTTTCCTAGCTTAAAATAGTCCCAAAAATATCTAGGATTAGTTTTTAGAATAAATGATGTTAATTTCTTGTGGAATTCTCTAGATTGAGACTTTTCATTGAGTAGGAAATTGAATTAACTTTCCAACGATATAAGATTTACCTAAATCTGATAACCAGGTAAGAAGTTATGGGTATTTAAAGTTCCAGTTGTAAAGCACCGTCATTTAGACCCTTAGAACATTGCGGAGCAGTGTAGAATTCCAATTGTCATTTTCTACTGGCCATCCACGATAGCACCGCATCGCGAAGAGGGCCAAATTCCCATTTGGAAATTTCCAGTGAGACGCAAGATACTGGCGCGTCGCACCAGTAGTCAAAATGATAAATTAAAGGGCTCTGCATTTGTGATGCGTTGCAGAGGAAGCCTAGTTCCCGTTCGTCCCTTTTCCAGTAAGCCACTGCGATAGTGGTGTGTCGGGGTGGCAACCCAAATCTGGAAAATATGCGTTTTCTAGTTTCATTTAAAAGTTTAAAGGGGATATTTTGGTAAATCCCCAACCCCCAAATCCATCCAAAAACACAAGATCAATCATATTTGAGAGCACTTAATGTCTCATTCATCATTCTCTCTCAAACTAAACCCTACGGCTCATACTTCCTCTCCAAGATATCCAAAATTTCCTCCATAGATTCTCCAAGAAAGCTTCAAATTGAGGATTCCCAAAGCAATATAATCAAGAACCCATTATGAAAAACTCAATAGGAATCCAAAATTTAGGGTTTCTCCATCTAGGCATCAATTAAGGTATGTGGGGTTATAAACAAGGATAGTCCTTTCGTCCTTGTGCTTAAAACTTGATTTTATTACGAAAGTTATTTTATTTTATATGTTTTTCTATGAATTTGAAGTTTGGGTTTACACCCCATATTGTTATTCATTAGATTATGAGATTTTCAAAGATTTAGAAATCGAATTACATGAGTATGTTTTTATTTTTATGCACACTGCTGAAACTTCCTGATTTTAAGATGATTTATCAATGTTTATGTTATCAAGCATGAATTTTGAGATTTTTTATCATGAGATTAATACATGGGTCATTAAACCCTATTTAAAGATTGTTATTCAAAGAATTGTTGTTCTATAAGCGCCCTATGAATAGAATATTTTCAGATTATTGAGAAAGATTTGACCTTGTGGTGTCAGAATAGATTTGAAATCCACCTTACATATTCAAATTTCAGATTTACAGGTTATTTTCATTATAAACCATTAGATTACTTTTAAAGTGGATTTTTTGAAGATCTTGATCATGAGATCGGGAGTAGTATTTATCATCGATATGGGTACGTTACTATGGTTTCATACTCTAGAACTATGTGCCAACATAGGATTTATATTATTTCCACTTCTACGTGGATGACTAATATTGTGATCACTGAGATAAGATTGTTCTATTCCGATGGAAAGGGTAGAAAAGTCCTAACTTTACGGGGGCTAGTCGTGGAACTCCGTGGATGCTCACATGGTGTATGTCGGTTAGAAGAACCTCCCAAATAGATGTCCCCCACTCTTAAAACAGTTTTAATTATTTAAAGTCTTGAGATAAAGTGTTTACTATATAGAATAAGTTTTAGACTTCTTTTAGCCTATATGATTTGAGAACAACAATAGAATACAGATTTTAGAACTAAGTGTAATGACTCGCAAGATTCATACTACATGCTTTACTATTCATGATTTATGATTTTTAGATTTCAGATTTACTCAAGCTATGTGAGTTATTTACATTTGGCATGCATGATTTGATAAACTGTAATGATATTGTTTACTTATTGCATGCACCCCCATATACTCAATACATCCTCAAAGTACTGATTCACATATATGTATATGTGCTTCATTGTCTCATAATATAGGTTTAGGTGTTCAATCTCAGCAGCGACTGTGATTTTTGAGCATCTTATCTACATTCCTGCAGTTGTTGAGTCCATATAGTTTGGGGACTTAGCTATTCATGTTCTAAGTTTATTAATAGATATTTTAGTTTAGTCTGAGTCAGCTAAGGCCTATCCCAGTGACTCTCTAGATTCAGTTAGTATAGGCTTGTCGGACTACCAAATTTAGTCTTAGATCTCAGATGTCGTATTCAGACTTTTTAGTATTTATTTAATTAGATTGATGAGATTAGTAATTTCAGGTATATTCAGATTATTTAGATAGTTTTCCATATTTTATCATGATTTTATACTTATATTTCTCCCATGTTGAGATTCAGATATATTAGAAGGCAGCCAGGGTTAGCTCAGGACTACTTGTAGTTCGAAGCACCGTGTGGCATCCCGGGAACTAGATTTTGGGGTGTTACAAACTTATTATCAGAGCCTAATGTTTAGAGAGTCCTGGGGAGTCAGATAAGACACGTTGCATAGAGTCTTGATCATTGGTATGAAGAGCACCACATCTATGAGTAAGAGGCTATGCAGCATTTTAGGAAATCATCAATTCTTTTATGATCTATCATGTATTCAGTGTCTCTATCTACTTTTAACTCTGTCTTTCATATGACAAAAAATGCCTCCTCATCGAGCTAACACCTACAGAAATAATAACCAACCACCTCAACCCGCAGATCCTTTGAATGAGAATGTGTCATAAACAGAGTTTCAGGCATTTTTTCTGGCGCTAGCCCAAGCTGTGATAGCTAATATTCAGGGCAACCGTCAGGATACAGTCCCACCTCAGTAGTATGGGGACATAGCCGCAGCCAGAATTGAGACTTGTTGAGAATAAACCAGCCAAAATTCTTTGGGTCAAAAGTAGGTGAGAAGCTACAACAGTATCTTAATAAGGTAAAAAAGATCACCCGAATTATGCATGTTTATGAAGAGGAGAGTGTAGAATTTGCATCCTATAGGCTGTTGCTTATGATTGGGTGGTGATATGGAAGAAGAGTAGAGGGGAGAATGGAACTCTCATGACTTGGTAGACATTTTAGGATGCATTTTTAGACAAATTCTTCCCACTTGAGATAAGGGAAGCTAAGATAAAAGAGTTCATGAACCTGAGGCAGGGCTCTATGACAGTAAAGGACTATTACCTCAAGTTCAATCAGTTGTCTATGTATGCCCCTGATCAAATGACCGACCCTAGATCAAGCATGAATAAGTTTGTGACTGGTGTGTCTGGATTAGTAGTTAAGGATTGTAAGACTGCTCTGCTCAATAGATACATGGAACTTTCTAGATTGATGAAGCATCCTCAGCAGATTGAGGTAAACAAAGTGAAGAAAAGAGAGAGAGTAAATAAGAGGGCTAGAAAAGGGTAGTTTGATTATAGTCAGAATAGGCCAGGAGGAAAAAACCATTTACATTTTGAGAATCGGTCATCTATGCTAGCACCTTCTTCAGCCAGTTCTCCCACACCCTAAATTAAGAAAAAATAGTGGGGTAATTCTTCTATGTCTAGATCTTAGAATAGTATGAGTGGGAAGCCCAATCGCCCCCATGTGCTAAGTATGGTAAGGATCATGGAGGTAAATATTTATGGGGTTAGAAAGGTTGTTATGGTTGTGGCCAAAAGGGTCACGGTATTAGAGATTGCCCGCATGCTAGACAGAGAAATAAAGATGTTTATCCCAAGACTCAGGCTAACAGTGCACCAGCTCCTTTAGGTCGCCCAGCTCTTTCTTAGGGCGCATCATCCAGTACAACTGGCGTTTAGTGACAGAACTAATTTTATGCTTTACCCACATGCCAGGAGCAGGAAGATTCACCTGATGTTGTTACTGGTATACTTCTTGTCTTTCATCTTAATATTTATGTGTTGTTAGACCCTGGGTCGAGTTTCTCTTATTTGACCCCATTAGTTGCTGTGAATTTTAAGATAAGTTTTGAAAAGAACCCCAAGCCTTTCTTTATTTCTACCTCAGTAGGTGAGTCAGTTGTTGCTAAAAAAATCTATAAGAAATGTCCTATCATTATTCTTCATAAATTCATGTTAGTAGACCTGATAGAGTTAGACATGGTTGATTTTAATCGTATTCTTAGTATGGCTTGGCTCCATTTCTGTTATGTTTTTATAGATTGTCGCACTCGAGTGGTGAAGTTTTAGTTTATAGATGAGCCAATCTTTGAGTGTTTCGGTAATTTAGTGTCTCCCAAGAGTCATTTCATATCCTATCTTAAGGCCAGAAAGTTGATATTCAAAGGTTGCATTTATCATCTAGTTCGAGTTAACGGCACTAAGTTTGAGACTCCAACAATTCATTCCGTCTAAGTGGTCAATGAGTTTTTGAATATTTTTCTAGAAGATCTTCCAGGGGTACCTCCCGATAGAGAGATAGAATTCACTATTGACCTTCTCCCAGATACACAACTATTTCTATTCCTCCATATCATATGGATCCCACAGATCTTAAGGAGTTGAGGGATCAACTCAAATATAATCTAGATAAAGGTTGCATAAGGCCTAGTATTTCTCCATAGGGCACTCAGGTCCTATTCATATAAAAGAAAGATAGTTCTTTGCGCATGTAAATTGACTATCGTCAGCTAAATAAGGTCACAATCAGGAACAAATATCCTCTTTCTAGAATTTATGATCCATTTGATTAGTTGCAAGGTGCAAGTTATTTCTCAAAGATAGACGTTAGATCCGGCTATCATCAACTTAAAGTTAAGGAATGTGATATTCCGAAGACTACCTTTACAACCTACTGTGGTTATTTTGAGTTTTTAGTCATGTCTTTTGGGCTAACCAATGCTCCAGTAGCTTTTATGAATCGAGTGTTCAATCAGTATCTAGATATGTTTGTCATAGTGTTCATAGATGATATCCTCGTATACTCCCGTAGTGAGGATGACCATGCAGACTATCTTAGAATTTTCTTGCAAACTCTTAGAGAGTATCAATTGTTCGCCAAATTCAGCAAGTGTAAATTTTGGCCAAGGTCAGTAGCCTTTATTGGTTATATTGTTTCCGTTGACGGCATTAAAGTGGACCCCCAAAAGACAGAAGATGTAAGAAATTATCCTAGACCTATCTCTCCATTAGATATTAAGAGTTTCTTGGGTTTACCTGGCTATTACCTTAGTCTTGTTGAAGATTTCTCATCTATTACATCTCCTATATCTAGATTGAGCCAAAAGAATATTAAGTTCCTGTGGTCAGATTCCTATGAGAAGAGTTTTCAGGAGTTGAAGACTCGACTCACTTTAGCCCCAGTGTTAGCATTACCTGATGGTACATATGGTTTTGTGGTGTATTATGATGCCTCTAGAGTTGGTTTGGGTTATGTGTTGATGCAGAGAGGTAAGGTCATAACCTATGCCTTTAGACAGTTGAAGCCTCATGAATAGAATTACCCAACCCATGATCTGGAATTAGCTGTTGTAGTATTTTCCCTGAAAATCTAGAGACTCTATTTGTATGGTTTTTATGTTGATGTATTCACAAACCACAAAAGCTTGCAATATGTCTTTACTTAGAGAGAGTTGAATCTCTAAAAGAGAAGGTGGTTTGAGTTGTTGAAGGATTATGGCATGAGTGTGTTGTACCATCCAGGCAAGGCCAATGTAGTAGTAGACACCCTTAGCAGGTTGTCTATGGAAAGTGTTGCTCATTTGGAGAATGGTAAGAAAGAGTTAGCACAAGAAGTTCATCGTTTGGCTAGATTGAGTGTTAGGGTGGTTGATTCAGCTGAAGAGAATGTTTGGGTTCAGAGTAGTTTCAAATCTTCCCTAGTTTTGGAAGTAAAGGAGAAGTAAGATATGGATTCTAGTTTGGTCAAACTAAAAGAGTCAGTTAGAGACCAAAAGGTAGAGGTTTTCTCTCAAGGGGGAGATGGCATATTGAGATATCAAAGTAGATTGTGTGTTCCATGTGTTGATGATTTGAGGCAGCGAATTATGGCAGAAGCACATAGTGTGCAGTATTCTATCCATCATTGTAATTCCTTTAGAAAGCTCAGATATTCAGAACATCCTTTCATACAAAGAGATTCCAGTTGATTTTTTAGATCATTAGATCTATAGACTAAGGAACAAAGAAGTTTCCTTGGTCAAAGTTCTTTGGCAAAATCAGTCGGTTGAGGGCACTACTTGGGAAACAGAAGCAGACATGCGAGTCAAGTACTCTCACCTTTTCTCTGCAACCTTAGAGTTAGCCGAAGGTAATACTTTTCCTTAATTCAGTCCTTTTCTAATCACAGATTCATCTATATAATCGTCTTCATATAAGTTCATGCACTCACAGAATTACTCAGAAGCTTAGAATGATTTAGATTCGGTTGCTTAGATCTTTTCAGTTGTGCATGCTATCTTATTCTCTCAGATTCCTCATAAATTTCAGCTTAACTAGCCATATTCAAGGATGAATCTTCCCAAGGGGGAGATATTGTAATACCCCACGATTTTACTTGCTTAAACTCATCCCAAAAATGTCAAGGATTAGTTTCTAGAATAAATGATGTTCATTTTGTGTTGAATTCTTTAGATTTAGACGTTATGGCTATTTAAAGTTTCAATCTCAAAGTACCATCATTTGGACCCTTAGCGCATTGCGGAGCAGTGTAGAATCGCAATTATTATTTTCCAGTGGCTCTCTATTATAGCACCGCATCGTGGAGAGGGATAAATTCTCGTTTGGTAATTTTCCAGTGAGACCTCACGATACTGACGCATCGCGCTAGTGGTCAAAATGACAAATTAAAGGGCTCTGTGATTGTGACGCATCACGGAGGAAGTCCAGTTCCCTTTCCTCCCCTTTTCAGTGAGCCACCGTGATAGTGGCACGTAACGGTGGCCACCCAAATTAGGATAATGTACGTTTTCTAGTTTCATTTAAAAGTGTAAAGGGGGTATTTTGATAAATCTCCAACCCCCAAATCCATCCAAAAACACAAGATCAAGCATATTTGAGAGTACTTTATGCCTCATTCATCATTCTCTCTCAAACAAAACCCTAAGTGTCATACTTCCTCTCCAAGAAATCCAAAATTTCCTCCATAGATTCTCCAAGAAAGCTTCAAATTTAGGATTCCCAATGCAAGATAATCAAGAACCCATCATCAAGAACTCAATAGGAATCCAAAATTCAAGGTTTCTCCATCTAGGCATCAATTAAGGTATTCGAGGTTATGAACAAGGATAATCCTTTCGTCCTTGTACCCAAAACTTAATTTTATTGCGAAAGTTATTTGATTTTATATGTTTTTATACAAATTTGAAGTTATGGTTTACAACCCATATTGTTATTCATGAGATAATGAGATTTTCAATAATTTATAAATTGAATTACATGAGTATATTTATGTTTTATGCACACTGCTGAAATTTTCAGCTTCTAAGATGATTTATTAATGTTTATGTTATCAAGCATAAATTTTTTTGAGATGTTTTACCATGAGATTAATGCATGAGTCATTAAACCCTATTTAAAGATTGTTATTCAAAGAATTGTTGTGCTATAACCAACCCATGATTAGAATATTTTCAGATTATTGAGAAAGATTTGACCTTGTAGTCTCAGAATAGATTTGAAATCCACTTTTAATGTGGATTTCCTGGAGATCTTGAGCATGTGTTTGGGAGTAATATTTAGCACCGAGATGGGTACATTACTACGATTTCATACCCCAGAACTAAGTGGCCAACTTAGGATTTTAATTATTCCCACTTCTACGTGGATGACTGAGATTGTGATCACTAAGATGAGATTATTCCATTCTGATGGCAAGGGTAAAACAACCCTAATCTTACAAGGTCTAGTCATGGGACTCCATGGATGCACACATGGTGTATGTCAGTTAGAAGAACCTCCCAAATAGATGTTCCCCACTCTTAAAATAATTTTAATTATTTAAAGTCTTGAGATAAAGTGTTTACTATGCAAAATAAGTTTCAAACTTCTTTTAGCCTATATAATTTGAGAACAAGAATAGAATACAAATTTTAGAACTAAGTGTAATGACTCACAAGATTCATACTACATGCTTTACTATTCATGATTTATGATTTTTAGATTTAAGATTTACTCATGCTATGTGAGTCATTTATATTTAGCATGCATGATTTGATAAACTGTGATGATATTGTTTACTTATTGCATGCACCCCCATATACTCAGTACATCCTCAAAGTATTAATCCATATATACGTCTATGTGCTACATTGTCTCATAATGTAGGTTCTGGTGTTCAATCTCAGCAACGACAGTGATTTTCGAGCATCTCATCTACATCCCTACAGTTGGTGAGTCCTTATAGTTCGGGGACTTAGCTTTTCATTTTCTCAGTTTATTAATAGATATTTTAGTTTAGTCTGAGTCAACTGGAGCCTATCCCAGTGACTCTCTAGATTCAGTTATTAGAGGGTTGTCGGACTACCAGATTCAGTCTTTGATCTTAGTTGTCGTATTTAGATTTTTCAGTATTTATTTAATCAGATTGATGAGATTAGTACTTTTATATATATTCAGATTATTCAGATAGTTTTTGCATATTATCATGATTTTATACTTATATTTCCCTATGTTGAGATTCAGATGTATTAGAAGGCAGCCGGGGTTAGCTCAGGTCTACTTGTAGTTTGGAGCAACGTGTGGCTTCCTGGGAACTAGATTTTGGGGCGTTATAATTACAATTGGTGACATTGAGTCGTAAGGATAATTGAGTAGGGTGCCTTGGTAGTACTGCCTTAGTTATGACTTATGGTGACAAGTTGTAAGGAGTGGTTACGAGTCACGGGGTTGGCTCGTAATAAAAGGCAACACTTTTCAGCTTTTTAAGTTGACGGTATTCTAAATATTTTCCCTTTTAACCAAATCAAAACCCATGTCTTATAACCTCTTTTAGGGTGTCATTATCTCTCAGAAACATCTAATTAACTCCTCAAATAATCCCAAAGCCTCAAGGTCAAGAACACTTAGAGTTTTTAAAGTGGTGATTAGTTAGGGTTTTTAAAGGTGATTTCTCTCCATATATCTTACTATTACAGGCATGTTACTCTTCCCTTATTTTTAATTTTATAAAAGAATGTGATTTAAAGTATTATTCATGAGATTATTGTGATGGTTTTGAAATAAAGGTTAATTTTTTTTTTATTGATTCTGAATTGAACAAAGTTTCTCATGATTTATTTGTGATTTCCATGCTTTGAATATGGTTTTGAACTTAGAGGTGTATGAGTATGGTGAATTAACCAGGAAATTTTTATTTTCTAAAACTTGTGGCTTTTGAAGTTGTTATATAACCCCAACCCTGTAATATGAAATTTCTTTTAGTTGTTGGAACTGTGGAAATTTGTAAAATTGAACTAGTCTTAAAAAATTACATAATATAAAAAAGGTATTTGAAATAAAACAGTATGATTTAATGAACAAAGAGAGTCATTTCCCAAATATGTATTAATGAACAAAGGGAGTTGTTCTCCCAAAGTTAATGGAAATTGTTTTGGCCTGTTGTTGTTACCTTGCAAGTGTAGTTGGTATGACGATACCAAAATTATATTCCTTAATTTGGAATGTGGTTAAATGAATGGGAATGTCTGATGCTTGTTTTAATTGAGCTATAATAAGGGTTGTGTATCTAAGTCGTGAAAGTGGAGGTCCAAGTGACCGATACTGAAAATTACATTTGTCGATGTAGAGGTCAAAGTGACCAGGAGGTTTATATCCCCCTTATTATTATTTCATAATTAGGGAGGTTAGAGTCTCTTTTAAATCATTATATAATTGGGTGCTTAAGTCACCTTGGTATATGTTGGAGGGTTCGAGTCCCCTATGTGCATATATATGAAATAATTCTCTGGTTTGTATGGCTACATGCACTGAGGCCCAACCAGGGGGTGAGATATGGGGCTAGTATAGCCTGTAGATACTATTATATAATGGTTGAGCTACACAATATAGGCTAAGATTTTTAAAAATATGTTAAGCCTTGTTCCCTATCCCAATATGTGATAAAAATGCGTGTGTATTTGTGCATTTGATTATGTGCTTGTTATCCTTATCCTCGAGTTACATGCTAGCGTTCACCCTGCTAACCATCATCGAATGTTGTATCCCCATATGAAGTAAGATCTGGTCATACTTCTACTCCTTCTGCATAGTGACTTGGATTCAGGATCATCTAGAGAGTCAGATTGTAGTGATGATCTTATATACTTTGAAAGAACCCATTTCATGATTATGGTTTTCTTTAAATTTTAACTATTCCTTTAGGTTTGTTTTTTTGCTATTATCGGGAGCATTTCCCGATACTTTATTGATATTCAAATTTGGATCATAGTTTAGAAGACTTTATTTGGACTACTGTGGCTGTTGGGCGATATCGGTCGGTTGGTTGGCTGGTCGGCGGTAGTTGATTATGGACATACATTTAAACTTTCTTAGACTATTGTACGCTATATTGTTGTATGTTTAAAATTTAGCCAATCTTAGGATATGGTAGGTTTTGTTTGGTTAGGTACACGGGGTGATCTCTGATCCACGTGGGACTTGAGATACTGATGTTTGGTGTATTTATGCATTCTAGTGTCACTATTCTAGTTTTTTTACCTTCGTTTTGAGGATGATTCATATGCTATATGGGTTTATAATGAGATAAATATGTATCAAAGTGTTATATCATGTGTTTACAATGTTCAAAGTGAATTCCAAATAAGTTTGTACTTAATTAAGTCATTTAGAGTTCAACCCAAAAAACTAGTGTTATTAGCTTGAGCTAGGTGCTTGTATAGTTGGTCTCGTTGGATTCTAGTGTGTTAAATGAGTTTCTTATGGTTTAAATGTGTGATTATGAGTGGAATAACTTGTTGGGAGTGAGCAAAGTTCAATTTGATTTAGTTGAGAGTCGGAACATAAAGCTAAAGTTCAATGCAAACTAGCTTAGCTTAGCTCTTGTTTTCATTCGTTGTTATAGATGTAGTGTTGTTTAAATTTCTAATTCGTGTGGTGTGATTATTTAGTATGCTTTGGGAGCTGAATAAGATGATATTTTGATGTTGAAAAGGCTGGAAATCCATGGAAAAGATACCACAAGACAACGAACTAAGAGGGGAGACTAAAGACTTAACCAAAATTTGGAGAACAAATTCCAGAGGCTCAAGGCGATATGGAGGCGACACCCCACTTGGATCGAGGATAAAAGAAAGGCTCAACCTCACCTAGATCAGCGCTTTAGCCAGGGCGGTGCCTCACCTGGAGCGGGGCTCAACCCAGGGTGGCCCCCTTTCCACTCCCGGCCTCAATAACCGAACGTTTCCAACTTCTACACGGGTTTGGTTTACCATAGGTCTATAAATACATCATGGTCACGTTTTTTTTACATTTCTTTGAACATATTTTGGAGAGCAAGGGGCTGCTACAACTTCATAATTGGGTTTTTATTATTTTAATTTAGTTCATACATGATTTTAGTCATTAATTACCACTTTGTGATTACATTTATGCCTATGCGTGGCTAAACGCCCTTTTCCAAGGTTAAAGCCAAAAACATGAGTACTATTTTTTTAATTGAATTCGTTTAACTTTGCTTATCATTATTGGTTGTGTGTTCTTTTTTGAGTTAACTATTTTAAGGATTCATGACCCTTAGAATACATCAATTGTCTATAGTTTGATCTCGAAAGAGGAAGTAAGGGACAGAACATGGAGATGAAAAAGTATGGTTTGTATTCCTTTATGAAATTTGGAATTTGAATTAGTGTCTAGGACGGGGATGTACTTAGATACCTTACTTGAATAACAGGTAGGATGATAGTTTAAAGAACTTAAGTGGACTATTACATCCCTGCTCAATGATGTAGTTGTAAGGTTCAACTTAGGTAAGGGATTAGAGGTCGGGAGACCATGATCACACAATTAAACCTACAAATCTACAACCAAGATAAGCAAGTTAACGAATGATGTTCAACAATAGAGTATGATTGGTCAAAGTGCTTTAACCTTGGGTTTTCTCCTAGTGATTATTTTAAGATCTTTACATTACGCATTGTTTACTTTTCTCTAGTTATAAATTACAAACTCTCTTTTTAGTTGTTCTTGCATCAATGGAATCTAAATTTTGAACAAACATAAAATTATTGTGGAATCAAGTCTTTGTGGGATTGATACTTGGCTTTTATTAGGCCACTTTACTACTTGATAAGATGACGTACACTTGTTTGTGTGCTTGGGCGCTGTCAGATAACTATCACAACTAGGACCTGGTTCAGGTCGTGACAAAGGTAGTATCAGAGCCTAGGTTTGGTGTCATTAGGTGTCCAACAAAGTTGTGTAAAGTAGAGTCTCATTTATGGGTATGTAGCATGCAACACTTATAAGGGAGAAACTACGAAATATTTAGGAATATTTCCCTTTCTTGTTGTTCTGTTTTAAGCTATAGAGTATAAGGTCTTGAGTCTCTCTAATTCTATATTATTCACTTTTCAAATCATGCCTCCCTAAATTATCTGAAGCTTATGTAAACTCCTCTGTCCAACTTAAGGAAAATGCTGATGGGATACACCCTTCTTATTGGGTGAAGACTTAGTCTAGGGGTCTAGTTCCTGATTGCCATCTTGGAGTTCCACTGGTCTCTTTTAGTCCTTCTCGAGTCTCTCAAGCTGATATGTTGAATGTGGAATTTCCTCTGTCTATTCATATGCTGGCTTTAGTTGGTAGCTTCTCAGTCTGAGTATGTAGCTTCTGTTACTCCATTTTCTGAGGCCACAAGGGTTAGTCAGTTTGTGATACTAAGTCCTCCTATCTTCACCGATCTTAAGATTGAAGGGGATCCTCAAGGTTTTTTCATTCAGGTGAAGAAGATATTTTGGGTTATATTCTACTAATATGGAAGGTGTAGAATTCACAGCCTATCAATTAAAAGATATAGCATATTAATGGTATGAGGAATAGGAACAATATCGGGGAGATTATGCCGAATTTGCACTATAGAATGGTTTTTCTGGTGATTTTCTGGACTGCTTCTTTCCCCAGAAGATGAGGGAGAAAAAAGCAAAAGAGTTTGTTAATCTAAAGTAAAGTGGGATGACAGTTAAGGAGTATGCCTTGAAATTCCATCAGTTGTCTAGATATGCTCCCAAGTTAGTGTCTAACATGACGGCTTGAATAAGAAACTTTACTATTAGGTTGTCTCATGATTTGATTCTAGAGAGTAAGCCTGCCTTATTGAACAAGGATATGGACATCTCTAGATTGGTTGTGTATATGCAACAGGTTGAGGAAGAGAAGAAGCAGGAGAAAAATATATGGGAAAGGCAGAATAAGAAGTTTAGATTTTTTTATCAGGGTGGATGTCAATAGCGAGTGATAGAGATGGTGGAATGTGGTCTAAGAAGAAGTGGAAGAGTTCTGGTTTCTACTCTATGGCTAGTTCTATTTATCCGAAGTTGTTGGGTGATTGTTGTTCTCAATATAATAGTAGGTTTAGGGCACAAGGTGCCTAATCTCAGGCTAGTGGGGCTCATCAGCTCTATCATATCCTTCTTGTAGATTCTGTGGGCAAGTGCACCTTGGGTTTTGTGAAGAAAGAAGAAACAAGTGTTTTAAATATAGTCAGATTGGTCACTTACATAGGGATTGTCATTCTAAGGTTGCTTCATGGGAAAATAAGATTCCCATTGCAACACTATCAAATCCTGCACCAAAGGGTGCCATTTCTGCTTCTAGTACCGGTACTAGCCAAAATCACTTGTATGCCCTTATTACCTGCCAGGACTCTAAGGTATCCTCTTATATCGTCACTAGTATGCTGCGACTCTTTTTTGTGATGTGTATTGCTTGCTTAATCTAAGGTCTACTCTTTCTTATGTAACTTCATTTATGGCTGTGCATTTTAGTTTTGGTCCTGAGTTTATCTCCGATCCCTAATTTATTTTAACCCTGGTAGGTGACTCTGTGGTTGGAAGAAGAGTCTATAGGGGTTGTGTGGTATTTATTGGTAGTAGAGATGGTTGATTTTAATGTCATATTAGGGATTGATTACTTGCATTTATGCTATGCCTTCTTAGATTGTCGAACCCATAAGGTCATGTTTAAATTACCTAATGAGGCGGTCATTGAGTGGGAAAGGGTTTCTCTGGTGCCTAAGGGAAGATTCATATCATATCTTAGAGCCAAGAAGTTGATTTTAAAGAGATGTCTTTATCATTTAGTCTGAATTAAGGATTCTAACCTAGAGGGTCCTTTATTGACATCTGTTTTCGTGGTCAATGAATTTTCTGAGGTTTTTCCTAGTGATCTTCCTTGTGTTTCTCCTTATAGGGAGATTGATTTTGGGATTGACCTTGTTCTTGACACTCGCCTTATCTCTATCCCTCCCTATAGAATGGCTCTGGCTGAGTTTAAGGAGCTTAAGGAGTAGTTGAAAGACCTCCTTAACAAGGGTTTTATCCATCCTAAAGTGTCGTCGTGTGGTGCTCCTATTTTGTTTGTATACAAGAGGATGGTTCCCTTAGAATGTGCATCTATTACCGTCAGTCGAATAAGGTTATGGTGAACAATAAGTATCTTTTTTCTTAGATTAATAATTTTTTGACCAATTTTAGGGGGCTAGATATTTCTCTAATATTGATCTTAGGTTGGGTTATCATTAGCCAAAGATTAGAGAGGTGGATGTCCCTAAGACTGCCTTTCGAACTCGGTATAGTCATTATGAGTTCTTAGTCATGTGTTTTGGTTTGACTAATGCCCCAGCGGGTTTCACAAACTTGATTAATAGGGTCTTTTATCAGTTTTTGGATTTTTTTGTTATCATGTTCCTAGATGATATTCTGGTGTATTCCAAGAGTGAGGTAGATCATACCAATCACCAGCATATCGTGTTGAAAACCTTAAAATATTAGTGTTTGTATGCTAAGTTTTTAAGGTGCAAATTTTTGTTGAAGACTGTTACTCTTTTGGGTCATGTAATCTCTAGTGAAGGTCTCATGGTGGATCTACAGAAAGCTATAGTGAGTGGCTTAGAACCATGATTCCAATCAATATTTGGAGCTTCTTAGGCTTATCCGGATACTATAGGATATTTGTGGAGAGTTTCTCGACTATAGCTACCCTGTTGACTATGTTGACCCCGAATAAGGTAAAGTTTTTGTTGTCTGATGCTTGTGAGGGTAGTTTTTCAAAGCTGAAAAAAAAATTGACTTTATCTCTAATTTTGACTATGCCCAAGGGTATTGATGGTTTTGTTGTCTATTGTGATGCATCTCGTGTGGGTTTTTATTGTATGTTGATGTAGTATGGTAGGGTGGTGGCCTATGATTCTAGGCAGTTGAAAGTTCATGAGAAGACTTATCTGATCATTAACTTAGAGTTGCTGGTTGTGGTGTTCCCATTAAAGATTTGGCATCACTATTTGTATGGAGTCCATGTGGATATCTTTTCTAATCATAAGAGTTTGCAATATGTATTCACCCAGAAGGAGATGAATCTCAGGTAGAGAAGGTGGCTTGAGTTCCTGAAAGACTACACTATGAGTTTCCGCTATCACCCAGGTAAAACTAATATGGTTGCTCACACTCTTAACAGGTTATCCATAGGTATTCTAGCTCATGTGGATGAGGATAAATGGGAGTTGGTGAAAGATATTCATCATTTGGCTAACCTTGGAGTTCCTTTCTTGGACTTTGAGGATGGTTGTGTGTTTGTGAAAGAGGTAGAGAAGTCATGACTTATTACTGAAGTAAAGGTGAAACAGGTACTAGATCCTTTCTTTAAGAAGATTAAGAGAGATGCGTGTTATCAAAAGGTTGTAGCTTTTGAGATTGGTGGTGATGGTATCTTGAAGTACCAAGGTAGATTATGTATTTCCAATGTAGATGAGTTGAGAGAGAGGATCTTGTCTGACGCTCATGAGTCTTGTTATGTCATTCATCCCTGTTTGATCAAGATGTATCATGATTTTAAGGAGATTTATTAGTGGAAAAATATGAAGTGAGATGTCACAAGTTTTGTGGCCAAATGCATGGTGTGTTAATAAGTAAAGATTGAGCACTTGAGGCCTGATGGGTTGACTTAAGAGATCAAATTGCAAGTGTGGAAATGGGAGATAATTTATATAGATTTTGTCACTGGTATTCCTCGGTCTCAGAATCAGTTTGATTTAATTTGGGTCAATTTGGATAGGATGACTAAGTCTACACACTTCTTATTAGTGAGGACTAATTATTCGGTAGAGGATTATGCAAAGTTGTTCCTCCAAGAGATCGTGAAATTACATGAGGCACC
>JAPEIP010000004.1:161543726-161556388 GCA_026120095.1 Capsicum chinense | reverse complement strand
CATGTAAGACAATTAAACACGGAATTCTCATAAAAGTTCATTTATTAGGAGTTCAAGATAAATACCAATTCCTCAACTCCGAAAACTCCAAAATAGAAATACTGGCATAAAAACCAATCGAATTGCCTAAATATTGAACTTTTTGTTCCAATAAATAACAAATGATTTAGGGCAGCTATAGGAAAACTCTAAACACATAAAAAGTATTTAAAAGCAAAAAATGATATGGAGGGTCATTACAACATTCTCTACTAAAAGGACTTTCTTCCACAAAAGTCAAAAGTCAAAAAGAACCCGAGGATTAATAGGTGAGCATACTAGGTCCATATGTCATGCTCGGTCTCCTAGGTAGCCCCCTCAGTTGGGCGGTATCTCTACTGAACCTTTATCACTGAATTTTCCTTTGAATGCAAATATAGAATATCTTTGGCTAGAATGAAAACTAGCTCTCCACGAAAGTCAACCTATCATCCACCGCAATAGAGTCCCACTTACGCATATGAAACTCTTCTATGATATAATGCCGAAGCATTGACACATGAAAATTTGGTGAATAGCTAAACAAATTGGAGGTAAGTCTAACTCATAAGCTACCTCCCCAACTCTTTGAAGAATATTAAGTAGCCCGATATACCCAAGGCTAAGCCTTTCTTCTCAAATCTTATCACGTATTCATGCGCAAAACTCAAAAGAAAACAGAATCAACAACTTCAAACCTTAAGCACGAAGCCTATGCTCAGCATAAATCATTTAGTTACTTTAAGCTGCTTGTATCCAATTCTAGATAACCCAAACTATGTCAAATGACTCACAAAGTAAATCGATTCCTCATGGCCTTTCCTCGGAAGTCTCAAATAAACCAGTTGGAGATCGATACCTCCTACCATGCAATGCCTCAAATGGAGCCATCCAAATGCTTGAGTGGTATTTATATTGCAGGAGAACTCTGATACATCTAGAAACTACTCCCACTAACCCCCAAAGTCCATGACACTTCAAAATATAAATATTTTGCTCCCACTGACCATCAGTTTGGGGTGAAATACTATTCTAAGGTTAACCTGGGTACCCAAATCCTTATGCAAAGCTCTCTAAATATTGGAGGTGAATTAAGAATCTATATAAAAATAATAGCATGGGTACCTTATAAAGATGAAATACCTTTCAAATATAGATCCTAGCCAACTACTTGACACTGAAGAATGACTAAATAAGTAAAAAATAAGCTGACTAGATCAACTGATATACGATCACACATGATATTAGAACTATAAGAACTGCTGGTCAAACCAACCACAAAATCCATATAATCTACTCCAACTTCTACTCTAGAATAGGTAGCCTCGACCACCAATCGCAAATGCTTAAACTTTACCTAATTATAACATAAACATCTTGCCACAGAATCTACTATATCTCTCCATATGCCACTTCTCCGATAATATTGCCTCAAGTTTTGAACCATATTAGCTATCTTAGAGTGAATAGAGTATATTGAGAAATGAGCCTCCTAAGGTATAATTGTTTGAAACCTCCTACCCTCAAAACACAAATATGACTGTCAAACATTAAAATACCCTTAAAGTCTATATCTGTCCTCCTAGAATCTCTTTCTTCACCTAATTTAAAAACCACATACTTTATGGGTGGGACCTATAACACATAAGTATAACCGTAAATTAAAGTTTAGAAGCTGAAAGAGAAGTTTGAGTTCCATAAGTCCATCCATGACTCATAGATGCAACCCATGACTCATAGGTGGTAGGGGTGATTTCATGTTCTGAAAGTTGAAGACTAACTCTAATTTTAAAAATTAAAGCCATGACTTATGGGTCTTATCCACGACACAACCTATGAGTCATAGGTGCTGCCAACCTAGCTTTTCTATAGAACTTAGGATTGGATTTATTTGGTATCTATAAATACGCCCTTGATATTTTATTTTAAGTTGCACGCTTTATATACTTTTTACATTGTTTGAGTTTTGAGAAACATTATTGATCTTGGAATCATTGATACTTTTTTTAGGGTTTATAATCATGTTGAGATTTTGGTTTTCATCTTATTCTTGTAAGTTTAACATCATGCTTTCATCTATGAAATATTCACATTTTCTTAGGATCATGAGTAGCCAAACCCCATAACTAGGGTTGTGGGAACCATGATGAATTAATGAAGCAAGTTAAGTGCGAAGTCATTCTAGATCGATGTTTATGCATATATTAGTATTTTATTTGCTTTGATTACTTTCTTGATGAATATTAGAAACTCACCTATATTCTTAACTTACTCGTGAGAGAGGTATAGATTGATAAAAGGGAATAATAAAAATAATTTAAAGATATCAACCTTTATCTAATTAACTTGAGTTGTAACTAGGAAAGTTAATCTGAGATCATAAAACAATGGTCAGCAATCCTATGCTATGAGTTTGAGAGAATATGAGTGAAATTCACCCAAACCAAGGTCGAGAGATGGTTAAGTGATACATATCTTGATAGATTTTTCATTTATGGCATTGGTATAGTTTGATAAGCATGAACAGTCTATGGGGTTATGAATTCACGGGGAACACATTCCTAGTGCTTGTCTCATATTAATCAAAGTACCCTTAACCAATACATTTTAGTATCTCTTTTACTATTACAAACCCCTCTTTTTTATTTACATAATTTCTAATTACATCAATAGACTCTCGATAGATTTTTGGCCTATTCATCAGGGGGTTCAACCCTTACCTACTTGGGTTCTATATTCTATTTATAAGCTACTTTATACTTTCTAAGAGGTGTAATTTGGGCGATATCAAATTTTGGCACCATTGACGAGAAATACGATTAGAAATTGATAGACTGATTTTGTTAAAGTTTTGGTTTCATTTGTTGATTTTGATTTTCTATTATTTTTAGGACACATGTCAATGTATGCCTAGTACTGGGAGTGAAGGCAATCCGCTAATTCCATTTGATCCCAACCTTAAAAGAACTATAAGAAAAAATTATAACATAGAGATAGAAGGAGTTCATGATCAAGGAGCCCTTAAAAGTATTCAAAAAACTTTAGAGTAGGTAATTGCTCGCTTAATGGATAAAGCATTTTTTAGGCAAGAAACTGCCTATAGAGCAACTAGGGAAGAACGGACTATACGAAAGGAGAAATAGCATCAACAAACACTTGAAAGGTATAGAATGAGAAAAAATAGAGATCAACAACCAATCCAATGATATCTACAATCGAATAATGATCTAGATAAGGATTTGGGGTATCTTGAACTAGTTAAAATAGGTGCAATCATTCCTTTAGAATTACCCTAAGGGACTAAATTTGATATTACAAGCGCGATTATCCTATTATTGAACATAAAGGGGGTATTTCCTGGTCTGCCTATATATGATGCAAATATGCACCTTATGATCTTTCTGGGTTTTGCACTTCATGTAATCTGCTTGGGGTGAGTCAGGAAGCTAAGTAACTAAGGTTTCTCCCATTCTCACTGGCAGGAAAGGGCATTTTATGGTTAAGAGAGTTGCCTTATTGATCTACCACTACTTGAAATGAGTTGAGGACATATTTCTTAGAGTGATTTTACCTCTCTCTAAATATTTTAGTTAAAGGATTCTATTATTTTAGGAAGTTGTATTTAGTGGAATTACATAAGACATGGTTGAGGTTAAAAAACAACTGCAGGATTTTCTAATCAGAGAATAGAGGGGAGAAACTTCCTTCAGATATTCAATAGATCCTTAACGCTAGTACCAAGGATGTGTCAAATACTATTAGATGAGGAGCATTTATGATTCTTCATTGAGAGCATGCTTATAAATTTAGACTGGATAACTAAAACCAATTGAGGGTGGCATATTTAGGAGATGAATAGATCAACCAGTAATTATGGTATTAGTGCTTTTAGTAAGTAAAGAGCATTAGATAAGTTAGTGGATTAAGAGATGGCATAACTAAGAACTGATATAGAAAGGTAAATGTGGTGGGTTCATGACGTAAGGCTTCTAGACATAAAGAGTCATATTTTGAGAAAGAATCTAAGTAATTAGATATAGAGATAATTGGTTTTAAAGAAAATGTCCATGAGTATAATCAAGATAATTAGAACTCAAGCCAAAGGAATCAAGGTAATAACTAATATGGAGATAGTTAGAGGGATAAGATTAGAGAGCGTGTTAGTGACTGGAGGAGAAAAAATGACTACAAGGAGTAGAGTGGACTTTATTTTCCACCCGGGAATCAAAATTCTAAGTCTAGAAGTTTAAGACTGGAAGCATTGCTTGGAAATCTTCCGAAGCGTTTAGAAATCCAAGTGACTTGCTTTAAGGAGATTAAGATAGATATTTTAGGATTATGCCAAAAGGTAGAGTCCCATGCAACCTCTATAGAGAAGCTTGAGCAATAATTTAGGCAAATGTCTTCCATATTGAACCAGCATCAACTAGGAACTCTTCCTAGTAACACTATTCTAAATTTAAAGACAACAATCATTATTTATCTATTACCTAAAAAACCCTGGGGTTTGTCCCTTAAAATTTCTTGAGATTTGAGATCACTGTCCTCGTAACGACTTACAATATGTCATTTGGCATGGGTACGAGTCAGGTAACCTAACTTGTAAGTTCTGTAGTGTGTGGTGGTCGGGTTACTATTATGGTTATGACTTGGTGGGTATGGGTTGCATGGTTTGGTAATGGTTCATTGAGTTGGTTATTAACATAATCTAAAACTTAGTAACTTGACTTAGATCTAAGTACGAGTGGATCATTAAAAGCCTTAAGGATAGGGTACGAGTCATTGCTGAAAGTTGTAAGTTGTACAGTGTCAGTCCCTTTGTATTTCTCCATGGGTATGACTAAGACTATATGAGTTATATAGTCATGACACAAGTTGGATAAAGGAGTTGTATGGTGGACAGTGTGTGGATGTCTAACTTTTTGTTTTGGGTACGACCAGATGGTACTAGTTGTATATTGTGGTGATGAGTTGGAGGGTCAACTCGTACCTACCTATGGGAATTTTTATAGTTTAAGTTGGGGTATTCTGGATATTTTTCCTCTTAAATCCTCTTGACCCCATGACACAAAACACCTTTTGGAACATTATTAACCTCTTATTATCAACCAAACTCTCTTAAACACTTTTGAAATCTCTCTCAAGTTTAGGGTTCAAGAAGAGGCTAGGGTTTCTTCAATGTAATCAATTAAGGCTCCTAAGGTTAGTTTCTCTCTATATTCCTTTTTGTTTAAGGCATGTTACTCCTCCCTCACTGTTATTTTGACAAAAAATATGTTTTAATGAATAGTTTTCATGGTATTATTGTTGTATTGTTTTGGCTTTGAAATAGGTGTTAGGGGATTTGGTTGATTATGGTTGGATAATGTTTTTGCATGTTTTTCTTAAAGTTTTAAAGTTATATTAATGGTTTTGTACATGTTTTTTGTTTGAAAAGGTCAATTGATATTAGGTTTTGGTTATGGAAACTATATGCCTTTAATATTTTTGTTAAAATTCTTATGAGAATAATTTTATTACATAGTTTATTTTTTACTAAAAACTTTGCATTACATAATATGGTAATGGAACCTAAATTGGTTTGGTTGGTTTTAAATGGTTTGGAAAGGGCTTGGTGGCGATGGCCTTTGTTAAATAGGAAATCTTATGGGATACTTCATGATGCCTTAATACTTAACTTCTGGAATTGGTGGTTTGATTTTGTGTTAAATGTTTTATTTGGGAAATAATGGCGGGTTGTGATGTGATTTGATAAGATTTGATTTAATGTTACCGTTCTCCTCAAATCTTATCTTGCCTTCATGGGTGAAACTTGAAAGAAAACACAATCAACAACTCCAAACATTAAGCACGTAGCCTGTACTTAGCACTACTCTTTTAGTTACTTTGAGCTTCTTGTATCCTATCCTAGATAACCCAAACTATGTCAAATGACTCACAAAGTAAATCGATTCCCTATGGCCTTTCCTCAGAGGTCTCAAATAAACAAGTTAGAGATCGATACCTCCTACTATGCAATGCCTCAAATGGTGCCGTCCAAATGCTTGAGTGGTATTTATATTGTAGGAGAACTCTGATATGTCTAGAAATTACTCCCACTAACCCCCAAAGTCTATGACACTTCAAAGTATAAATATTTTGCTCTGACTAACTGTCAGTTTGTGGTGAAATACTATTCTAACATTGACCTGGGTACCCAAATCCTCATACAAAGCTCTCTAAATGTTGGAGGTGAATTAAGAACCTCCATAAAAAATAATAGCATGGGAACCTCATAAATATGAACTACCTTTCAAACATAGATCCTAGACAATTACTTGACACTGAAGAATGACTAAATAAGTAAAAAATAAGCTGACTTGGTTAACTCATATATGATAACACATATGATATTAGGACTATAAGAACTGCTGGTCAAACCATCCACAAAATCCATATAATCTACTCCAATTTCTACTCTAGAATGGGTATCCTTGACCACCAATTGGAAATGCTTAAACTTTACCTAATTATAACACAAACATCTTGCCACAGAATCTACTATATCTCTCCACATGCCACTTCTCCGATAATGTTGCCTCATGTTTCTAAACTTCATAGCTATCTCAGAGTGAATAGAGTATATTAAGCAATAAGACTCCGAAGGTATAATTGTGTCAAACCTCCTACCCTCAAAACACAAATATGACTATCAAATCTTAAATACCCTTAAAGTCTACATCGGTCCTCCTAGACTCTCCCTTCTTCACCTAATTTAAAAAACCACTTAACCGACTATCCTCAAATTATTGATCTCGAATATGATTTAACAAAGTAGACATGGAATCAATACTAGAAAAACTCATTTTTGTGTCTAATATATTAAGTTGAATCTTCCTATTAGATAAGGACTGGATATTCGATGCTAATGGTAACTCCAAAATTTAAAAGAAGGCCAAACTCTCTATAC
This sequence comes from Capsicum chinense, assembly GCA_026120095.1. Taxonomy (NCBI): domain Eukaryota; kingdom Viridiplantae; phylum Streptophyta; class Magnoliopsida; order Solanales; family Solanaceae; genus Capsicum; species Capsicum chinense. The sequence goes on along the minus strand of JAPEIP010000004.1, from coordinate 161,549,421 downwards.
TTACTACCTTTTGGATAAAGACATTTGCCATATTTACCTTGACTAGAAGGTATAAATAGATAGGTCACAGTCCTCCAGAAAGTCAAGCCTCCTATGCTACATCGAAATAAGATATTTCTAAGTTAGAATTTACTAAAGACTATGATTATCGATAAGTATCTTATAGTGAACACCAAAGGGGTAATGCCTCCAAATCATTTACGTGAAAATTATGATGCCAACTCTATGTCATGATTTGGGTAGTTATGATTAAGAAACTTTAGCTATATTAAATCATAAGTATTAACTTAGACCTTCTACATCAGAACACAACCCTAACCAATATCAAATGTACCACAATATACTATAAACCCTTCACCCTCAACTGGAAGAGTCAGAATAGGATCTGAAGAGAGTAAGGCCTTGAGCCTTGATGTGCCATGGTTTCATGGAAATTTGATACTTAAAACAAGGAAATTATGCAGGAACTTATGTCTTCTCATTATATATGATGCATTTTTATGTTGATTATGAAAGAAAATAGACTTTGGAGGTGAGTTGGTAGCCCAAGAGTCAACCCATACTTTATGGGTGGGACCTATAACATATGAGTATGCTCGTGAATTAAAGTTTAGAAGATGAAAGAGAAGTTTAAGTTCCATGAGTCCATCCATGACTCATAGATGCAAACCATGACTCATGGGTGGTAGGGGTGAGTTCATGTTTTGAAAGTTGAAGACTAACTATGATTTCAACAATTAAATCCATGACTTATGGGTCTTATCCATGACCAAACCCACAAGTTATAGGTGCTGCCAGCCTAGTTTTTCTATACAACTTAGGATAGGATTTATTTGGTATCTATAAATACTCCCTTGATAATTTATTTTGAGTTACACGCTCTATATACTTTTTACATTGTTTGAGTTCTGCGATACATTATTGATCTTGGAATCATTGATACTAGTTTTTAGGGTTTATAATCATTTTGAGATTTAGATTTTCATCTTATTCTTGTAAGTTTAACATCATGCTTTCAGCTATGAAATCTTCACATTTTCTTATGATCATGAGTAACTAAACCCCATGACTAGGGTTGTGGTAACGATGATGAATTAATGAAGCAGGTTAAATGTGAAGTTATTCTAGATCGATGTTTATGCATATATTAGTATTTCCTTTGGCTTGATTACTTTCTTGATGAATATTAGAAACTCACTTATATTCTTGACTTACTCGTCAGAGAGGTATATATTGGTAAAAAGTAATAACTAAAATAATTTAAAGATACCAGCCTTTATCTAATTAACTTAAGCTGTAACTGGGAAAGTTAATCTGAGGTCATAGAATAAGGATCTGTAATGCGATACTCTAAGTTTGAGAGAATATGAGTGAAATTCACCCAAACTAAGGTTGAGAGATGGTTATGTGATACATATCTTGTTAAATTTTTCATTTATGGCATCAGTATAGTTTGATTAGCACGGACAATCTATGGAGTTATGAAGTCATGGGGAACAAATTCCTAGTGCTTGTCTCAGACTAATCAAAATACCCTTAACTAATACATTTTAGCATCTCTCTTACTATTACAAACCCCTCCTTTTTATTTACATAATTCCTAATTACATCAATAGACTCTCCATAGATTTTTGGCGTATTCATCGTGGGTTCGACCTTAGCCTAGTTGGGTTCTATATTCTATCTATAAACCACTTTATACTTTCTAAGAGGTATAATTTGGGAGATATTAAATTTTTGCACCATTGATGGGAAATACGATAAGAAATTGATAGACCGAGTTTGTTAAAGTGTTGGTTTCATTTGTTGATTTTTGGTTTTCTCTTATTTTTAGGGTACACGTCAATGTATGCTTAGTACTTGGAGTCAAGGCAATCCCCTAATTCCATTTGATCCCAACCTTAAAAGAACTATAAGAAAAAATTATAACATAGGAATAGAAGGAGTTCATGATCAAGGAGCCCTTAAAAGTATTCAAAAAACTTTAGAGCAGGTAATTGCTTGCTTAATGGATAAAGCATCTGCTAGGGTAGCAACTGCTTATTGTCCAGCTAGGGAGAATGGACTATACAAGAGGAGGAAGAGCATCAAGCAACACTTGAAAGGGACAGAATGAGAAGAAATAGAGGTCAACAACCAATCCAATGATATCTATAACTAGATGATGATCAAGATAAGAATTTGGGGTATCTTGAACTAGTTACTACAGGTGCAATCATTCCTCCATAATTTCCCTAAGGGAGTAAATTTGATATTATGAGCGTGATTATCCTATTATTGAACTTGAAGGGTGTATTTCCTAGTCTACCTATGGATGATGCAAATATTCACCTTATGAACTTTGTGGGGTTTGGACTTTTTACAATTTTCTTGGGGTGAGTTAGGAAGCTAAGTAATTGAGATTTCTCCCATTCCACTGGTAGGAGGGGATACTTTATTGTTAGGAGAGTTGCCTTATAGATCTATCACTACTTGAAATGAGTTGAGGACATAGTTCTTTGACTGATTTTCCCTCCCTCTAAACGTTGTCGTTGAAGGATTCTATTATTTTAGGAAGTTGTATTTAGTGGTATTACATGAGACATGGTTGAGGTTAAAAAATATTATAGTAATAGAGGGGATAAACTAGCTTGAGATATTCTATAGATCCTTAATGCTAGTACCAAGGATATGTCAAATACTATTAGAGAAGGAGAATTTGTGAATCTTCATTGAGAGCATTCTTAGAAATTTAGACTGGATCACTAAAACCAATTGAGGATGGCATATTTAGGAGATGAATAGATCAACCAGTAATTATGGTATTAGTGCTTTTAGTAAGCAAAGAGCATTAGATAAGTTAGTGGATCAAGAGATGACACATCTAAGAATTGATATAGAAAGGTAAATGTGATGAGTTCATGAGATAAGGCTTCCAGACATAAAGAGTCATCTTTTTAGGAAGAATCTAAGTAATTAGATATAGAGATAATAGGTTTTAAAGAAAATATCCATGAGTCTAATCAAGATAATTAGAACTCAAGGCAAAGGAATCAAGGTAATAACTAATATGAAGATAGTTAGAGGGATAAGATTAGAGAACATGTTAGTGACTGGAGGAGAAAACATGACTACAAGGAGTAGAGTGGACTTTATTTTCCACTAGAGAATCAAAATTCTGAGTCTAGAAGTTTGAGACTGGAAGCATTGCTTGGAAATCTTGTGAAGGGTTTAGAAATCCAAGTGACTTGCTTTAAGGAGATTAAGATAGATATTTTAGGATTGTGCCAAAAAGTAGAGTCCCATGCAACCTCTATAGAGCACCTTGAGCAACAATTTAGGTAGATGTCTTCCATATTAAACAAGCATCAACTAGGAACTCTTCCTAGTAACACTATTCTAAATTCAAAGAACAACAATAATTATTTAACTGTTACCTAAAACACCCCGAGGTTTGTCCCTTTATAATTTCTTAAGTTTTGAGTTCACTGTCCTTGTAACGACTTACTATATATGTTATTTGGTGTGGGTACGAGTCAGGTGACCTAACTCATAAGTTGTCCAGTGTGTGATGGTTGGATTTCTATTATGGTTATGGCTTGGTGGGTAAGGGTCGCATGGTTTGGTAATGGTTCATTGGGTTGGTTATTAACATAATCTGAAACTTAGTAACTTGACTTGACTCTAAGTAAGAGTGGATCACTAAGATCCATAAGGATAGGGTACATGTCGTGGCAGGAAGTCGTAAGTTGTACAGTGTTAATCCCTTTAGATTCTTCCATGGGTACGACTAAGATTATATGAGTTATATAGTCATGACACAAGTTGGATAAAGAAGTTGTATGGTGGACAGTGTGTGGGTGTCTAACTTTTTATTTTGGGTACGACCAGATGGTACTAGTTGTATATATGTGGTGATGAGTAGGAGGGTCAACTCATACCTACCTGTGGGAATTTTTACAGTTTAAGTTGGGGTATTCTGGATATTTTTCCTCTTAAGTCCTCTTGACCCCATGACATGAAACACCTTTTGGAACATCATTAACCTCTTCTTATCAACCAAACTCTCTTTAACACTTTTGAAATCTCTCTCACGCTTAGGGTTCAATAAGAGGATAGGGTTTCTTTAATGCAATCAATTAAGGCTCCTACGGTTAGTTTCTCTCTACCCTCCTTGTTGTTTAAGGTATGTTACTTCTCCCTTACTGTTAGGTTGACTAAAAACATATTTTAATGAATGGTTTTCATGGTATTAGTATCGTATTATTTTGGCTTTGAATTAGGTTTTTGGGGAATTTGGTTGATTATGGTTGGATAATATTTTTCCATGTTTTTCTTCTAGTTTTCATGTCATATTAATGGTTTTGTACATGTGTTTGCTTTGGAAAGGTCAATTGATATTTAGTTTTGGTTATGGAAACTATATGCCCTCAATATTTTTGTTAAAATTCTTATGCGAATGATTTTGTTACATAGTTCAATTTTTACTGAAAACTTTGCATTACATAATATGGTATTGGAACCAAAATTGGTTTGGTTGGTTTTAAATGGTTTGGATAGGGCTTGGTGGCCATGGCCTTTGTTAAATTAGAAATCTTATGGTGTACTTCATGATGTCTTGATACTTGGCTTCTAGAATTGGTGGTTTGATTTTGTGTTAAATGTTTTAATTGGGAAATATTGGAAGATTGTGACAGCTAACCGTAAAGGTGTGAGTCCCACATACGGCTATTGGAAACTCATGTTTGCCAACAAGCGAGTTGGTTTTGGTAACCATAGGCTTGTGGGGTACATGGTAATCCCCCAAATTTATATTATACTTGTATATATGTATCATGGAGGGTGAAGCAGACACGAGAATCCCCTATCCCTAATATCTCTGGTTTATGTGGCTACACGCACTGGGCCCATTTAGGGGGTAGCACTGGATCCATATAGCCCGTTGATGGATTATGATGGTAAAGCTACATAACGCAGGTTAAGTTTTAAATGCATGCTAAATCTGATCTCCTTTCCCGCCATGGTATATATTATGTATATGAATGGATATGGTTATTTACTTTAGTTTTAAATAATGGAATTATTTTATCCTTATTCTTGAGTACATGCTAGCATTCACTCGATAATCGTCTTTGGACGTTTTATCCCCATACAATTGAGTAACCATCTATACTACTCTTCCTGTGTAGTGACTTGGATTCGAGGACAACATTAGTGTCAGACTGAAGTGGTGAGCTACCATACTCCGAAAGACCTCATTTCATGCTATGGACCTCTTTTTATTCCTTTTGTTATTTCCTGGACTTTGGTTTTTTCTATGGCTGGGGGCATGTCTTGACCGAATGTTCTTGGATTATAGTTTAAGTATTTATGAGAGTACTATGTGCATGGGAGGTGTCGGTAATAGTGTTAACCATGACATTGGTATTGGTGTTGGGGTTGTCACCGGTAGGATATTTGGTTGGCTACGATTATGAACTTCTTTAAATATCATTCTATTAATTTTTTTTATCTTGTTATATGTTCAAAATTCATCCAATATAGGGTATAGGGCAGTTATGGTGGGTATTGGGGACGGTCTCTGATCCGAGTCGGATTTGTCATACCTGACACGAATAGGCTCTGGTTTGGGTTATTTTAGATTGCTATCAAAGCCATAGGTTCATGGTCACTTAGGAGTCCACAAATCCATGCCTAGTAAAGTCTCTTTTGAAGG
>JAPEIP010000004.1:161511504-161543626 GCA_026120095.1 Capsicum chinense | reverse complement strand
CTAAGTAATTGAGATTTCTCCCATTCCACTGGTAGGAGGGGATACTTTATTGTTAGGAGAGTTGCCTTATAGATCTATCACTACTTGAAATGAGTTGAGGACATAGTTCTTTGACTGATTTTCCCTCCCTCTAAACGTTGTCGTTGAAGGATTCTATTATTTTAGGAAGTTGTATTTAGTGGTATTACATGAGACATGGTTGAGGTTAAAAAATATTATAGTAATAGAGGGGATAAACTAGCTTGAGATATTCTATAGATCCTTAATGCTAGTACCAAGGATATGTCAAATACTATTAGAGAAGGAGAATTTGTGAATCTTCATTGAGAGCATTCTTAGAAATTTAGACTGGATCACTAAAACCAATTGAGGATGGCATATTTAGGAGATGAATAGATCAACCAGTAATTATGGTATTAGTGCTTTTAGTAAGCAAAGAGCATTAGATAAGTTAGTGGATCAAGAGATGACACATCTAAGAATTGATATAGAAAGGTAAATGTGATGAGTTCATGAGATAAGGCTTCCAGACATAAAGAGTCATCTTTTTAGGAAGAATCTAAGTAATTAGATATAGAGATAATAGGTTTTAAAGAAAATATCCATGAGTCTAATCAAGATAATTAGAACTCAAGGCAAAGGAATCAAGGTAATAACTAATATGAAGATAGTTAGAGGGATAAGATTAGAGAACATGTTAGTGACTGGAGGAGAAAACATGACTACAAGGAGTAGAGTGGACTTTATTTTCCACTAGAGAATCAAAATTCTGAGTCTAGAAGTTTGAGACTGGAAGCATTGCTTGGAAATCTTGTGAAGGGTTTAGAAATCCAAGTGACTTGCTTTAAGGAGATTAAGATAGATATTTTAGGATTGTGCCAAAAAGTAGAGTCCCATGCAACCTCTATAGAGCACCTTGAGCAACAATTTAGGTAGATGTCTTCCATATTAAACAAGCATCAACTAGGAACTCTTCCTAGTAACACTATTCTAAATTCAAAGAACAACAATAATTATTTAACTGTTACCTAAAACACCCCGAGGTTTGTCCCTTTATAATTTCTTAAGTTTTGAGTTCACTGTCCTTGTAACGACTTACTATATATGTTATTTGGTGTGGGTACGAGTCAGGTGACCTAACTCATAAGTTGTCCAGTGTGTGATGGTTGGATTTCTATTATGGTTATGGCTTGGTGGGTAAGGGTCGCATGGTTTGGTAATGGTTCATTGGGTTGGTTATTAACATAATCTGAAACTTAGTAACTTGACTTGACTCTAAGTAAGAGTGGATCACTAAGATCCATAAGGATAGGGTACATGTCGTGGCAGGAAGTCGTAAGTTGTACAGTGTTAATCCCTTTAGATTCTTCCATGGGTACGACTAAGATTATATGAGTTATATAGTCATGACACAAGTTGGATAAAGAAGTTGTATGGTGGACAGTGTGTGGGTGTCTAACTTTTTATTTTGGGTACGACCAGATGGTACTAGTTGTATATATGTGGTGATGAGTAGGAGGGTCAACTCATACCTACCTGTGGGAATTTTTACAGTTTAAGTTGGGGTATTCTGGATATTTTTCCTCTTAAGTCCTCTTGACCCCATGACATGAAACACCTTTTGGAACATCATTAACCTCTTCTTATCAACCAAACTCTCTTTAACACTTTTGAAATCTCTCTCACGCTTAGGGTTCAATAAGAGGATAGGGTTTCTTTAATGCAATCAATTAAGGCTCCTACGGTTAGTTTCTCTCTACCCTCCTTGTTGTTTAAGGTATGTTACTTCTCCCTTACTGTTAGGTTGACTAAAAACATATTTTAATGAATGGTTTTCATGGTATTAGTATCGTATTATTTTGGCTTTGAATTAGGTTTTTGGGGAATTTGGTTGATTATGGTTGGATAATATTTTTCCATGTTTTTCTTCTAGTTTTCATGTCATATTAATGGTTTTGTACATGTGTTTGCTTTGGAAAGGTCAATTGATATTTAGTTTTGGTTATGGAAACTATATGCCCTCAATATTTTTGTTAAAATTCTTATGCGAATGATTTTGTTACATAGTTCAATTTTTACTGAAAACTTTGCATTACATAATATGGTATTGGAACCAAAATTGGTTTGGTTGGTTTTAAATGGTTTGGATAGGGCTTGGTGGCCATGGCCTTTGTTAAATTAGAAATCTTATGGTGTACTTCATGATGTCTTGATACTTGGCTTCTAGAATTGGTGGTTTGATTTTGTGTTAAATGTTTTAATTGGGAAATATTGGAAGATTGTGACAGCTAACCGTAAAGGTGTGAGTCCCACATACGGCTATTGGAAACTCATGTTTGCCAACAAGCGAGTTGGTTTTGGTAACCATAGGCTTGTGGGGTACATGGTAATCCCCCAAATTTATATTATACTTGTATATATGTATCATGGAGGGTGAAGCAGACACGAGAATCCCCTATCCCTAATATCTCTGGTTTATGTGGCTACACGCACTGGGCCCATTTAGGGGGTAGCACTGGATCCATATAGCCCGTTGATGGATTATGATGGTAAAGCTACATAACGCAGGTTAAGTTTTAAATGCATGCTAAATCTGATCTCCTTTCCCGCCATGGTATATATTATGTATATGAATGGATATGGTTATTTACTTTAGTTTTAAATAATGGAATTATTTTATCCTTATTCTTGAGTACATGCTAGCATTCACTCGATAATCGTCTTTGGACGTTTTATCCCCATACAATTGAGTAACCATCTATACTACTCTTCCTGTGTAGTGACTTGGATTCGAGGACAACATTAGTGTCAGACTGAAGTGGTGAGCTACCATACTCCGAAAGACCTCATTTCATGCTATGGACCTCTTTTTATTCCTTTTGTTATTTCCTGGACTTTGGTTTTTTCTATGGCTGGGGGCATGTCTTGACCGAATGTTCTTGGATTATAGTTTAAGTATTTATGAGAGTACTATGTGCATGGGAGGTGTCGGTAATAGTGTTAACCATGACATTGGTATTGGTGTTGGGGTTGTCACCGGTAGGATATTTGGTTGGCTACGATTATGAACTTCTTTAAATATCATTCTATTAATTTTTTTTATCTTGTTATATGTTCAAAATTCATCCAATATAGGGTATAGGGCAGTTATGGTGGGTATTGGGGACGGTCTCTGATCCGAGTCGGATTTGTCATACCTGACACGAATAGGCTCTGGTTTGGGTTATTTTAGATTGCTATCAAAGCCATAGGTTCATGGTCACTTAGGAGTCCACAAATCCATGCCTAGTAAAGTCTCTTTTGAAGGTATGTAGTGCACCATACTTCTAAGGGATAGGCTATGAGGCATTTAGGAATTTATCTCTTTCTTGTATTCTATTTTTTAGCTATAGAGTCTATGGTCCTGAATTCTCCTCTAATTCCAGTTTGTTCGCGTTTCAGATCATACCTTCTCGATGATTTAAAGCTCATTGAAAATCCTATATTCTACCCGTGGACAATGTTGATGGGACCCATTCTACTTAGGAGGTTCAGACCCAGTCTTGGGGTCCAGTTTCTGATTTCCCTCCTGAAGTTCCACTGATTCCCTCCAATCCTCTTCTAGCTCCCTAATCTAATATGAAAAATATAGTGTTTTGTAAGTTGATTCATATGATGGCATAGTTGGTAGCTTCTTAGGCTAAGCGTGGCACATCTGTTACTCATCTTCTGAGGCCACAAGGGTTGGCCAGTTCATGAGGTTGAACCCTTAGACCTTTATTGGTGTTAAGGTTGAGGAGGTTCCTCAAGGTTTTTTAGATGAGATGGAAAATATCTTCCATGTTATACATACCACTATTACAGAAGGCGTGGAGTTTGATACTTACCGGCTTAAGAATGTAGCATACCAGTGGTACAAGGAATGGGATCAGTCAAGGGGTAACGATGCTAAGTTAGTTCCATTGGAGGATTTCTCTAATGCATTCCTGGACCGTTTCTTTCCTCAAGAGTTGAGGGAAGCAAAGATAGAAGAATTTGTAATTTGAAACAAGGTAAGATGTCAATCAAAGAGTATGCCTTTAAAGTTTCACAAGTTGTCTCAATATGCTCTGGATATGGTTTCTAGAATAGGGTATAGAATGAGAAATTTTTCTTCTGGGGTGCCCCGAGACTTGATATTAGAAAGTAAGGATGCCTTTTTTATCAAGGACATAGATATCTCCAAGTTGGTTGGGTGCATGCAACAGTTAGAGAAAGAAAAGAAGAAGAAGGCTGAGATAGGAGAGAGGCAAGACAAGAAGTTTAGGTTCTCTGAGTAGGGTGGTAGCCAACAACAAAGTGGCAGGGATGGGGAAAAGTGGCCCAATAAGAAGTGGGGAAATTCTAGGTCTTAATCGATGGCTAGTGCTCTTTACCTAAAGTCGTTAGGTAATAGCATTTCCAAGGTAGTGATAACTTTTGGGAACAGGGTGCCTAATCTTAGGGTAGTGGGCCCCAATTAACTTTATCATATACTTCTTACAAATTTTTTAGCAAATTGAATCACGGTTTCTATGATGATGGAAGGGACAAGTGCCTCAACTATGGTCCGACAGGGCACATGCTTAGAAACTGTCTTGTTGGTAAGGTTGCTTCAGGGGCAAACAAGGTTCCTGTTGCTTCATCTTCAACTCTGGCACCAAAGGGTGCACCATCTAGTTTTGGCTCTGGTTGGAACTATCTCTATGCTCTCAATACCCGATAGGAGTCTGAGTCATTGCCTGACGTCGTGACTAGTATGTTGAAACTCTTTTCCCATAATGTACATTATTTACTTGATCTAGGGTCCACTCTCTTTTATTTGACCCCATTTGTGGATGAGCATTTTTGGTTTTGGTCCCAAGTATATTTCGGATGCTTCATCTATCTCTACCCCGGTAGGTGACTTTGTGGTGTCTAAAAGAGTCTATAGGGGTTGTGTGGTGTCAGTAGGTGGTCGAAAAACTTTGGTGGATCTGTTTGAGTTAGACATGGTTGATTTTGATGTCATATTAGGGATGGATTGGTTGCAGTCGTGCTATGCTTCTCTAGACTATCGAACTCGTAAGGTTATATTGAATTTCTCTAATTAACAGATTATTGAGTGGGAGGGCGGTTCCATAGCTCCTAAGGGAAAGTTCATATAATATCTTAGAGCTCATAGATTGATCTCCATAGGGTGTCTCTATAATCTAGTTCGGGTTAAAGATTCTAACTTAGAGGGCCAATCTTAACATTCATTTCCGGTAGTGAATGAATTTCCTTAAGTCTTCCCTTATGAACTTCTTAGTGTTCTCTCTGATAGAGATTTTGAGTTTGGGATTAATCTTGTTCTGGACACTCATCCTATTTCTATTTCCCCATATAGAATGGCTCTGGCTGAGTTGAACGAGCTTAAGAAGTAACTAAAAAATCTTTTAGACAAGGGTTTTACCCGTCTTAGTATGTCCCCGTAGGGGGTTTACTAGTGTTATTTATGTATAAGAAAGATGGTTCCTTTTGGATGTGTATTGATTACCAACAGATGAATGAGGTGACAATAATGAATAAGTATCCACTTCCAAGGATAGTTGATTTGTTCAATTTGGTGCCTGGTGCTAAGTTTTTCTCCAAGATTGATATTCGATCCGGGTGTGATCAGCTTAAGATGAGGGAGGTGTATATCCCTAAGACTGCCTTTCATACTTGGTATAGATATTTTAAGTTTTTGGTTATGTCTTTAGGGCTGACCAATGCCCAGCGGCATTCATAGATTTGATGAATTGGGTCTTCTGTCAGTGAAACACCCTAAACCTTGTCCTTTGTAAAAATTCATGGGGACATTCTGTCCATGGTACGACTTATGTATACCAATCTTACCAAAAGATACGACTTTGGATGCCTCTCTCGTATGTTTGGCAGTGGGTTTTGGTTGGGATTCTGCTTAAGGTACGACTCAATGTCATACTAGTTGTATGGTAGGATACAAGTTGTATGATGCCAAGTTGTATGATGCTTATTGGCTTGCCTAGTTGAATCTATCCAAGATACGACTTAGACCTAGGTAGTTGTATGGTTGTCTATATCGGAATGGAGCTATGACCAGACGTATGGAGGATCCAGCAGCATGCGGACCCTCATCAGCAAATCCCCTCAATGATCTTTCATATTAAATGAGTGTGATTAGAGAGTTAGTATCCACATTACCTCAGGGTCCGAGAGATCCCTCTACAGCCCATCATTCATGTTTAACACAAACTGACTATAAGAAGTTCATTGAGGAGTAGCAAAAATAGAGAACCACTATCACCAGCCTAGAGAGAATGCACTCAGCCTTAGCGGTATCACACAGGGACCTCAAGCAATCACATTAGAATTTGGTACAAAGAGATAAAAAGAGAGACAAGTTCTTCAAAAAGCTGTGGAAGGGAGTAAAATGCATCTTTAAGGTGCTCAAACCAAATGAGAACTTACCTTCTTCAAAGCTAGATGGTGAAAATAAGACCCCTTCTGATTGGTCGGTTGACGAGAGTGGTGGTGCCAACAAAGATTTAGATAGGGAGACCAGCTCTTGAGGCATATTTAGGGAGACACTTCTTACTCTTGCTTTATTCTGCATGCAGTGAGGACACTGCATTTTATCTAATTAGGGGTTGCCCCCGGAATCATGGTGTTTTGATGACCTGATGCTAGACACTATTTCTTTTATGTTATTATTTTGGGATGATGTTTTGGATATTATTTTGTTTTATAGATTATCATGCTTTTCTTTTATTTCTAGTTTTAGTTTACTATACATAATTTAGATTTTATTATGGATCCTAGTGATGCATGACTAGCGTTGCATATGAGTTGTTGAGAAAAGTGTGCAAGGAAATTCTGAGAACCCGTAGCACAACTGTCAAAGATGCAAGGGAAGTCTGAGTACTTATGGCATTTTATTTTACTTTGTAATGGTAGTGATCACTTCATACACCATTGGCGAAGTCTGAGTAGACATATGGTTAGCTCTCCCGTTTTGAGCCAAGATGTGAGACTAAGGCTTGGATTGTCGCCATAGTTTAGAAATTTGTGCATGGTGCAATTGCAAATCAGGAAATCCCCCCTTTCCAATTTTTTGAAAAATCAAGGGCATGGACGTGAGCAATGTGCAACAAAACTTTTTCTCTTTGTGTGGCTTCATCGATTTTGACTTGTAGATATGAGATAGACAGTCCATGATTATCTCCATTGAGAGGGATATTTGAGCTCCCTTAACGAATTTTGCATGTCATGAGTGGTGAGAATATTTCATTCATCTCTTGTATACTTGTGTTATATAGAACTTGCCCCATTAGTATTACCCACTTTGAGCTTTTTAACCTTTCTTTGACAAATACGTTACAAGTCGTGAACCATTCTTTTTATCCCTCATTTGAAGCATACCCTCCTTGAACTTAAAAATACAACTTGAGGCTAAAATCCTAAGTTGGGGGTGGTAAGAATCAACGGAAGTAAGTTTAGGGTCATAAAGTATTAGTGAAATGCCAAATGTGCCTAAGTGTTGAAAATGAATGTTTAGAAAAAAAAGGATCTCATAAAATAATGACTTACACAAAAATGCAAGAAAATGAACGTAAAGGGAAAGTGGGGAACAAAGGAAGCAAAAGACAGACATGAACAAAGAAAGAAAATAAATAAGAGTTACCCTTAGTTGGAAGGAAGAGTGTTATAAAGTGTGATGTAGATGCTCAAGGTAGGCTGTAACCAAGTTCCCTAAATGATCTCCTACCCTAACCCAAACCTACGTTACAAGCTTAGAATTTCCTTTGATATCTCCAACCAATACCTTATTGTGTAGTGGTGATTGAAAATAGGGGCAAGACTATGGTATAACACTTGTTGCATCGAGATTTCTGTTGTGTAAGAGACAGTTTTTGCACTTAAATTTCCTTGGTGAATGATTAATGGTTTGGTGTGTGGAAATTCCTTTTCTTGCAAGATTGGCATGCGAAAACATTGAGGTGGGTGATTTTGTCACCTCCCAAACAATGAAATGAATGGAGTATAACTTGATTGTAGTCAAGAGGGAGCCACCTCTAGAGTATTAGCCTTTGTTTCTTGATTGCTCTTTAAAGTCTTATGTATTCATTGAGTGTTGCATTTTAGAATGAGGGGTGTTTGGAAATTAGCATAGCACATGTGCAATGACCTACTTGTGGTTGCGATTCAAATCAAAGTTGCTACGACCTAAAAGGCATAAAGTTGGGCAAAATAAGTGTCTCTTAGTGTAAGGTAGTGTTGCTTGAGCACAACAAAAGGCTTTAAGTTGGGGGTGTTGATGAGTGGTGATTTTATGACTCATTCGCACTCAGTTTTAGTTCACATTACCTTGTCTCAAATTAGTAGATGAGACATAATTGTGATTTAATGTTATAATATCCACTCTTTGCAGGTATAGAAGTTGACAAGACAAAGAGGTGTGGATTGGAGCTTGAAATTATCAAAAGGGAGCATGAAAGTGCAGTTGAAGACCTGCAGTGAAATAGCCTCAGTTACCGTAACCGCGGTCCATTGGCCACGATCGAGGTCAGTCAAGATGGTAAATCAACCATGATCGTGTAAGTCAATCATGGTTGCGTAGCCTCGGTCGTATCCAGGCTTGCGTGATCACGGCTTGGCAGAAATGTTCAGCCTAAGGGCAAAACTATAATTGCACGTGCTGATCCAAATTTGAACAAAAAGACTCAAACCATAATTTGATGTATCATTAATTCCATCACATTCCTTCTTCACCATTTTTGGAAGATTTAGCTTAAGACTTTGTAGCCTCCAATTTTGGAGAAGAAAATATTGTATAAATTTTAAGTGAAGAATACATTAGAGACTTTCTAAGTGGAAGATTTGCTCATTTCCATTGTTGATATTGTGAGAGAGTCAAGTTTGAAGTAACATTCTCTTAGATATTCTACAACCTTGATTCAATTGAGGTTATGGGTATATCTATGCTTATTTATCTTATGTGTAGCTAAATCTCCATCTTGGGGTTATGTGTGAATAGGGGTTAAAGTGTTTGTGAGTTTTTATTGTTAGCATCTATTTGGTAGTTTGTGTGGGTTCTATTATTGCTATGCTATTTTGGTTGGGATTTGATGGGTGAAAGCTCCAAATACCCACATGGGTTTGATGAGTGAAAGCTCCAAGCTCTAGAAAGTTTAATGCCATCTTCGAAAGAAGGGTTTTGGATGAACTTTAGGAATCCATATCAGCCTCGAAAGAGTGATATGGGGACCAAAGAAATGATAGACAATTACGCATGTAATTTGCTAAATTTTCACTATCTTAGACATAACGGTGAATGTGCAGTTAACTATGCCATGGGTGTTATCCAAGAAATAAGGATGCCTTGATTGAGGTTGTGGTTGCTAGTTATTGAACAAACCCATTAGGTATTCTAAAGGATCAATGGGTGAAAGTTTGGTGGTCTATTGAAAGAATAGCTCCAAAATCTATACCCAAGCCTACCCATATTTGACATACTAAATCGATGTTGATGACTAAATCCCACATGTTACTCCCTTAGTAATGCATAATCCCAAGATCCATGCATAATTGTTAAAACTCTAGATATTCGTAGCCCCGAATTTATATAAGAAAATCCCAAAATAAAAATTAGTGTAGGAACTCACCTCCCCCATTTTATCTTTTTTGTACTATTTGTTTGAATTTAACTTGTAACTATCATTTTAAATTAATTTGATCGCCACTCACATTGTTCCTTATGGATTCGACCCCGACTCTAAAGTTAGATAAATATATTGACGACGACTGCCTTGTACTAAAATTAACGTGTAAGTTGAGCGTTATCAGTACCTCTATCTGAAATGATGGACAACAGGACTCCATGCAATCTAACCAACTCCCTAAGGTAAAGCTTGGCATAATTCTCCGCTGAGTAAGAAGTATGAACTGACAATAAATGAGCTAATTTGGTTATTTTGTCTACAAACCCATATAGAATCATGTTGATAACGCATGCGAGGCAAACCCATCATAATATCCATGTCCACCACTTCCCACTTCCAAGTAGGAATTCTAAACTCCTGCATTATACCACTAGGCCTTTGGTGTTCAACTTTAACATGCTGACAGTTAGAACACTTAACTACAAATTCTGCGATATCTTTCTTCATACCACTCCACTAATAGATTTCCTGCAAATTACGGTACATCTTAGTGGATCCTAGGTGAATAGAATAATGCAGACCATGTGCTTCTGAAAGAATTCACTACCTCAAATTATCAACACATGGCACACACAGCCTACCCTGACATCCCAACGCACCATCTCCCCCTTGGGAGAAAACCTTAACTTTTTGATCTCTTATTGATTTTTTTAACTGAACCAAACTGGGATCCCAATCCTTCTTCTCCTTTACTTCATCAACCGAGGAAGATTCCAAAATATTCTAAACCCAAATGCTACCTTCAGCTGAATCGACCAATCGAACACCTAATCTAGCAAGTTGATGAACCTCCTGACCTAACCTCTTCTTATTATTCCTAACATGAGAAACACTACCGATAGACAATCTACTAAGGGCATCTACCACCTATTGGCCTTGGCCGGATGACAAAACACACTCATATCATATTATTTTAACAATTCTAACCACCTCCTCTAATGAAGATTTAAATCTCTCTGGAAAAACACATATTGCAAACTTTTGTGATTCGTGAACACATCAAACTATTCTTTTCAAGGCAAAAACTATTCGTGAACCCTATACAAATAGTGCCTCCAAATTTTAAAGGCAAAAACAACTGCTAACTTAAGATCATTAGTAGAATAATTCTTTTTATGGGGTTTAAGCTATCTAGAGGCATCGGCTATGACCTTACCTCTCTACATCAACACATATCCAAGACCAACTTTGGAAGCATCATAGTAAACAACAAACCCATCTAAACTATCTGGGAAAGTCAAGACTGGGGCTGAAGTGATTCGAGTTTTCAACTTTTGAAAACTTTTCTCACAAGAATACTACCACTTAAACTTGACTATCTTCTGAGTCAATCGAGATATGGGGAATGAAATAGATAAAAACCCTTCAACAAACCATCTGTAATAGCCATCCAAACCCAAGAAACTCATGATATCTGACAGAGAGATGGTTCTGGGCTAGTTTCTTACAACTTCAGTCTTTTGAGGGTCAACTGTGATGCCATCATCGGAAATAATATAGCCAAGGAACGCTACTGATCTTAGCAAAATCTAGCACTTACAGAATTTGGCAAACAACTGATGGGCTATCTACAATACTACTCTGAGATGGTCTGCATGATCATTTTCACTACTGGAGTAGACAAGAACATGTCCAAGTACTACTTGAACACTCTATTCATCAAGTCCATAAAAGTTGCAGGGGTATTTATTAGTTAAAAAAGCATCACTAAGAATTTGAAGTGACTATACCAGGTTCTGAAAGTTGTTTTCAGAATGTCACAATTTCTAACTCTAACCTGTGATAGCCAAATCTGAGGTCTGTCTTAGAGAAATAACTGTCACCCTGAAGTTTGTCGAACAAGTTATCAATTCTGGGGGGTGGATACTTATTCTGTATTGTGACTTTGTTCAGCTAACGGTAATCGATACACATTCTGAGAGAACTGTGTTTCTTACATATAAATAAGACTGGAGCGCCCCATGAAAAAATACTTGGACTGATGAAACCCTTATTTAAGAGATTTTTAACTATTCTTTAAACTCTATAAGCTCGGTTGGAGCCACTCTATAAGGTGGAATAGAGATAGGCAGGGTATCTGGAAGGAGATCTATTCCAAAGTTATTTCCCTCTAAGGAGGAACTCCAGGAAGATCTTCAGGAAACATATCTAAAAATTTGCTCACTATTGGAACTGACTCAAGACTCGGAGTCTCAGAACTAGAGACTTTGACTCAAACAAGATGGTAAACACATCCCTTATATATCATCTTTCTCGCTCTAAGATATGAAAATATTTGAACCCTAAGCACTGAAGTACTACCCCTCTATTCAATAACTGGCTCATTAGGAAACTGAAACTGAATGATCTTATTTCTATAGTCAACTGAAGCCTAGCATGAGTGGATCCAATCCACACCGAGAATGACATCAAAATCAGTCATCTCTAACTCTATAAGATCTGCTGAAGTAATTTTCTGGGATACCATAACCGGGCAATTTTTGTACACCTATTTTGCTATGCAAGACTTACCCACTAGGGTAGATACTAAGAAAGGTTCTACTAATGATTCTGGGTTGATACCAAAATTAACAGCTATATAGAGGGTTACAAAAGAAAGTAAAGCTTCGGGATCTAGTAAATCATACACATAAAGGTGAAAGACTTGTAACATACCAGTAATTACATTAGAAGAACTTTCCTGATCTTGTTGGGAATAAAGTGTAAATATCCTGTTCTGGTGTTGTCTATCGGTGGCACTGGATGTGGTGCCCTGCTGAATTGGATGAACTACTGGTGATGCTAGAGAATTATTTTGACCTTGTTGGCGATTATTCTTACCTTTCTACATACCTATCGGGCACTTCTTAATATTGTGGCCTATCCTTTAACACCCAAAACATATATCATTATCATCCCTGCATTCACCTAGATGATTCTTACCATATCTCTGACAAAGTGGGTTAGTACGACTGCTGTTCACACTACCCTATAACTTAGAGCTTGGCGCCCTATCTCGACTGTCATTCCTGAAATTTGGCACTGGCACACTAGATGAAAATGGAGCTAGGGCTAAGAAGTTATGATAGAACAGAGAATAGTTACCACCCTATGACCTCGGCTGAGAAAAGTTAAAGCTACCTATTCTGGCCTTGTAATTCTCTCTCTCTCTTTCTCCTTAAGCTTCTGTTCCTCAATCTGTTAAGAATGAACCATAAGCCTAGATATGTCCATATCCTTATCAACATTGTGGTCCTACACTCTTTGACCACATTGTAAGCTACACCAGAAACAAACTTACTCAATCTAGACCTATTATCATCCACCATCGAAGGAGCATACCTCACCAACTGAGTAAACTTAAATGAGTACTTCTTCACACTCATATTACCCTACTTCAAATTAATGACCTCCAACACCTTATCTTTCCTTAATTCTAATGGAAAAAATCTACCTATAAAAGGTTGTATCGAACTCCTCCCACTCTATAGCCCTACATCATTACCACGGTCCTCCTTTCACTACTTAAACTAGGTGTGGGCTGAATCTTATAACTAATATAAAGCAACCTCTGCACTCTCACTTGAAGTGACACCCATGATATCTATTACTTTATTAACCAAATTAAGAAACTTCTGCGAATCCTCCTCAGAATTAGATCACGAAAACAAAGGGGGATTCATTCGTGTGAAATCCCAAATCCTAGCTGCAGTCGTATTTGCTCGTGGATTTGCTAGAGAAATAACTTGATGATTGTTCAGAGCAGCTAAAGAATGGGCTAAGGCTATGAAAGCGGCCTGAACTCAGTGTGAGAAACATGGTCTTTTTGGGGATCTTCCTGAATATGTGGTGGTGCGGGATGATTCTTGTTCCTTCTTTCATTATTTCTTTTGGGTGGCATAGTTTATAAATAGAATAAAGGATAAGTTAGAAAGAGATTTTAAATAGAGCTCATGCTCTGTACGACATAAACACTGAAAGAAAGGAAATTTTAAAATATCTCGTAGCCTCTTGTCCATAAGTGTGGCGCGCTTCACACCCACATATAAGACTCTACTCAACACAGCTTTCAAATTTTGTTGGACGCTTTAAGACCTTAGGATCTAATACCAAGTTTTTTCTTAACCCAAGGCTACCCCTTAGTTTTGACAAAAGTACTTACAGTCACAAGTGACCACAAGCTAACCCATGAACTGGCACCTACGGTGAGAACTGAGTGGTATGGTAATAATATACATGCATGAAAATAACTGAATAATTCCATAAAGTTTAAATACTACAAAAAATACAATTGAACCCATAAGTCTAAAACATATGTAAAAATACTTAAATCTGAATGATAAAACTGACAAACTAACTGACTATCTGAAATGTTTAAAAGCCTCTAACTAACTGACTGTGAAGTTGATGGGACAAACCCATAACTAACTCCAAATAACTCTGACAAAGAAAATACTAAAATAACTGAAAGAAACATAACAGGTCCACAAAATATGAGGACTCACCACTGCTATTACTGCTTTCTAGCTGGATTATCTAAGCACAATCGAGAAACTGAGGGTGTAAACCTATGATGTTAAACATCATAGTGCAAAGAAAACTATACAATCAGTACTTTGAATGGACTGGTATATGAGATTAGGTTAAGCTAAAATGTACGAGTTTATGTGCATAATGTAAAGACTGACTGAATAGCATGATATTACTAAATATAAATACGTGACAACTGTAAAATTTGAGAATACATGACCAAGTATATAAGATGATTCTAAAATAGTCTATAAATTGAAATATTGAAATATGATCACTGAATTACTAATAGACTGTATGCTATGGTCAAGCAAACCTGAACTGAATTCTGTACTGAATACTAAACTGAGATCATGGGAGCTATCTATAACCGACAGGATGATCAGATATGTAACCCTAATTAGAAGGGTGATGGTACCTTACCAAAGGTACAAGCAACTAACTGACGATGTGGACTCCACAAGGATGAGCTGATACCTTGAAGGATGAGGGTGTCATATTGAGACCCCTTAAAATCTATAGTGGTGTCATAGGTCTAGAACTTAGGAACTACTGCAATTGTCTCATCCCTACCTAATAGAGGAATACAACATCCCTGGGTTCGCTCGGTGCTAAGGGTTACTCCCAACTAAATGACACTGAAATACTGATTGGAGTATGTACTGAAGCTAGTAAGCTCAGGTCATGGTATTTTAAAAACAACGGTGCACACAGATTCTGAGAAATACTGAAATTATGTAAACAATAAGGTATCAGGTATTCATAACCCATCATTACTAAATTGACATAACAATGATGCCATATGAAAGCTTTAAAGACCATAATAGAGGATCATTACGCAAAACCCAATATTTAGACATTTAATCAAACACATGGGAGTCAAGAATTTAAGAATGGAAATGGGTAAAGCATGTGATAATAACATAATTACAATGCTAACACCATGAATTAGGGATTTTAACATGAAAATTCCATCTTCCAAATGTGTAAAAACTCACTCATCGAAAAACACATGTTAACCTAATTTATAACCGAAATTCATAAGAGTTTTATGGAGATAATTCATCATAAACATGTAAAATTCATAATTTAAAACATGAAAATGGATTCTTAGACTCCATGGGTGAAAAGGACCCATGGATGAACATCACACATACCTGAATGTTGAAGCCTGCTATTGGGGAGAATAAAATTGCCCTATTTTCTTTGTGGTGGATGATTTTTGAGTTATGATAGATTAGGGTAATATTTAAGCTTGATAACTGCTGTTTGGAGGGTTAAACGGCGTTGTTTTGGGGTTAAAAGAGTAGTAAAAGACCAAAAAACACCTTTAAAAATGCCTTTTCAATGCTGAACTACCCCGAGTGACGGTCTGGGTGACAAACCATCAATCTAGTGACTGACCATCACTCCAACCGTCACTAAATGACCAAATTTTGACCTTTCTACCGAAGGGTGACGGTTTGACCCAATGAGCCATCATTTATTCGATGGTCCGTCACCCTGGACGTCGCGCCTTGGCAAATTAACACCTCTCTGGTAAAATGGACATAACATTTTACCCCATTATCGAATTAAGGAAAAACCAGTGGCGTTGGAAAGATAATTCAATTCTCTATATGTTGGTGGGTCATGAGCTTAAAAATCTTAGTAATACAAAAGTTATGCTCATTTCAAGTTGAGTATAGCAATATTCTTTCCAAGAACTCAATCGGTAAGGGATATTTTGATTTATCTATAAGTTAGGAGTTATTTAAGGCCTTAATATACATCAAAATAACTCATAAATCTACCAAAGCACTATAATTTATTTTGCATGATTTTGAAGCATAATTGTACTATTGGTCTTCATCTTCGGGGTATTACACACATGATTACCACTACTTAAACCAATCATGAGTAGTACCTTTAACTAATACGATGCCAACTTCACACACTCCATCTCAGTAACATGCGTAATCTATGTAATCTTCTTTACCTCATCTGTAAAGAACTTTTTATCCTCAGCCACCTTCAAATCAAAGAACTCCGGTGTTGACACCTAATTTTTGTCCTCCATGACAAATATAATTTTGAGTTACATTAGTTATAAATTATTTCAAAATATTTATTTTATCAAGATTAAAGCTTTTTGAAAGATGTATCTAAGTTAATTTTATCATTTTAAGTAGCAATTATACATTTCGGTATTCATATATATAAGATTGTATAATTTGTTACTTATATTACTATTTTATAAAAAAAAATAGGTTTTTAATCAACAAACCATTCATATGGCTAAGTATCGCTTTAAATATAATTTGTTATTTACAAAAATCAATAATTTATTTGGATAATATTTTTTTGATTTATTAATACAAGAAGCTCGAGACTAAATCTATTGTAAAATTGTTTCAAACTTGGTTTAACTTTAGCCAATTTATTAAATTTGATCTCAATTGAGATTAATTTGGCCACAATTGCAATTCAATTGGCCAGTTGATTTTCAATTAGGTTAAAATTTAAATTCAATTTACTAAAATAATAACAATTAGACTATTTAAAATATAGCCTAAATAGCCTAATTCCTAATTCATATTCCTACACTTGCCTAACTAACCCAACCATATTCCAATTTAATTTACCCGAAACCCAAGCCCAAATCCTCGTAACCTGACTAGGCCCAAGTTTTCCTTAATTATCATTTTTTTCCATCAATAATATTATCAACAACAATACGAAACAACATCAACAATCGGCGATAACACCAATCCTGCAATGCCCTAGCCCCAAATTACTTTTTTCTGTTTTAAGTTTCTTTTTCCCTCAAAGTTGCATGTGACTCTCACGAAGATAAGATCTATAAAGGTCATAGAATAGAACCCAGGTGGACTCTCCAATGTCAAAAACCATGAATTATGGTAGAAATTCATCAAAATCGTATCGAGAAATACATATTTGTCAGTTTTTGATTGGTTGCTGAGGAAATTTTGGATTTTTCCTAAAATTTCCAGTTTTTCTTTGTACAAATTTTATCCTAACTAGGACATGGATAAGTTGAAATCTTTTCCCATTTCAAAATTCAAATCTCCAAAAAAATTACAAAAAATGCCCTTGATTTTTTCTCTCCCACATTGATCAAAGTCCTAAATTTTAATCTAATTCTCCTTTATATAAACCTCTATTATTTCCACTAATGAAGGTTAATATTTGAAACATTGTCTTAGAGGCATCAATTAGCAGAGAACCAATTGAGAAAGGGATTTTGCTAAATTAAATTCATATGCTGAATTCTTGTATGACTATTTGACCTAGGACTTAGGCTAAGGAAGTTAGTTCGAGTTTTTTGATGGTGCGAATGAAATTTGACAAGATTCAATATTCAATTTGCTTCTTCTCAAAAGGTTATATTCTTTTTCTTTGGAGTAATTTTGTAATTGTGAAATTTCTAGTTATAGATGTCTTTTGGTCTAGTTCTTGAATGCTTACCTTCCTGTGTTGTTTTCACTTCCTGTTGATCATTTTCGATTATAGATAATGTTCATTGATTTTTTCTATAGACAGTAAACAACTTAATTTTTATCACATCTCGTTGATGCCTTGTTTTCATTACCAATTTATATGATGAATTTTGCCTGAAATATTTAATTTTTCTTAGTTGTTTTTGTTATTTGAATGATGTTTCTTTCTCCTAAAAATACCCTTAATAGATTTTGAGAAAGTAATGAATTTGTTTGATCACTTGGTGGTTAGGTATGGGTTTGATTTTTGTGCGACAACTTTAGAATTTGAATGAATGTGTTTTAATCTTGTCTGAGTTTCTTTCATTTTCTTTTGGAATGATATACTAAGAGTGTTTGAAATTTTACAACTAGATTATTGGTTTGATTCATAAGCTCACTTTTCCTCCTAAAATTTTTAACGATGATGTGCCTTACTTGTTAATAGCTTTTCTTATTTTGTTCTTTGATGTTAATCTAATCTCTATTAAACTAGTAATCTGGAATATGGATTTGAAAATTCCATTGAATCTCTATTATGATTGTATGTTATTTGCACCTCCCTTCAAGGTAGTTGTTTGAATGTATAAAATCTATAATGTCACTTATATATTAAAATTGAATTTTCAGTTATTTATACTAAGTTGTGGCTATAAATGGAATTTGCAAAAGGTTCAAATCTCCCAAGGACCTTCCTAAATATACTTTTTTTCTTTGATAAACTATTTTTGACCCTTTTGATGATTACATGAGAATTTGGACGCTCTTGTTTTTTACTGTATAAAGCAATAGGTTTTGAATAGTATGAAATTATCTTTTACCTTATGAATGTTTCATGAGTTTGTATTTTTGTCGCTGCATTTTCTTATTTTCTATTTTTGGCCTTTGATATGTGTTTTTTATATATAATCTTAGTTGTTTACAAATGCATCCCTAGTGTATGTTAATTTTTTGTTTACATGTAATTTATTAGTTTAAGTTTTATCTCCCTCTTTTATAATTGATTTGATGATATCTTGAACATAGAGACTACTATAAAACGATCTAAAATGAATTTTGTTTACAGAACAAATATCTACGTTTTTCACTCTATTTGATGTATTATAGAGTGTAAAAACTTTAAATTACGAAGAGGTATTAAAAATCAAGTAGATTCATTCTAATAAAATCTTGAATCTTGACTGCAGCTACGCTATTATTTTGCTAAATCACAACTGCCATTGGCTGATTAATCAGTGTAGCCATAACTTGAGTCAACACCTAAAAGGTAGCCTAAAATTCAGCATGGAAAATACTATCTTTCAAAGGATCCAATGGTGGTGGTGGGGATGGCTGATTCTTTTTCTGTTAACGTAAGCTTTGTATGGAGGCATTTTTTGTCATGTGAAAAACATGGGTTAGAAGGAATATAGAGTTAAACTCTAAATCATGAAAGAAAGCATAAAGTA
Source organism: Capsicum chinense (assembly GCA_026120095.1). Classification (NCBI taxonomy): domain Eukaryota; kingdom Viridiplantae; phylum Streptophyta; class Magnoliopsida; order Solanales; family Solanaceae; genus Capsicum; species Capsicum chinense. The sequence goes on along the minus strand of JAPEIP010000004.1, from coordinate 161,524,489 downwards.
AAACTTTTAATTATGTCTTGTAGACTTTTATTCCTAATTGTGTCATTTTTCACACTTATGAACAAGGCTCTACATAACACAGCTTGTCAAACTCCCTAGGACTCTATAAACCTTGCTTTGATACCAAATTTATAACAGTCCAAAGCTTCCTCCTCGGTGTTACACATTCCTTAAGACTATAAGAAGCCCTAGAGCTAACCCATGACATCTACTCAACACTAAATCATCATCATATATATTGTAAAGCATGAGCAGAAGCTGTCAACTTATAAGGTTAAACTGGTTTGGGAAAAAATACCAATAACTTCAAGAAATAACTGAAAGTTATCTGAAGCACACTAAGAACTTAATATATTTGATAAGTCTAGACTAGATTCTACACATACTTAAAAGTCACTGAGACAGACCCTACTGACCCAAAAATAATAAACTCTAAAATAAACATAAAACTACACTACTAAAGCAAATCATAATTCAGGTCCTTGGAATGTGAGAACTCACAACTGGTAGGAGTAGGCATGACGATCGAGGCTAATTTTGATTTTGAGAATAAGAACAATAACCTAAATCATGATAGAATGCAGCACAAAGAGTATATAATTAGTATTATGAAATGTACTGAGTATATGGAAAAATGCATATACAATATAAATATAGTAATAATGATTTAATAAGAGAGTAAAACATATGCAATGAAAAGTACATAATGAACCACTTATTACCAATGCTAAGTGAAGATAATAAAATATGGACATAAAATATAAAGATTTAATAACTAAGTAAACAATGAGTTAGATGCACTTTAAGTGATGAAAAGATCTTTCCATGGGAGTTTCTCATAATCGATATATCCCACTAGAGAAATATCGATCCCAACTTGTTATCCTTGTTGGAAGGGTGTTCAATACTTTATCAATGAAAAAGATTATAATTTTGCATAAATTCACTCATGTACCCTGTGTTAGGCAAAAAATAATAGTCTCAACTAGTAAGGACCCCTACATAACCTATGGTGACACTGAATTTGAAATTTTAGGCTTTTATTTAACCCCACATTTTCTTGATGCTAAATACTATTCTCAAAACCATAGTGATACCTATTTATCATAGATTTAGAATAGCCATTTTATAGTTCTGAAAATTATTTATGCTACTGCATAGGTTTCATAATCATGAGTCAAATCCATGAGTTTCATAAGCATTTTAAATCATAAGATCATGTTGGCGATCGTAGTTCATGCAATGTCAAATCATTTAATGCTTACTAAAATATGGAGTTTTATTTCAAGAGATAGCAAAACATAATATTAAATTAAAACCTCAAAAATAGGATGATAAACAAATAATAGAATCATGAATTTAATAATAACACAAAAATAAACTCATTTAGGAGTATAAAATTTAAGATCCTAATTATTTGGGTTTGAACCATAACTGATACATTGATTCTTAAATAAGATAGAGTAATTGAGAATAAGGATGAACATCCATATACATGAACTTTTTGATTTCTTCAGGAAAATTCTGAGTTTGGAACCTTAGGCATTGAATTTTTAGAGAAACGTGTATTTGTGTGTTCTTGAGAATTTTAGAAGAGAGTAACCAATGAATTTGAGTCAAGTAATAACAAAAAATAATTTAGTATAAGTTATAAGGTCATTTAGGATTAAAAGGACTAATTTACTTTTGAAATCAAAAGAGAAACAAAAATTTCACGTTGGCTTGAACATTAACATGGTACAGTGAAATCATACTAGGCTACTAGCGTAATACACCCAAAATATGACATACAGTTAGCACGAATTGGACTAAATGTGCCTAGACACTATTTTTGCGTCTATGTCGTGTCTTGCCTCTGTGGCATGAACCTAACAAGTACCCCTACTAGTTCTGTATTGCATTTTGCCCTGAAACTTACTCTAAAAATTTTGAAATACTTTTTTATGATTTCTTTATCATTTTAGTCATTTATCAACCTTAAAATTTCATCTAAATACGTGAAATCTATTAAAATAAAATTATTGAACTTATGGTACAAATAGATAGACAAAGTAAATCTTTAGGCGATGAGATAATGTCATCAGATCATTAAAATAACGTCTTTTAACGATGATGCTTTTGGATAATGAGAAGTAGAAAGTAAATCCTAAGGTCATGAAATAGTGTTTGCATGCTAAGAGGATGATACCTTTTGATTATGATGCCTTTGGATAGTTATATGATGATTAAAGAAAGTGTATCTATCTTGGGTAGCATAATGTAGAATTTAGCTTGATTTGTAGCAGTCTCATGCGATGCCTAATGTAGAGTCTGTCCATGTAATGTAATATAATTATTGAGTCTAATGTAAACTCTATCAATGCATTGTATTGTCCAGTTTAATGTTGAGTCTGTCAATGCAAAGCGATGCCAAGTTTGATATTGAGTTAGTCAATACATTGCAAAGCTGAGTCAATCAATGCAACTTATTATCCAGTTTGATTTCGATTTTGTTAGTGCAATATATTGTTAAGTTTGATGTTGAGTCTGTTAATACAATATATTATCGAGTTTGATATCAAATTGCCAATGCAATGTATTTTCAATTTTTTGTCGAGCTTGTCAGTGTAATATATTGTCGAGTTTGTCGTCGAGGCTTTCAATGCACTTCATTATCAAATTTATCAAGCTTGCTAATGCAATGTATTTTTGAATTTGATGACTTTAAAATTGAGGAGATAGAATAGCATAATATCTTTCTTATGTTTGGAGATGTATTTTGGGTGTCCTTTCATGATGATTGATCTGGTGCTACATGGTAGTTCCTGTATTTGTACTTATTGTGTGCACTCAAAGTAAAATTTTATATTTTAAAAAGTATGGTTGACTCATGCCTTTGCATGTCCCGAATTCTTGTCATTGTTTTCATTTTATAGACTGATTTCAACTCCATATAGTGAAGTATTCCTCAAAAATTTCTACGTCTATATAGAATAAAGATGTTTTCATATGTCCTTATGAATTTGGATATCTCTTGTTAATTAAATTTTTTTAGGTTTTCTAAAATTTCTTCAACCATTCACTTATGGAGTCCTATAATCCTGCTACACTCAAAAAATTATTATTTCAAAGAAATAGTTATCTTATATTTGAACCTCGAGCGTTCAATTTTAAATTAGCATTTCACCAATATGGAGGTCATGGAATGACCTAAAATACACCAGCTTTACTGATTAGAGAGTCTTGTTGAATGTCATCATGCTTTGAATATGAATGATAAATACAACTTTTATTAGATCGAGATTGAACTTAATATTACTCTATGTATCTAATGGGATGTCCGGTAAAATATAATTCATGAAATACAAAAGATAGTGGATAAAAATAGAAAAATTTATTGGTCATACAGTAGATGAGAGAAAGTGATGACATTTTTATATTATCATGCCTGAAAAATTATCAAGATTGGTGTGTGTTGAAGGTAACCGTCCAGAGGGTATGAGAGAAAGATCAAAACAAGGCGAAAAGCTCAATTTTCTTTTAATATTGAGTGTATTTGTTATATTGCAAATTCTCAATTGAGTCTATGATCAAATGATAGACAAATTTTCAGCAAAAATAAGTAAGTCAAATAAAATAAGAATTAATATACACAAAATTTAAGGTGCTAGTATCAAAAAGTGAGTTACTAGTCAAAGAAGACTTTAGAATGAATGAGTGAGCTAGAACTTAAGGTTGTAATATTATTTGATATCAAAATATGACAAATACACTCTAATTCCTTTGATCTATAAGTAATCAAAAAATGATTTGAATGATTGGTTTTAGAGGGTGCAATAATTTCACAGATATTCAAAATATCAAGTTCGTACTTGAAGTTGGAGGAGGAAACGAGCGAACAAAGATTAGATATTTAAAAGAGATACATGAGAGATTTGATAAAACTTTATTTTAAATGGTGGAAGGACTAAATATTTTTAAGAATTAATTAAATTGAAACGTTTAGTTTGAAACAATTGAGAATTTCAATGATTGTGAAAATTATTTGAATAGTCTGAAAATGCTCTAATTTTCACTCTTAAGACATTATGGGGTGATGAAAAAGAAATGATATAAGATTTGATGGGAAAATTATTTGAGTAATAGAGATTATATCACATTTTCAAATATGAGAATATTTTCAAAAAGAATGAAAAAGGAAGGACCGCATTCGTACATGGGATTGCCTATGTATCTTGTTGGAATAAGAACAGGGTCAAATGTAGTTCAGAACTTGAGACTCAAGGAAATTTGAATATTGATTAGAGACATACTATAAGTCGAATGACACTATCTATAAGCATAGTAAACACATAACTCACAATGGTTAATGTATGATTGACTTTAAATTTTTTAAGATTTTTATTGTCATGGACTAAAGGTATGCTTATGCAACAAGATACATGATTCCACAATATCAAATTATTCGCTCACCCCTTGTTTATACCAACACTCTAAATAGGGTATTTGAAAGAATTTGAAAAAGTGCAAAAGCACAACATATGAATATAGTGTAATTTATATAAAAGCGTGAAGTTTTTAAGTGTGGAAAATTATGAACGAAATGTCATTTACATAAAGCAATAACAGCTAGTACATTATAAGAAATGGTAACAATATGAGTAACTAAGGAAAAGCAAATATTTAATAAAATGATAAGGAGCGAATATATGAATAAGAAGGTATGTAAAAAGTTATGAAATATTTCATTACATAAATAAAAAGATATCTAGATATGAGTAATTGTGAAATGAAAGTCTAACAAGAAAACAAATAAGAATGAATTAGAAAGAGAACTACCAGAGAATAAAAGAAACACACAACTTTAAACAAGAAGACACATAAAGGGGATATGGAAAAAGTCCATTTAGAGGTATAGTAAATTATGATAGAAACGAATGCAAAAAATATTTAGTCAGGAAGAAAAGTTGGTAAGAAAATAAGTAAAGAGGATAAGGAAAGTGAATATACATTAAATTTAAAGATGTAACAAACTATGCATTTTCACATAAGTTATAAAGACATACTAGGTTTATTAGAATACATATCCATATGGTTAAGTCTAGAGAATTTTAATATTTTGCTAGACTAGTTTCCTCAAATTTATTACTTGAGAGTGGAAAAGCTAATGACTATCGATGCACCACTGGTCAAACAATTTATGATACATTTTTTTTGATGAAGTAATAAGAAATTTTATTGTTGGCATCAAGAGGATACATAATAGTATATAAAGTTAGAGAAAGACAGTAATACTTTAGCTCAAAAACAAAAAAGGCTATACTAGTACCTGGGAGCTAACAAAGTTCAAAAAGTTCTTAGGGGAATCTATGGGTGAAAGGTTATGCCAACTATATAGATACAAAATACACCTAGACTTAAGGGAGTGATTTCAAGTTGATAAACCTTCAAAACATCTATTGTTCCTTTCAGACCATATACACCAACAAATACAAGAAGGTATCATCTTTCAGATTGGCTTAATGGCCTTACTAACTGTCCAATTGCACCAACACTCAAAGGCCTCTTTGGTGTTATATTACATTACCCAATTAATATCAAATATAGACAGAAATATACTCCATAAGCCAACAACAACTTTACAATGTAAAAATAGATGATTGTTGGACTCAGCGTTCTGATGGCACATGTAACATCTGTTGGCAATCTGAAATTTCCTTTTCTTAAGGTTATCTTTAGTAAGGCAAGCTTCATGAAAATTTTTCCATATGAAGCATATGACTTTGGTAGGAGCTTTATCTTTCATATCAACTTCCATGGCCAGTTATCAAGTATCCCATTAGGAGCAAATGAGATTACATAGTTTCCTTTCACTGAGTATTTACCATCCTTGTCACTATCCTACCTTAACTTGTTTTCTTCCTAGAAATTTATAACCTGGCCTTCTAGCCTAGATAACATGTTGACCACTTCTTTGATTTTCCAATCCTGTAGGTTCCTTCTAAAAATTACATTCCAGGTGTTATCTTCCCTATTTTGAGAGATGGAAGAATTTGGTACACGTACAATTTGAAACAGCCTAGGGAATTCCTTCATCAGAATGATATTGTTCAGCCAGCTATCCTTCCAAAACCAGATATGTATACCATTACCTGCTACCAACTGAGTGTTTTGAAAGAACTCATCTTTAAGCTTGCATATACTCTTTCATAGGCCTACAACATGAGGGGAGTTGGACAGCTTGGAGCACCAATGATTATTGAATCCATGTTTTTCCTTAATTACTTCCTTCCATAAATCTTGATCTACCTGAGTATACCTCCATATCTATTTAATGAGTAAGCATTTATTGTGAAGTGCTAACTCTTTTATGCCCAATCCTCCCATTTTTTAGCCTTACCACTTTAATCCACTTTACCAGGTGAAATTTGTGATCCTTATTGTTACCCTCCCATAAGAAATTCCTCCTGATCCTATCAAATTACTTCAATATCTTGTTAGGTATGGGAAATAGAGTCATGCAGTAAGTTAGAATACTGTTTAGCGCACTGTTAATTAGTGTCAATCTCCCACCTATTGAAAGATATTTTATTTGCCAAGATGCCAAATTTTTCTCGAACTTCTCAATCACCCCATCCCAAATAGATATAGATCCAAAGACGGCACCTAAGGGTAATCCAAGATAAGTGGTTGGGAGGGAACCAGTGTTACAACCAAGTAATATTGCAAGCTTTTCTAGGTCTGAAACCTCATTAACAGCGAATATAGCAATTTTTAACATGTTTATTTGAAGGCCCAAAAGTGATTCAAAGATAAGCAGTGTTAGATTTAGGTAAAGAACTTGAGATCTATTTGCTCTACAGAAAATAAGGGTGTCATCAACATACAATAAGTGTGGGACATTAACAGTGTTCTTTGTACCAATATTAAAATCATTTAGCCATTGCAGATGCTTGACCTTATCCAACAAAATACTAAAGCCCTCCATGGTTAGGATAAAAAGAAAGGAAGAGAGGAGATCTCCCTACCTGAGCCCCTTTTGTAGTGAGAAGAAACCAACTAGACTTTCATTTACTAGAACTGAATACTACACTATGGTTATGCTGAACTTGATCTATTTAACCCACCTTTCTCCAAAACCCATTTGGTTTAAAATGGAGAAGAGGTATGACCAATTGAATTGGTCAAAAGCTTTTTCTATGTTTAGTTTGCATAGGATGCCCGGTTCCTTACTTTCATTCTCTAATCCAGAACTTCATTTGCAATTAGAGCCACATTTGTGATTTGTTTGTTCTTGGTGAAAGCATTTTGATGATTGGAAACAATTTTTTCCATTACATCCTTGAGCCTTTCTACAAGCACTTTGACCGCGATCTTGTAAACTCTCCTAATTAGACTAATTGGCCTATAATCTTTTAGGTGAATTACTCTTTTTTATTTGGCACCAAAGAAATAAAGGATGCATTGCTAGGTCTGACCATGCTACCATGTTGGTGGAAATAGTTTAGGGCCCCCATAACATCTGATTTAATAAACCTCCAAGATTTTTAATAGAAAGCTATTATAAAACCATCGAGGCTGGGTGCCTTATCTGGTGAACATGACTTAATAATGGTGAACACTTCTTCTTCAATTATACCTTCCAATATCATATTTTTCTCCCCTATTATATTGGCTAGCCCTTCAAAATTTTCACTTGGTCTCCATGGTTCTTGTTTTGTGTAAAGATTTCCATTAAAATCCAAAATCTCCTTCCTTATTTGTTCTTGGTCTTCAATGATTTCACTTTCCACGAAAAGTTTCTCGATGTTTTTGTCTCTTCTCTGAGAATTTTCCACCTTCTAGAAGTATTTTGTATTCCTATCCTCCTCTTTGAGCCATAAACACCTAGACTTTTGTCTCCAAGATGTTTCTTCTACCTTTGCCAACTTCTACAACTCTACTCTCAGGTTTTGCATTTGAGCTGACTCTGCTATTGATGCTAGTATGCTTTAAGTTGATTTTTCCAGGGCTAGCAATTCATCAAGAGCTTTGCTTTTCCTGGTTTCTAATTTACCAAACACCTCTCTGTTCCAACTTGTAATATCCTTCTTCAAGTTCCTTAATTTTTGTGTAAGAATATAATTTAGACTACCACTGAACGTATATCCTTCCTACCACTCCTTCAATTTATCCAAAAAGCCTTCATCTTGAAACCACATATTTTTAAACTTGAAATAAGAAGAGCTAACTTCCCAGTCACCATTCTCCAAAAGAATAGGCCTGTGGTCAGAGATGACTTTGGGGAGAGCTAGTTATTTCAAAGCTAGAATGAATCACACAATTCAGAGGAGATAAGAAATCTATCAATTCTAGATGCTTGTGTATAGTTAGCTCCCCTTCACCAAGTGTAATATGCACTTTGTAATGAAAGATCAATGATTTGCAAATCTTGTATGATATCTGAGAAAGTTTTCATAGCCTTGGATCATCGTATACAATTTAACCTTTCACTCTCATATCGACAAATATTAAAATCACCACCCAATACCCATTGGTTTCCCAAAAATCCCCTAACTCCTGCAATTTCATCCCAAATCTCCTCTCTCTCGGGGTTGGTATGAGGACCATAGACCCCATAAAACACCACCTGAAGTCCTCTTGTAGGCTTTCAAGCATGCATGAAATTGTATATGAGCCTTGATGGGAGTCGATACAGTTCCATTGTCTTCTATCCCAAAGTATAACGATACCACCCCTAGCGCCACATGGTTTTAATTCTGCTCAATCTGCCCATCTATTTCCCCAACTCTGTTGTATCAATTTAGAAGACCACTCTTTTATCTTTATCTCTTGTAAGTATAGAACATCCACTTTCCACTTGCGAATCAGTGACTTAATTGTTCTTTTCTTTTCCCCATCGTTCAGTCCCTGCATATTCCAACGCATGATCTTGGCTTTTATCAAGAGAAAGATCTTTGGTGCCTCCCCTTGTACTATTCCCCTCTCTAGCTTTCCAATCATAATTTATTCCATAGACTAATCTCTTACGTTTGCCTCCCCCCTTGTTCTTGCTTTACTTTTCAAAATTTTGATCATAATTTTTCTATTGTAGTTGAAATTATCTTCTCTGCTCCATTCTAATAATCATGTCCAACAACTCATGTTCAAAACCATTAGCATTAACCCCAAAAATTTTACATGCCTTGACCATGGTAAGCTTTGTCCATTTAGAAGTTTCAATCACTGTTGGTTCTTGTACTATTTGAAGGTTAGACTCCTCCTGATAATAGGGCAATTGAGAAGTTTTAGAAAGAGAAGAAGAGGAAAAATCAGAATCGGAACACTGTACCAGTGACAATTCCTATCTAAAGATTTCTTGGTGCAGTACTTGCTCGAAGTTCATAACTGGATTGGGTTCGTCATCTGCTTCTACATGGGAACCCTCTTAGATTATAGATGAGAGGGGGGGGAGGAGTTTCTTGTGGGCTTAGTGTGGTGGAGAGAGCAATTTCACCAGATAAAACTTTAAACATGTTGGCACTAGTGTTGCAGGAAATGAACATCACGCAATCATGCAACTATTCTTAATGAAAAAAAGTCTGCTAGTGGAGGAAAGTATAATTAGAATGTCAGTTATATAAAAGTTTAACAAGGAAACATATAAAGGATAAAAGAAAAACGGTTTAACATGGATGGAAAAAAATTTAAACAAGGAAACAAATAAGTATGATTTAGAAAGAGAACTTACAAACAATAGAAGAGAAATACAACTTTAAACAAGGAGACACATAAAGGAAATATGAAAAAAGATCATTGAAAATTAAAGTAAACTAAGAGAGAAATGAATGCCATAAATAATTAGTCAGGAAGGAAAATTGGTAAGGAACCAAATAAAGAGGACAAGAAAAGCAAATATACATTTAATTTAAAGAAGTAACAAATTATGCATATGTACAGAAGTTATGAAGACATTCTACCTTTATTGAAATACATATGCCTTAGTAAAAGAATATATGATTAAGATCTAGAAAATAAGATCGATTTGCTAGACATAGTTTTCTCAATAGATTACTTTAGAGTGGAAAAGCTGATTACTGTTGATGCATCACTGATCAGTCAATTTATGATGCATTTTTATAAGGGTGTTGTAGGAAATGAACGTCACACAATCATGCAACTATTCTTAAACAAAAACAAAAGACTCCAAATGAAGGAAAGTATGATCGAAATATCAGTTATATAAAATAATAAAAAGTAAAATATAGTAAAAAAGCAATAACACATACGAATAATTCATGAAAAGTGATAAATAAGTAGCATTAGCATTATTCAATGCATAGGTAAAGAAATACGATAAAGAAGATAACAAATACGAGGGATATTAGAAGAAAATAAGCAAGTAATGGATTTAGCATAAACACAACTTAAACATTCATGTAAATAAGTAGAAAAAAAAGGAAAGTGGATAAGCATGAAAAAAAGAAAAAAATTTAAGGCAACAAAATATTCGAGAAAAGGGCAAGTTTTATCATGAAAATTATTTAGGAAAACAAAAAAATAACCAAGCAAAGGCAAATAACTCATTAAGAAAACAAATCAAAAATAAAATATAGAAAGAAATTGACTATCCAAAGAAACAAATAACGGATCAAAACAAAAGAGTTTATTTATTAAAAATTATACAAAAATAAAGTGTAAAATCCCACATTAAATATAACACGTAAATTTATAATGGTTAGAATCCAAGAATTTCTAGCAGAGTTGTCATGTTATCACCGTCATTTTTCTCGCATAGCGTGATAACTCTTTTAGGATAATTTGAAATCGAAGAGTCACCATCTAACGAATTAAAGTGCATTAGGGCACCGTTCTACTACTAATTATAAATATTTATTTTATTGATCTACTACATCACCAAAAATCTAATAAATAATTAAATTACCTCACAAGAAAGGTGTCAAGCGCCTTTCGAGGTTCACAAATATGGGTCACAAATGGAGTTGTTATGTGGGGGGATTATAAGATAACAAAGGTCCAAACAATGAAAACATATATATAACTAGGTGCTAAATAAACAAGTAATCTAGTAAATATGAATCTAGGTAAATAAAGAATAATATAAAAGAGGAGAGAGCGAAATACTAATTTAAAGTCGATTTAAAAATTTACCATTTTAGATTATTATTAAACGCGAGCAGCTAAAGCAAATAAATAAATATAGTAACAAACAGCCTGTAATACATAAAATTTGAGATGTTGGCCTCTTGTAATTAAGGCGAATAAGGATTAAAAGATTTCTTGTTAGGCAGCAAAATAATATCTAATCATATGAGTTAAGCTTAACATGCATCATTCATGTTAAAAATTTACCAAAATCATGTTGAATAAAGGAAGAAAAAAAACATTCTGTATCAAGAGTCAGAGCCGTACCCTGTTTGCTCCATTTAAAATTCTTAAGAAGCATTCCAGCGATAAATGGAAATGAAGGTTCTTCTTGCCAGAGCAGTGCCGCATAATGTGTTATGAAAAAACTCTTTCTCAAAATAAAAGAAACTTACTAGTAAAGTGCATGCCACCTTAACTTTGGTGGCGAATTTAATTTAATGAATTTAAGTAAGCAAATCAACAATACATACAGTAAAAGTTAAGTAGGAGAAAAGAGTGAGATCCGGATATGACAAACCTAAAATTGATCTAATGGAATGTTACTTATGTTATTTTATGGTGTTCGGGTACAAGAATCTGTATTTAGGCATAACACTTTCAACACTAGTTCAAGTTTAAAATAAGAACACTATGACGTACAAAAACACCCTCAACGCAAGATCAAATTGATCTTTCTAAGAAGTGTGTTTTATTTTTTCAGAAATTAAGATGAAACAGAAATATAAAGCCAAATCCCCCGACTTCACGGAGTGTCCTTAAGGAATAATTCCCCTCACTATACCCGAGGTTTTGAAATCTTCCTCCCAGAATAAAATGACTTTCAATCCAACTATAGTGGTACCTCAAATAATTGGATTCGCGAACTCACTCAACGATTTAATTGATCACAAAGAATGTTTTGAACACAAGAAGAGTTTTTATTTCAAAAAAATTTTCATTCATTTCTAAACCTGTGGATGAAAGAAAGTTTATATAGCCATCAGATGCCTCTTTTGAAAGTTGGCAATGGTTCACTTAAAAGGTGTATCCTTTGGAAGAGTCATGTCTGTTCATTCGAAACATTGTTTTTTTTTCTGAACAGACATAACTATCTGAATAGTCACACCTTTTTCTAAAAAATATGTCTTTTGCTCAAAGGTTGTGTCCCTCCATTTTTCATTCACACCAATTAAACCCAACAATCCCCCACATGAATGGGGAATGACTATTTTTTGTAAAACTTTATGAAAAGTATGTGATCATCAAGCAACGACTGATTGCATCTGGATAAGTAGGTTTTCCTTTGAACTTTCCATAGTGAACATGCATCAGATACACTCGGTCAATCGGTAGATTTGATATCTTTGCACCGTCGAGCTTTAATATACACCTAGACAACATATGTCACACAACCAGCCTTTTACCGTTTATGGTTCTCACGATTTTATTCTTTTCAGACATGAACACGTCTCGATTTCATGAGAGCGTAGAGAATAGGCCTTTACTAACATTCTCCTTGAAGCGACTTCCACTTCGCCCTCACATAGGTAATTTCGAAACATTCAATTCTATATATTAAACTATTTGGTCAAATCTTCCAAATTTAGATAATCATTAAAAGATTTTTCACTTTAAGTCTTATCCTTGTTTACTAAACATTGTCTACATTATGAGAATGGGTTGGGTAATTGACAATGTTGAACCTGTCAGACACAACTTTGTTTGATCTTCTTGAACCTAGCTCTTGGGATCTCCAGTCTTCTAGGTAGAGTTACCGCCATGCTCACTTGTCCTAGGCCTTAAACCCATTCCCTTGGATGTCCTTTATACTCCTTCTCTAGATAGGCCTTTTGTAAGTGGATCCGACATATTATCCTTA
>JAPEIP010000004.1:161476742-161510419 GCA_026120095.1 Capsicum chinense | reverse complement strand
ATGATCAACATATCATCCACATATAAACAAACAATGACTTGGTGATTCAGAGTGTCTTTAATGTAAACACATTTATCACATTCATTTATCTTGAACCCATTTGCCAACATGGTTTGGTCAAACTTCGCATGCCATTGTTTAGGTGCTTGCTTTAGTCCATACAATGACTTAATAAGTTTACACACCATATTCTCCTTTCCTGAAACCACAAAACCCTCAGGTTGTTCCATGTAAATTTCTTCCTCTAATTATCTATTTAGAAATGCGGTTTTCACATTCATTTGATGGATTTCAAGAACATATACTGCCGCCAAGGCAATTAACATTTGAATCGATGTTATCCTTGTTACTACAAGTCTTTCCTAGTATTTGTCAATAGTACCATCCGCTTTCATTTTTCTTTTGAAGATCCATTTAGAACTTAAAGGTTTATTTCCTGGAGGAAGATCAACTAATTTCTACGTATGGTTACTTAAGATTGAATCAATCTCACTATTGACTGCCTCTTTCCAGAAGGATAAGTCTAACGACGACATCACTTCTTTAAACGTTTGAGGATCATTTTCTAAGAGAAATATTATAAAGCCTGATCCAAATGTAGTAGAAGTTCTTTGACGTGTACTTCATTATGTACATTCTTACTTGGTTCATCTCAAGGTCGTTTAAATCCTCCAATAGATTGTTCATGTCTAGTTTTATACGGGTAAATGTTTTCAAAGAACTCAGTATTATTTGATTCAATTACCGTATTTTCATTTATATCCGGATGTTTGGATTTATGAACCAAAAACCAACATACTTTACTACATTTAGCATATTCTATGAACACAAAGTCCATCGTCTTAAGTCCTATCTTAACCTTTTTAGGCATAGGAACTTGGTCCTTTGCTAGACACTCGCACACTTTGAAATATTTCAAGTTGGATTTTCTTCCTTTTCATTTTTAATAATCAATTGATTGTGTCTTACTATGGGAAACTCTATTGAGTATACGTTGGCTGTAAGGATAACCTCCCACACAAGTTTTGCGGTAAACCGAAACTTATAAGGCATTCATTATTTCCTTCAAAGTTCAATTTTTCCTTTTCGCAATTTCATTAGATTAAGGTGAATACGGGTCCGTAGTTTGATGGACAATTCCATTCTCTACACATACTTCAACGAAAGGAGACTCATATTCTCCGCCCCTATCAGCTCTTATTATTTTTTTTATCTTTTTCTCTAATTGATTTTGTACTTCAATTTTGTATTGCCTAAACACATCTATTATTTCATCCTTACTATTTAGCAATAGATGTAACAGTATCTAGTGCAATCGTCACTAAAAGTTATGAAATACTTTTTCCCTCCACATGATGGTGTTTACTTCATATCACAAATGTCAGTGTATATTAAGTCTAAGGGATTAGAATTCCTTTCGACGGACTTTTAAGGATACTTTGCATACTTTGATTCCACACATATTTGACACTTTGATTTATTGCTCTCAAAGTTTGGCAAAACCTCTAAGTTAATTAGTTTTTGTAACGTTTTATAATTAACATGGCTTAAACGTTCATGCCATAAATTATAAGACTCAAGCAAGTAAGAAGAATTTAAATTGCTATTGATTTCAACATTCATTACATTCATCTTATAAAGGCTCTCGGTGAGATATCCTTTTCCTACATACACTTCTCCTTTGCTAATTATAATTTTTTTAGAATCGGTTACACATTTGAATCCGTTCTTGTCTAGAAGTGAAATAGAAATCAAGTTCCTACGTAATTCTAGAACGTACAAGACATTGTTAAGTGTCAAGACCTTTTCTGAAGTCATTTTCAAGCCCAATTTTCCTAGTTCTTCTACTTTCGCCGTAGCAGAGTTAGCCATGTAGATCATTTCTTCTAATTAAGCTGGAGCAAATGACGAAAACAACTCTTTGTTGGTACAAACATGACGGGTGGCACTAGAATCCATTCACCACTCACGAGGATTCCCCACCAAGTTGCATTCTAAAAAACATAGCACACAGATCATCACATTCTTTATTGTACTCAATCATATTTGCTTGGTCCTTTTTCTTGCCTTTCTTAGGGGCACGACAATCCATGGACTTATGGACAATCTTGCCATAGTTGAAGCACTTTCCCTTAAATTTCCTCTTGAATTGATTGCTTCCTAGTTCAACTTTCTTCCTTTTCTTAGAATTGTTTTGATCATTTTCTACAATATGTGCTCCATTAATTGTAGAATTTCCTTTTGACCTTCTCTCGACAACCTTATTATTCTCTTCAATACGCAGTCAGATAATAAGAGCTTTGACATTCATCTCCTTGCGTTTGTGCTTCAAGTAGTTTTTGAAGTCTTTCGACATAGGTGGTAGCTGCTAAATGATCGCTGCTACTTGAAATGCATCATCACAATCAAACCTACAAACTAGTTTATTTGAGTACTAAGAACATTTTCAATTTGTTCTACTAAGGTATTTTTCAAAGATATACCTTTTGATAGGAGATCATAAATGGTTACTTGCAATTCCTGCATTTTAGAGACAATCGATTTGCTATCTATCATTTTAAAGTCCAGGAACCTTGCAACAAAGAATTAATTAAGTCTCGCATCCTTTGTCGTGTATTTCTGTTCCAGTGCCCCCTACAATTTCTTCGATGTCTTAGTTCCACTTTAAACATTATAGAGGTCGTCTTGGAGATCACTCAAGATTCAATTCTTGCAAAGGATGTCTGAGTGCTTCCAAGCCTCTACAATCATGAATTCTCTTTGTCTGAGGTTCCCTTGGGCACCTCAAAAGCATCCTTACTAGTGAACCTTTGAAGTCATAGAGTGGAGAAGTAAAAGAATATCTTTTGCTACAATCGCTTAAAGCCAATGCCCTCAAATTTTTTGGACTTCTCCGCAGGCACCATTGGTTACGGAGCATTTGCTCAACTTGTTGAGGCAACACTAGTTGCCCACATAGTCGTAGCCGCATCTTGAATTTGACTTTTTTTAGTCATTTTTCTTTTCATTACAAGACAATAAAACCTAGTCTTTTCAGAATACTATTTATAAAGTTAAGCAGCTTTAAACTCTTCTTCTTGTTTCTAGTTAACGATAAAGTTTTTATGACTTCCAATCGTCAACCGAATGATCTTTAACTTGTGATGAAGATTTTAGTCTTTGAATCACTAGTTAAGTTCAAACGGAGTAGAAAACTTAAAGCTTTAATCTCCAAAAACAAGCAATACAAATTCTGCAAGATTTATTCCTTAAGATTGTTATTTTATGGTGTTCCGGTACAAGAATCCGTATTTAGGCACAACAACTTCAATACTAGTTCAAGTTTAAAATAAGAATACTATGAAGTACAAAAAAACCCTTAACACAAGATCAAAGTGATCTTTCTAAGAAGTGTGTTTTATTTTTTTCAGAAATTAAGATGAAACAGAAATCTAAAGTCAAGTCCCCCGACTTTACGAAGTGTCCTTAAGGAATAATTCCCCTCACTGTACCTGAGGTTTTGGAATCTTCCTTCCAGAATAAAATGACTTTCAATCTAAATATAGTGGTACCTCAAATAATTGGATTCGTCGAACCCACTCAACGATTTGATTGATCACAAAGAATGTTTTGAAGACAAGAAGAGTTTTTATTTTAGAAAATTTTTCATTCATTTCTAAACCTGTGGATGAAACCAGGTTTATATAGCCTTCAGATGCCTTTTCTGAAAGGCGGCAATGGTTCACCTAAAAGGTGTATCCTTTGAAAGAGTCATGTCTGTTTATTTGAAACATTGTGGCTTTTTCTGAACAGACACAACTATCTGAACAGTCACACCTTTTTCTAAAATAATATGTCTTTTACTCAAAAGTTGTGTCCCTCCATTTTCCATTCACACCAATTAAACCCAACAACTTACTCTATTTCATTTTTATGATCGACACTATTAAATCCCTTATTAGTAAAGTGCATGTCACCTTAATTTGGTGGAAAATTTAAAGTAAGCAATTAAAGTAAGTAAATTTACTATGTAAAAAGTAAAAATTAAGTACGAGAAGAGAGTGTGAGATTCGAATATGACACATTTGAAATGGGCTCAATGTGATGTTATACTATCTATTCCAATTTTTATGATCGACTCTGTTAAATGTCTTAAGACAAGATGAAAATAATTCTTGAAGAAAATTATTCAAGATTACTAAATAAAATATTTCTGCATTTGAAAGTCATGTGAAGGTAAAAATAGACATGTATGATATATAAATTGTATCAAAGCATGTCAATAATTTAGTATAATAGTAAAAATTGTCAAGTCTTTAAGGTTTTTCAAAGGGTGACATATATAGTAACAAAAGAAAAGAGTTCCGAGGTGCTTTATATTTTTCATAAAGCTATATACGCTACATAAAACAAGTCAGCTATTATTTTTGTCATCATTTCTCAAACGTACCTGGCTATCTCTGGGAGGCAATTCCGCTTGAACTTTGTTTTGAGTGTCCGCTCCTTCACTCTCATGGTTGAAGTCCAAGCCACGATATTTCATTGTAGTGTACATGTAAAAATTTTCAAAATGAGTTAGAGTAAGTATGTTTTTAGTTTTTGATTAATTAACCTAATAATCTATGCGATAAAAGTAACAAAAAATCTTAATAAAAGTAAGAATATGAGAAAGAGAAGGGATGGAAAAGGGGAGTTTTAAATTCCTCATTTTTACTAGATAACAGGCTATGAAACAAATTTGTATCCCGTCCTACTCACATCACATGTGGAAAATTAATTAATGGAGCATAATATGATCTTAGCCATCCAATTAATAACAAATATAATTCATGTCCTGTCCAAATAAGTCCACAACGTAGTCATTATGCTAAAAGGTTAACTGAAAAATACTTGAACACATACATTGAAAGCAAATTTATAGAGAATACACATACATTGAGAGAACATGATAGAGAGACATACATGGATACACCGATAGATAAAGGAAACAATTCAATTTTTTAGTCTGTTCAGAGTATGTCAATGATCCATGTCAGCATTATATAACATATATAAGAGACCCAAAAATAGGAGCTGGGAACCAAAATATGCCATGAAACTAAAAAAAATATAAAAATATGTCATGTTTTTAAAGTGTGACCAAAATATGCGTAACTCTCTTAAAAAGAGAGTTATATGCATTATTTTTAACGGAAGTAATCAAATGGAGTCAATTTTCAAAAAATGTGCATCACTCTATTAAAAAGAGAGTTATGCATTTTTTTTAACGTAACTCTCTTTTTAAGAGAGTTATCCATTTTTTTTTAACATAACTCTCTTACATAACTCTCTTAAAAAGAGAGTTATGCATTTTTGTATTTTTTAACTCGTTCAAAAAGTGAGTTATATAATAAAAGTTTAAGTTGCTTTTTTCCTTTACGTAAATATATTAAAAGTTATCTAACTCACTTTATAAAAACTTACATATTATATGAACAATTAATTTATCTTTTAAAGTTTTCTTTTTTTAGAAAGAAGGCCAACTATTATGAAACGGGGAGAGTAAAATTCACTGATTGTATGAGTCATGAAGAAATAAAATGATAATTCACTATTTAAGTGAGTTATCCATTATATGAATATAACTCTACAAATATATGAGTTATGTGCAAATAACTTTTTCCACCAACATTCATATTTCTCCTATTTAAACAGAAGTATACATTATAAACTCTTCATTCTTTATTCACGCATCTCCTCTTTTGAAACTGCATTGTACCAGATGATATTAAAAATGGTGACCAGCCAAATTATGGTGATTTATCACAGGGCGATGATAGTGAGCCTAATAATGCTGAGGGCGGTGAATGCGCTTATGACTCATCATCGAGTGACGATGATGTGAGGTCAAATTCTAACAAAGAGGCATGTCCATGAGTCCTTATCCTCAAGAAGAATCAATTCCACAGTCGGTGTCAATATCGCTACCAATCAATAGGCCTCATTTTTATTCCAATGAAGAAAAATGCAGTTTCAAAAGAGGAGATGGGTCAATAAAGAATGAAGAGTCTATAATGGATACTTCTGTTGAAATAAGAGAAATATGAATGTTGGTGGAAAAATTTATTTGCACATAACTCATATATTTGTAAAGTTATATTCATATAATGGATAACTCACTTAAATAGTGAGTTATGCATTTTATTTCTACATGACTCATATAATCAGTGAGTTTTACTCTCTCCATTTCATAATAGTTGACCTTCTTTCTAAAAAAATAAAACTTTAAAAGATAAATTAACTGTTCACATAATATGTAAGTTTTTATAAAGTGAGTTTTATAATTTTTATTATATTTACGTAGAGGAAAAAAACAAGTTAAAATTTTATTATATAACTCAATTTTTGAGCGAGTTAAAAAATGCAAAAATGCATAACTCTCTTTTTAAGAGAGCTGTGTGGCTTCTATTACATAACTCACTTAAAAAGTGAGTTATGTAAAAAGAAATACATAACTCACTTTTTAAGTGAATTATGTAATTTTTAATATATAACTCTCTTTTTAAGAGAGTTATGTTAAAAAAATGCATAACTCTCTTTTTAAGCACATTTTCTGAAAATAGATTCCGTTTGGTCACTTCCGTTAAAAATAATGTATATAGTTATCTTTTTAAGAGAGCTAAGTATATTTTGGTCACACTTTAAAAACATGACATATTTTTATATTTTTTTTAGTTTCATGACATATTTTGATTCCCAACTCCAAAAATACAAACCGTAAGGATCAACTACTTGACCATTTGAAACAAAAGAGATAACAACTAATCAATCTATTCACAGAAATAGATCAAATTGACGAAGAGTACTAAACACTGTATTAAGATAAACCCTTTCGCTAATGAAAGGATCAAATATAGACATGCTGGTCATTTTAACTATATTAAATATTAATGATCTTAATCGACACCAAGTGAGTATTAAAGAATATAAACCCCATTCTAAATAAGAAATATATACTAACCCGATACAAAAATTGTATCCAAAACATACATACTAGAGAAAATTAACATAGCCATTTTGAAATAAATTCTCTTTTAAAATTTCAATCATTGTATAAGGTAGAACTCCAAACTTTGTGTATTAGTCAATAATGAGGTAGGAACTGGACCTTTACATCAAGGAACTCGACACCAACACCTTTGAAATCAAAAACTAAATAGGCCTTGAACCGAAACTTTCAGTTTGAGACCTTGCCGAAATGGTGATTTCCTAGAATATGGGTAAGGTTTGGGGATAGTTCCCAACTGTCCACAACGGTGGATGTTTTTGTTTATTTTCATTTTTGGATCCAAAAAAATCATCATAAACTTTTTTTTTGTGTATCTATGTATTGATAATGAATGTCTAGGTATCCATGTTTATTTCTTTTGGCTTCTATGGTGTATCCATGTTTATTTCTTTTGGCTTCTATGGTGTAGCATATTTATGAAAGGGTAGGAGAAAAGAGACATTGGGGATGGAGGAGTAATACTGGTAGTCAAGATTTATAGTGATTTTGGGGTAGTAATGTGTGAGGGAAGCCGTAGTATATGGAAAAAATTAATCAAAGAGAGAGTAATCTTTTGTCAAAGTAAATAAAATAAATCTTCTTACTAGGTGAAGATATTTTAAAAGATTTGGATATTTTTGAATTTAAAAACTTATATTATAAAATATAAAAGAAGAAAAAAGAAGAGTAGAGAGAATAGAGAGTAATTCTTATTTCTGTTGAGGGATGAATAACAATGAAGGAAAACTCATTTATTTATAGGGGAAAATTAACCTTGAGGTTTGTAACTTTACCATAAATAGACATACAATATATGATGAATTAGGTATTCACTATATATGGTAAAGTAGACATTCACTATATATTACAATACATTTATAACACCCCCCTTGAATGTCTAATTGATAGACAATAAGCATATAGGTTGCCTCATTAAAAATCTTACAAGGAAAACCCAGTGGGATAAAACCACATAAGGGAAAAGAGTACACGCGTATTAACTCGCCCTAATGTAACATCCTTGATCCTTTACATCCCGATCTTGTGCTCCATCTTCTTGAAAGTTGCAGTTGGAAGAGGCTCGGTGAATAAATCAGCTACATTAT
Source organism: Capsicum chinense (assembly GCA_026120095.1). Taxonomy (NCBI): domain Eukaryota; kingdom Viridiplantae; phylum Streptophyta; class Magnoliopsida; order Solanales; family Solanaceae; genus Capsicum; species Capsicum chinense. The sequence continues at coordinate 161,502,307 of JAPEIP010000004.1, read as the reverse complement.
CACTTGAATGAATTTGTTGCACGTTCATATCACCATTCTTTTAGAGCTCATGTGTATAGAAAAACTTTGGCGAAATGTGCTTCGTTCTATCTCCTTTTATGGATCCTCCCTTAAGTTGTGCTATGCATGCTGCATTATTTTCATATAAAGCTGTGGGTACTTTATCACATTTTATACCATATTTTTCTCTAATGAGATGTATTATGGACCTCAACCACACACATTCTTGGCTTACTTCTTGAATAGCTATAATCTTAGCATGATTCAATGAGGTGGCTATGATAGACTACTTTGTAGATCTTCAAGTTACGAAAGTACCCCCATATATGAACACATACCCTGTTTGAGACCAAGCTTTATGAGGGTCAGATAAGTACCCAGCATCAGCATAACTGACAAGATCGGGACGACAATCTTTAGAATAAAATAAGTTCATATCAGTAGTCCCTTTTAGATACCGTAATATGTGTTTGATCCCATTCTAATGTCACCTAGTAGGAGAAAAACTATACCTTGCTAATAATTAACTGAAAAGGATATATCAGGCCTTGTAGTATTTTCAAGATACATTATTGCACCAATTACACTATAATATGGTACTTCGGGACCAAAGAGTTCTTTATTATTTTCTTGAGGTCGGAATAGATCCTTATTCACATCAAGTGATCGAATAACTATCGGAATACTTAATGGATGTGCTCTATCCATATAGAATCTTTTCTACATCTTTTCTGTGTAGGCAGATTGATGGACAAAGATACCATTTGTCAAATGCTCAATTTGTAAATCAAGGCAAAATTTTGTCTTTCCGAGATCTTTCATCTCAAATTCTTTCTTTAGGTGATCAATTGTCTTTTGAAGCTCTATTGGAGTTATAATAAGGTCTATGTCATCGACAAAGACAACAAGTATAACAAACTCTAACGTTGTTTTCTTTATAAAAATACATAGGCAAATTTCATCAATCGTATAACCTTTCTTAGATAAATATTAACTAAGATGGTTATACCGCATGCGTCCATATTGCTTCAAACCATAAAATGATCTTAGAAATCTAACGGAATACATTTCTTGAGGTTAACTATATGCTTCCGATATTTTAAATCCTTCAAGAATTTTTATGTATATCTAATTATCAAGTGATCCATATAGATAGGCTGCTACCACATCTATAAAATGCATTTCAAGTCTCTCATTAACAGTAAAACTAATACGATAACGCAATATTATTGCATCCATAACTAGTGAATATGTCTTGTCATAATTGACACCAGGCCCTTGTGAAAATCCTTGTGCAACTAGGCCTGCCTTATACCTTTGTATTTTATTTTTCTCACTTTTTTCACACAAAGACCCAATTATAGCCAATGGGTTTAACACCATTAGGTGTTTGAGCTATAGGTCCTTAAAATTCATGTTTGATAAGTGAATTCAATTCGGGTTGAATTGCTGCTTTCCATTTTAATCAATCATTTCTTTGACAATATTCTGTAACAGATTGAGATTCAAGATCCTCACTATCTTATATGATTTTTATTGCAACATCATATGCAAATACATAATTCACTATTATTTCAGATCGATTCAAATTAGTTTTAACATCACTTGAATTTATGGATAGTTCCTCATTTTCTTGAGTCTCAGGCTCATTGATTCCTTCAGGGATATCAACATTGCTCAAATCTTGAACTTCCATATGAGGATCTTTTGTAGTGTCATCTTGACCATTTATTTTTCTTTTTTTAGGATTAATCTTTTGTACTTCATGCTCACAAATAGAAGTGGATCAAGATGAGATAGTGATGAATTTTCCTACAAAATTTCTCTTTTTATGTCACTATCTTCTCCCCCTAATTTTGGAAAAACTATCTCATTAAATCGATAATTTGCAAATCGAGCATGAACATATCTTTCGTTAATAGTTCAAGATACTAAATAATGAAGGGTGATTCAAACCCAACATAAATTCCCAACCTTTTTTGGGAGCCCATCTTGGTGTGATTTGGTGGTGCTATAGATACATATATACCACACCTAAAATTTCTCAAATGATATATATTAGGCTCTTGACTCAAAACAATTGCAACAAAAAAATTTATGATACTTAGTCAATCTAAGACGAACAAGTGTTGCAGCATGCAAAATCGCATGACCTCAAACAGAAGTGGGCAACTTAGTTTTCATAAGTAATGGTCTTACTATCAACTTCACATGTTTAATCAATGACTCGGCAAGACCATTTTAAGTGTGAAAAATAAGGTATAGAATGTTTCACTCTTATCCCAATCAATAAGAAATAGTCATTAAATGCTTGGAATGAAAATTCTGCAATATTATCAAGGCAAATAGACTTAATCTGATTATCAGGAAACTATGAGCATAATCATATTATTTGTGCCAATAATTTTGCAAATGCCAAGTTGCGAGATGATAATAGGCGCATTGAGACCATCTAAAACAAGAGTCTATTAGGACCGTAAAGTATCTAAACAACCCACTAGGTGGGTGAATGGGTCCATAAATATCTTCATGTATGCATTCAAACAACGCAGGAGACTCAATCCCAACTTTTGTTGGCGATGTCCTCACAATCAGCTTGCCTTAATAACAAGCATTACATGAAAATTCACTATTTGAAAGAGCCTTCAAGTTCTTTAATGGATGCCCATTTGAATTTTTGATGATTCGTCTTATCATTATAGAGCCAGGATGTCCTAGACGATCATGCAAAAGTACAAAAGTATTGGAATTAGTATACTTCTATTTTATTATTAAATGTGCCTCAATTGCACAAATCTTTGTCCAATACAAGCTAGAAGGTAAAGTACGGAACTTTTCTATAACACATGTCTTCCCAGAGACATTCTTGGTGATACCAAGATATTCAAGATTCATCTCATCAATTATCTTGTTATGATAACCATTTTCACTGATATCATTAAAACTCATCAAGTTTCTTCGAGACTTAGGAGAAAACATAACATTATTTATGATGAGTTTAGTTCCCTTGGGTAAGATTATAATGGCTTTTTCGAAGCCTTAAATCAAATTAGTACTATCAGAAATTGTAATGATATTAATCTTGCCCATGTTTAGATGAGAGAAATATTTCTTGTCTTTGAATATCGTATGTATAGTGCCAGAATCAATCAGACAAATATCTTCACAATTGCATAGCTTACTTTAAAAATTTTTCATATCTTCAAATAAAATGACACATACCAAAAAAAATATATGTTAAATCTTTGTACAAAGTAAAAACTTATACTATAATGAATGGTTAATCACCCTTTACTAAACAATTAAATAAAGTATGTCCATCTCAAAATATCACAATTTTCAAATGCCTTAATACTTTACTAGAGAAAAGAAAATATTTTATTTTTTTCAATTGTTTATAATTGTACGAGATTTTCCAGAAACAATAAGAAAAAAGCCGTGGATCTTTTTTTATAAAAATAATTTATCACACAAATCAGTATGCTAATTTAATTATATAATTTTAGCACTATTGTTGTCTGGGTCATCAGAACATGCAAATAATATATTATATTATAAAAGAATATACTCCATTCATTTAAAAACGAATGATCTACTTTCCCTTTTAGTTCGTTTCAAAAAGAATAATCCCTTTTCTTTTTTGACAATACTTTAATTTCAACTTTCTACATGACATGTTTAGGACCACATGATTAAAGGACATTTTGGTACATTTGACATAACTTTAATTTAAGACCATAAGATTAAAAAATCTTTTTAATTTTCTTAAATTTTATGCCAAGTCAAAAAAAGGTTATTCGTTTTGAAACAGAGGGAGTAACAATTTAATGATATAATTGAGTAGTATCATTTTTTTCAAAACTAATGACTTACACTTTTACTGCTCCCAAAAATCCATGCAACCCTTTTTTTTGTTCTTTTTTTTTGTCAATAAATAATGGAAAAATTAAAATTTAATTTAATTCAATTCAATAATAAGTTACAATAATATAATTAAACTAACCAATACTAATCAAAAACTAATACTGATGCAAACAATTATTTTTACATGATTTTTTTATTCACTAAATCTTACCAATAAAAAATTAAATTAAAAATCATTCATTCTTCCATGTTTACGGAACCATCACCAATCAAGTAATCAATCTTTCCTTCAAGGTGCTCGAAAAAATCTGCTACATCCAAGATTGTGATGTCAACATTATTTTCAGAGAGAAAGTTAGCCTTGACATTTTTCCTTTCTTCTATAGTGATGCTTGATAAAGGTAAACCAAGTGTTTAAGGGCACGACAATTACGTGAATAGTATCATTTTCCACCACATCGGAAACAAGTAATTGCTTCACATTTCTCATTTTTTCTTTTTTTTTTCGCTGAATGATTAACACCAGGAACAAGGTTCCTTTCTTGGTCATTACGACTACAACCACGTCCACGACCAGAGCCACGACCTTTTTCATGCCTAGCATGGTGAGCATATACATCATTCACCTCAAGGAATGGTATAAATCTAGTAGGTCGATTCTCATAATTTTTCATCAACAAATCATTATTTTGTTCAACCACGAGAAGATGAGAACTCAGTTCAGTATACTTCTTGAAACTTTTCTCTTGATATTTTTGCTGTAGAACACATTCGAGGCATGAAAAGTAGAGAGAATATTTTTCATCATCGTTATCATTGACAGTCTGTCCACATAATTTCAATTGAGAAAAAATTCTAAACATGGCAAAATTGTACTCATGAATAGGCTTGAAATCTCAGATGTATCTATTCATATCATTCTTTTGGGAGGATGACTATCTTTAAGTGGTCAAACCTTCCTTTTAGTATATTCCACAATACGAGTAGATCCTTAGTAGTAAGGCATTTAATTTTCAGAATTTGGTCCAGATGATGATGCAAGAAAATCATATCTTTAGCATGATTTTGACAAGATGTTGTATTTTTTTTTCTGTATGACATTTCCAAGACCCATAGCATCTAGGTGGATTTTAGTATCCAATACCCTGAAATATAGTTCTTTCCCAAACTTTGAAGGTCAACAAACTCACACTTCGTAAGATTGTTAGCCATATATAAAAGGAAAGAAATAAAAAAAATAATTCCTTAGACTTAGCCTTCAAATTTGAGATGATAGAGTCTCGTGCTAATAACATGTTATAAAATATATGAGAATAAAGAAGAAGAGTAGAGATAATAGAGTGTAATTCTTATTTCTCTTGATGGATAAATAACAATGAAGAAAAACCCCTTTATTTATATGAGAAAACTAACCTTAGGGTTTGTAACTTTACCATAAATAGACATACAATATACGGTAAAGAAGGTATTCATTATATATGGTAAAGTAGACATTCACTATATATGGCAATACATTTATAACAACTTAGAAATAGTAGGATACTTGACTCTTACTAAAGGAAAGAAAATAAAAAAAATACTAAAAATAAGTACTTATATTTTGTCAAAGCATAATATCAATATTTACAATAAAATTTAATGTCCAACAACCCTTTGAGGTACTTGTTCAAATATTTATATAAGTAACAAAAGTGATATACACAAAGAGAATAAATAATGATGACTCAAAATACTGTAATAATAATAATACCATCTAGTGTGGCACAAAATATGAGTTTCTCTGAGCGCAAATTAGCATAACGTGCGCATCCATGGGAAAGAGAGCTGGTTTTCCCTAACAGAAAGCGTTAATGGCATAGAGAGTAACGATGAAAGGTAGCGGTACTATAAAATGGAACACAAAAGTGTGGTAGGGACTTCTACACCTTCTAAGAGTACAAATTCATAGAAAGGTCATGGAATTGAGAACTCAAAATTGAAGGATGGCTCATCAGAAAAGAGAATTGAGGTGATTAATGAAGAGGAGAAAGTAGAAAAGGTAATATCACCACCTATGAAAGCTACAACCCCTAGGGAGGAGTTACGAACAAATGCATAGAAATTGGGTGAAGAATGGTCAATCGTATGTAGTAGAAATAGATGCAGGTGTTGGGTTAACAAGGTCGAGGCTGAGGATGAGCTGGTGCAGAAACCATCAATCTAGGAGAAATTCGATGTCACGAAGTTGTCTAATTTGAGGTTTAAGCTCAAATATGTTGCATCTACAGTACATAGCACAACACCTATTTGTTTAATTGACATGGGTGACATTAGTATCGAGATTGAATTTTAGAAAAATTCTATTGTATGCTACGTGTTAGGGGCACATCCCTCTTTTGCAATTTTGAACGGATTCATACAATAGATATGGTCAAAGTGGGGATTTAACAGGGTCGTAACAATGAAAATGGAAATGTTCTAGTTAAATTTGACTCGGTAGATGGTAAAGAGAAAGCAATACAAGGTGGTAAATACCAATTTAACAATAAGCCATTTATTGTGAAGGCATAGTCTCTGGATATTGAGTTTACTAAAGAAGAACTTCACTCAGTGCCAATTTGGGTGAAACTTTCAGGACTAGAGTTCAAGTATTGGAGTCCTGTTGGTCTAAGGAAGATTGAAAGTTTAATAGGCCAAACTTTAATGGTGGACAGTTATACAGAGAAGAAATAAGGGTTGCAATTTTCTAAGCTACTGATTGTAGATATTGACAGTGAGTTTCTAGAGAAGGTGATGTCTAGAAATATGAAAGGTCATCTGGTTGAAAAAAAGGTCCAATATGAGTGGAGACCTATCATATGCAAATTCTGTAAGAAGTATGGGCATGTTGAAGCTGACTGTAAGAAGAAGAAACCAATTAAAAAATTAATTAATGAGCAGGGCACTATAGAGACAGAGTAAGTAGTGGACAAAGATATTGTAACTCAAGGGAAATAAAAGTCAACAACGGTGGAGGAAGCAGGGCCTAGTTCTCCTAGAAAGTAGGTCAAAATTGAGTGGATTACACCAGTAAGGACAAACAAGGGTACTGTAGCTCAACATGGGTATCAAAAGAAAATGCAAATAGAGCTGGGTAAGAATACATTCTAGGTACTACATCAGGATAATGAAAATATAGATGGACATAGTAAACAATCTATAAATGCAGGGAAATAAACCATTCCCGGTAAGGGGAATGGATAGCATCTTATGTTGGAACATTAGGGGTTTAAATATCCCCAATAAGAAAAGGAAAGTAAATATCCTTTGAAATAGAGAGAGGGTTGGTTTAATAGGGTTGGTGGAGACAAAAATAAAGGTTGGCAAAATACAAGAGATAGCAAGGACAATGTTTGGTGGTTGGTAATATATAAATAACCTACAAAACCACTATAATGGTAGAATCAAGTTGTCTTGGAGATCAAATATTTACCATATGGTGGAGTTAAGTGGTAATGCTAAGGTAATAACTTCTCAAGTGACTCAAAATGGTAGAAATGTGTCATTTTTATTGATTGTGGTATATGGTATGGAGAGTAGAGTAGAAAGAAAGGAGATATAGAAGTACCTGGAGATAGTAAGCATGGGATGTAATGACCCATGGCTTATAATGAGGGATTTTAATTCAATACTTAACATGGATGATACAAAAGGGGGAGCCCTATAACTGCGGATGGGGTGGAAGATTTTCAAGCATGTGCTACTACTTGTGAGCTGCTAGAGCTACATTCTTAGGGAAATAGATACACTTAAAGTGACAAACATAGTATTGATAGAGTGTATTGCAAAATTGATTGGGTGTTTGTGAACAATCTTTGGTTAAATAGGATTCCTGACTACAGTGCAATCTTTATGAATTAGGGCATCAATGATCATTTACCTATAAAAATTGAATAGATTATGACAAGGAGTAGGAATAACAAGAAATTTAGGTATTGCAATGTGTGGGCAAGCCATCCAATGTTTCTGGAAAAGGTGGAGGTAGTGTGGAGACAAGAAATTAAAAGATGCCTTATGTTTCAAGTGGTGAAGAAGCTAAAGTTAGTAAAACAACATTTAAAGGATCTCAACAAGCAATATTTTAGTAACATCCTTAAGTAGGTTGATAAGGATAAAGACGCACTAGATAAAGCACAACAGGCCCTGTATAATAATCCTAATGACCTAGGACTGTAATAAATGGAAAAAGAGAAGTGTGACAAATTAAGGAGGTCTTCAAATCTTGCTGAAATATATTTATAACAAAGAAGCAAATCCACATGGATTAAACATGGTGATGACAATAATGGTTATGATATGTATATCTTTAACAAGATTCTCAGTCAAGGTTAATGGAGAGGGGAATTGATACTTGAAAGGAAAAGGGGCCTTAGGAAAGGAGATCCAATATCTCTTTTACTCTTTCTATTGGAGATAGAGTACCTAACTAGAACACTTAAGAAAATGAGCAAACTTTGGATTTTAAATTTCACTACGTATGCCAGGAGCTCTGGTTGACACACCTAATTTTTGCAGATGATCTCATGATATTCTATAAAGGAGAGGTAAATTCTATTCAAAGGGTATTGGGGTATTTAGATCACTTTCATCAAACTATCGGGGTAATGGCTAATATGGAGATTACAAACATATTCTTGACTAGAATACTAGAGGAGGTCCAGATAGAAATTTTATCTCTGATAGGATTTTTTATAGGCCAGTTACCAATAAGATATCTTGGCTTGCCATTAACATCTAAGAGGTGGGAAAAAATAGAATGGCACCAGCTTTTTGAGAATATCGCTGATAGAATAAATAATGCTTATGCTAGGAAACTATCCTATTTAGGTAGATTACAAATAGTTAATGCAGTCTTATTATCCATCTATAATTTTTGGGGAGCTATCTTTATTCTTCCAAAAAGTTTGTTAAACACTGTCGACAGGAAATGTAAAGATTTTGTATGGGGAAGTTCAGAAGATCATAGGAAAAAACAATTAGTAGCATGGGACAAGGTTTTTATACCTAAGAAATTTAGTGGTCTCAATGCAAAAGGGTGTAGAAAGTGGAATGAAGAATCAGTAGGTATATTTTTATGGCAAGTATCAGAGAAACAAGATGTTTTATAGGATAGATGGGTACACAGGGTCTATATAAAACAACATATGAATGTATGGGACCACAATTATCCAGGTGATTGTAGTTGGTGGTGGAGAAAGCTAATTGCTCTAAAAACTGATATGTCTAGATGGTATCAGGATATGAGGTACAAGCTAACAAAGAATGGGATTTACTCTGTAACAAGGAATTATAATGAAATGTTAGGGATGCAGAACAGGTTGAGAGTAGCTGATCTTGTATGGACAAGGTTTTTGCATCCAAAGCACAAATTCATGATTTGGTTAGCAAACTAATACAGGTTACTAACTAAGGATAGGATGCTAAGATTGAAAATATCCGTAAAAGAGAAGAACTGGTGTCTATGTAATGCTGGTATGTTAGAAAATCCACAACATTTGTTTGCTAAATGTGCTTGGGTTAGTAAGGTTTGAGATGGGTTGTCACAATGGATGGGTGTGCCTATGGTCAATAGGGGTGTACCTAATAGTCTAATATGGTAGAGATAGAGGAAATGGTTAAAACTGAAGAAGGAAATAATGGAGGCTATTTGGGGGGCCATGATATACCACACATGGAAAGTACAGAACCGGAAGATATTTTGATAGATACATGTAAATACACAATTCACGATCACACAAATTCAGAAAGAGGTAAGGAATAGGTTGGGAGTACTGCAGGAAAATAAAAAAGTTGATAAAGTAAAAGATGTATTGCTTAAGCTGGGTTGTGGATAATGTTTAATTTCTCATTATTCTTTTAGTATTAAGTTTGAGTTTACCTTGTTTGTAGTGGTTGTTTTGTTTTTCTTTGGTAGCATATCCCGAGGCCTCATAACTTACAGGTGCTCTTTAGTTTGTACAAAATCAGAGAAATTTTGGTGTAATGGTAATATTTCACAGTTGTTACTAAAATAATAATAATAATAATTGTAAAAAAAAAGTAATGTAGATAATCTTTAATAATATAAAATCTTATAAAAATAAAGTATGATAGTATTTTTTACCTTGTGAGAAAGATAGATACTGGAATGATTAAAATAACAAAAAGGAGGATCAAAATTGGGTGCCAGCAGGTACTACCCGTTGAGTGGTTGTGGTATGTCGTCGGGACAAATAAGCTAATATGATTTGTTGGGGAGCATATAGATGATAGTAAAAACTCATAATGGTGTGTTGGTGGTGTTGTGTTAGTTATAGAATTGGTTAGTATCAAGACTCGAACTAGGGCCTATTCATGATGGATATCTCAAGTCCCATGTGGACCAAAAATCACCCCATGCACCTAACTAAACCAAACATAACATCCCCCAATGTTGGATGAATTCTGAATATATAACAAGATAGTATGCAACAAGCTTAAAGAAATCAAAACATGCCTATAACTGACGATCGATGACCGACCATACAACCGATCATATCACCCAATATGCATAGTAATCTAAACAAATCGTTCTAAACAAAGAAAAAAATAAGTCTTGGTAGGGAAAAGTTCCCGACTCTGACAGATGACAATGAGAATGAAAATGATAATGTTAATAATAATGAAAGTAACTATCAGGTCAAATATAAGAATGAAAGTGGATGAAATGCCTATGACTTTTGGGGAATGGAAGCTCACCAGTTTGTCGCAACACAATGAATGAACAGACTAAGCCATCCGACCTAACTCTGCACTGGAAAAGTGAAGTAAGTTTCGGTGCCTAGATCGCATAGGGATACAACATCCAAAGATGATTAGTGGGGTGAATACAAGCATGTAACTCAGGGATAAGGATAACATAAGGCCATGATTAACAATTCAAAATCATTCAAAACTAATGCACATAATCAAATGCATATACATAGAGATATATCATATGTCGGGATAGGGAACAAGGCTTAACATGCACTTTAAAACATTAAAATGGGTTTTATAGATCAACCGTTATAAAATATAAAGGCACCCATGGGCTATATGGGCTCAGCTCTCCCCCATCTAATAGGGCCCTAGTATGTCTAGCCGCACAAACCAAAGGGTATACAAATGCACTATGGGGGACTCGAACCTCCTTTCATATCAAGGTGACACGAGAAATAAATCATCTAATAAGATGTGGGGGACTCAAACCTCCCAATCATATGATAATAGTAATAAGGGGGACTCAAACTAGCCAGTCATATAGACCCTGACACCGACCATCGCGATTTCCAATGTGGGTCCATTGATATGACCAATTTACAAATTTTCTTAGAAAATGTAAGCGGTCATTGTCAAATATATAACCCAACTAAGTTGGAGTCAAATCCCATAGGGAACATGATGTTAACTAAGTTATATGATTATTAACAGACTGTTGATCAAAGGTTTCCAAAAATAAAGGGGGTGTGTTGTTAACAAATATTATTGATAATATCAATTCATATTTGAACTTTTGAGTATTTTGCATAATGCATTCAATGAGATTAAGTGAACTCGGATTATGGTCACCAAGGTTTTAATGAAATCGGGGTTGTGAGTTATTTTAAATCCCAAATTAGTTATTTCAATTGCAAGGTTAATCAAACTCTAAAATCCCTCTAATTATTTGTCGACCTTAATAGATGACTATACTTTAATTCTTTTAAACTTAAAGAGTGGTGTGAAATGTTCAATCCAATCCTCAAGTGGGCTTGATTTTCTTGTAACAATTCTCTTTTCCCAGCACCTACTTTTCAACTTAAACCAGTGGTGTCTATCGGCACACCCTTCAAGTTTTCAATCAAGAAATATCATTAATTTGAAGAGAAGGTTATGAAATTACAATTATGTCGAGAATTTGAGCATTCTTACAACCCTAGAAACAAACCACACCAACGCTCCCATAACCTTAGTCATGGGAGTTTCATCCACTTATAATTAAAGAGAGGAAATTCATCGTATATTTCATAAACAATGTAGAATCACTTACAAAGATACAATAATTGTTCCAAATCTTTAAATGATTATGAATAAAATGAAAACCCAAAGTAGTAATCTTATTTCTCAGAGAATTCTCAGTTATAAAATGTTTTAGCAGGGAAATGGTATCTAATCTAACCCTAAACTGGGTATTTCTATGTTCCCAGGAGGTGTACATTTAAAATTTAAAATGTAAGTTACTATATCATAGGTGACGGTGAAAGTGACGGTTTGTCGATGGCCTGACGATCGGTTTCTTGGTTCGTCACTTGAACCCCAGTCTTAATATTCTTTGTTTCATCCTGTCGGACACAATGACGGCTCATCATTGGCCCAATAGTCTATCACCTAGTCCATCACTTGGACATGGGTTCTCTATTGTTATGCTTAAGCCTGATGGCCATAGTGATGGTTTGTCGCTGGCCTGACAGTCCATCACTTGGGCTGGCACTTGGTTTTATGATGAATTCAATTCTGTTTAAGGTTGAAGAGTATAGTGACAGTCTGTCACGAGGCTGACGGTCCATCAGTTAGTCCGCACATGCTTTTAATTCCTACTTTTCCAAGATATTTCTTTTTCTAAGTCGTTCACCTGAGAACACATAAAAACCAACATCAAGTGCTTCAAAACATACAATTATCCCTTGTAAAAGGTGAAAATGTTCCGCCAAAGATTGGAACATCAACACCCTCAACTTAAGACAGTTACTTGTCCTCAAGCAACTCAACATCATATTATACGCACAACCAAGAATAATAACGGGTCCTTAACTTTTGAATTATGCATTATACACCCACTTAATTGGCACCTTACTCATGAAGAATCAACATACAAGGATCCACAATTTGTATTATTCCAAGGTTCAACAAAAACATGCTCATGGACACAAAATCTCAAATAATTCAGTAATGACAAGTACAGTTCAAACTGCCCTCACAAATACAGAAATTCACTACATGAGACAAACAAAAACCACTGTGGTGACTTTTTCCAACATGTACCCCACCCCCATAAAAAAATATATTCTTTGTCCTCAATGTATCCAAATTAAAGTACATGGGAGAAGAATACTTGAAAACCCTTTAGGCTTGTGAATTAGTTGAATCAACTAAGACATCCTCAGCTTAAGGGTATAACAGCAACAACCTCTTTATTAGTTGGGGTACTCAACACAGCTTCCTCCCCAGTAGGAGGTATCATAGTAGAAATTTGTTCTGGCACGTGCCCGTTAACTCAGGCTGAACTTGTGAAAACTCCTGCTGTTTCATCAGCAACTTTTTTCTTTCTTCTTTTTTCATCTATCTTTAATATTTGTATTGTCTTCCTCAATTTTCTTTCTTCTGGTGTTTTATATTGGCACCTTTTCCTCATCTCTGACCTTATGTAGCTACTTTCATCAATCTTTTTACCTTTGTCCTTGAGTGGCCTACCCATAATATCAACAAGGACTTCATATTGATCACTTACAACCATTGAAGGATCAAATGCCCTTGTTGATGGCTATCTCTTCAACTCAAAAATATCATCTTGTGCCTGTTTAAACTTAGCCATAAAATTTACAAAATCTGGGATGGATTGCTCTTTTAGACGACTATTTTCCCGCTCCTCCATATTATCTATTCTTACATGTAAGTTTTCATATGGCTTGAGAGGTTCAGCAATAATTTGGTCTACAAATAGCTTTAATTCCGTCGACCAAGCATTTAGTCGCTCAAATTTCTTCTGAGCTTTCACTGTCTTGGAAAAGTTCTTCTATGTCAACCTGTACTCTGAATATCTCGATGGTACCAAAGTAGTGTATGATGTCTCTCCCTTGGAAGGCGTCAATTCTAAACCTGTAGAAGTACCTAGTGGCTTATAACCTAGTGCTAGATAAGTGGCTAATGGAAAAGGCATACCTGGAGGCATTTCAGAAGACTTTAGAGAGGGTGTAGACTGTAAATCATAAGCTGGTGGCTTATGGACTTGCATCTCTAACTTACAATCATTTTTTGTATGCTTAATGTCTTGCCTTTAGAATGCTTGAACTCTATTATCCACTCCCCTGAGTATAGGCACATTAGCTTACCTATACAATTGTATGATCAAGCATGTAAATGGTAATGAGCTGGCTGTCTAATGAGCCCAAACAAATATTTCATTAGCAATTATGTACCCAAAGTCAATCTTCAGCCCCACAATCATACTAGCTACTTGTACTACCCTTTTATTATCCAAATTACCATCACCTCTAGCCGACATCAGCATTAGTCTGATGATGGCCTACCAAAACTTTGCCCTAAAACTTAGGGATGACTTAGAGATCTTATCCTTGCCCTGCATCCATGATGTGTTACCATCATGTACTAGAAGCTGAACCCACTAGGACCTTTGTCTAGATGCTGTAAACATATGATGCTCAAGCTCTAGTATGATGGTTGGGGCTTTATAATCTGGTCCAAACAGCATCCTGTTGAGTGTATGGTCTGAAATGTCAATCATTACCCCATCTTACAGGAACTTGTGTTGTATTCCTCATATTCGTGATTTTTGCACCTTTGGGATAATTTTTTCCAATAAATCCAAATAATTAGAAAATAATTCCCGAACTAGATTTGAGTAGTATGTACTTGGAGGCTTGCTCAGCCATACCAACTCATATTCATTAAATATCCTTTCCGATTCTAGGTACTCATGCAGGTCAGACGTGATAATAAGATACTCTTCCGTGATGGGTGTCTTGATGGGTATATTCTGAGCAGGATGGAGCCTATTATAGAAGTGTTTCCTTGTACCTTCAACTTTCCACCAATTCGATTCATACACTTTTGGATCTTTGCTTTTGATTACATTTACTTATTCAGGTTCTGATGCCTTGACTTGGTCAGGGTTTGATCTGTTAACCCTTCCTCGTCAGGGATAGAACTTGTGCTATGTTGCTCTCGCTTTTACTCTTCTCATTAGACTAGGGGAGTGCTTATTTTTTTCTCACTTTGATAGGGGTTAGAAGAGGTTGTTTATTCAACTTATTCCTGTTCATCTCTACTTCTTTGAGTAGTGGTATCTCAAGACCGTTACGATCACCTACCACCATGACTTGCTAGTAGTTTTGAGACATTATGCCTTAAAATAGAATATAAGAGCACATCACTAAGTCAAAATATGTAACAGGTTGTAAATGCACATAAAGAAAACTTTTTGTCTTGAACTGACAGTTGAAGTAACAGTCCATCGTGCTAGAGATATCCCGTTAGTTCTTCAGTCGTAGCTTAACCAGAGACTCAGTATTTCAATCACTCAGTGATGGTATAGTTGACTATTCGTCAGTTGACTAACGATACATTGCTCCATCCATCTCTGCTTAAATAATAAGCCTTTTAAGATTCATTTTAGTGACAACTTTGGTGACGGTCCGTCATAATGTTGACGGTCTATCAACTCTGCTGTTAACTATTACCTTTATTAGTTCATGCTTCTTTATGGAATTTTGTTGAACACCTGGTAGATGTAGGCTTGGTATTTGCAAAATATATGCCAAAATGCCTACTTTCAACAAAATTCTCAACACTTTAGGATATGGGTTAATCAGACTTCACCCTGAATCAACTAATACCAGTGTTCAACTCATAATTATTCTAAACATAAGAAAGATTTTCTTCACAGAATCACTTGTAATTACATCTCCGTGGGCTCAGTATTTAAAACAAACAGAAGACGTTTAGATCATACCTTGTGATTGATACTTCACTTTACTATTCATAAAATCGCAAAGACTACAACTAATATTCACTTTATGCTTGAGAGAGTAGGAATTTAGAACTTGAGGCTGATGAATTAGAAGAGATGGTTGGCTATTTTAAATAGGAGAGAAAAGAAAGTGAAAAGCCTTCAGAGAATGAATCCAATTTAAAAACAGTGAATATGCAAAATTTTATATAATTTTGGGAGTTAGAGAGATAGGGGAACGTGCATGTAATTGATTCCATTTATCGATTTAAAAATTCTTTGAGTCGGTTAATATATTCCCTTAGGCCTAATTTGACCTGACTCGTACCTTTAAAAACTAGGGTTTTTCTGATGGTCTAGCTGACAGTCCGTCGGTTTAACCATCATGGCTTACCAGAAGCATATGTCGACCATCTTGTCTCGACGGTTGAAGTGATGGTTGTCACTCTTCCCGTCAGTCATTAACTAGAAAAATCAACTTTTAACCAGTTTATAATAGTTGAAGCTATGGTCTATCACTAGGTTGATGGCCCACAGGATTCCCATCACCTTTTATCTAGAATGACTATTTCTTGACTCTGCTCTCGAAGGTCTTTGTGATAGCCCGTCAGAGAAGCGATGGCCCATCAGTGGATCCGTCACTTCTTGTCAGATTTCTTAATTCCTTATCGTTTAACTAAAACTATTGCACACTAAACACTCACGTTAATTGTATCCTAAAAAAAATAAAAAATCTAAATGAAACATACAACAACAAAATGTGAGTTGCCTTTCATTAGCACCCTATTTAGTGTCGTGGTATGTCTCAATTTACTTGATTACTCAGGCTTCATCAAGATAAACTGTACTTAACCATTTCATCGAGTTCATTGGACCAATGTATTGCTTGATACACTATCTTTCTACCTTAAATAAACCCCCATATTTACTCTCCAATTCGACTACGCTAGATGAGTAGACTTTGAGTGGATTTGAAGGGCCCAAACGATTTTGATTTCAGCTTACTAGGGAAGAGCTTAGTCCTCGAATTGAAGAGCAATACCTAATCACTAACCTAAAAGTCCCTCATCTTGATTCCTTGATCATGGTGTCTCTTCATCATCTTTTTATATAAGTCAGCCCTTTCATACGAACCGAGAAGGAATTCATCTATCTTATTTAGCTGCCCTAATTTCAATTCTGCTGCCTCCTTCAAATCCATGTTCAACCACTTGAGTGCCCAAAAAGCTTTCTATACTAGCTTGATCAGAAGATGGCATGCTTTTCCAAAACCAACTGATACGGTGACACCCTAAAGGGTGTCTATATAGCCATTTGATATACCCACAAAGCATCATTGAGCTTCCATGACCTGTCACTCCTGTTTGCATTCACAGTTTTGGCCAAAATTTCCTTGATCTCCCTGTTTGAAACCTGCACTTACCCACTAGTTTGTGGGTGATATGAAGTGGCCACTTTGTACTGCTTCACACCATATTTCATAAATGCATCCAGAAATACCTTGTTGTAAAAGTGAGATCCCCCATCGCTTATGATTGTCCGAGCTACCCCAAATTGTGAGAAAATATTCTTCTTCAACGTTTCAACTCTCTATTTTTCCTTCATTTACAGCTAAATCAATGACTTCACCCCACTTGGATACATAGTCCACCACTACTAAGATGTACTTATGTCCATAGGAGTTTGCAAATGGTCCCATGAAGTCAATGCCGTAGACATCAAATAATTCAACCTCTATCATCTTTGTCAGTGGCATTTCATGATGTTTTGAGATTGAGTCTTACTTTTGGCATTGGTTTTATTTCTTCACAAACTCATAAGCATCCTTATTTAGTGTTGGCCAGTAGTACCTACTTTGCAATACCTTTCACGCTGTATGATTGCCTATATGATGTCCCCTAACTGGATAAGTATGGTAAACTTGAAAAATTCTTTGCATGTCAACTTCTGGGATGTTACTTCTGATAATGTTGTCTCCACATCATCTAAACAAGTAGGGTTCATCCCCAAAGTATCTAGCAACATCATGGAGAAACTTCTTAGTTTGATAGAAAGATAAATTCTCCAGAATAATGTCACTAACAATAAAGTTAGCAAAATCAGCATACCAAGGAACCATTTAAAGAGCAGCTGCTTAAAATTTGCTCATCCAAAAAAGCGTCATCAATATCAAGCTTCTCCATAGTAGACTGATCACTTTCTAACCTAGATAGGTGATCCGTAACTTGATTTTTACACCCCTTTTGGTCTTTGACTTCAAAGTCAAATTCCTACAGTAGTAACACCCATTTGATGAGGCTTAGTTTGGCATATTTCTTCACCATCAAGTATCTTAATGCAACATGGTAGTGGGTTACTACTGGGGTAGAGGGAAAATGTCCAAAGTTCTCTTAATAAAGACTGAAAATTATCACAAGTGACGACAGGTCACTATACGACTAGTATAGACGAATTACGAATCATCACAAAGAGTTGTAGTCAAGAAAAAACAACCAGGATCCCATACTAGTCTAGCTACGATTCATACCAACAACTTGTAACCACACTTTATGACTTATAACCACTTCTCATACTCAATACAACAACAAATTTGGGATGACACACTGGAAATCCTATGATTAGTACATAACGACTCGTCATGAGTCTTTACAACTCGTGGCCTTAGGTCATAATGAAGAGAGTTTCTTGGGCCAAACTTTCTAGACACCTTACAAATTGGTTCTTATGACTCATAAGAAGTCTTGAGACTAGTTGCGAGTCACTTATACACAGAGTAGAATACTAACCCACTTGTTCTGATTAAGTTAAGACTGAGTTCCTATGACCCATCATGAATCCCTACGATTCGTCAGTAGAGTCATAGTCAGGAAAGTGAGGATAAAATTTCAAAAAATCTCAAGGACAAAAACCCGTGGAATTACATACTCCCCACTTAGGATCATTCATCCTCGAATGATAGGACAAGGCATTTATTAGCATGATTGACTCCACATATTACTACTCTTACCTTTAATAAACACATAAAACAAAGATGCCAAGAAATTCACCATTTACTTTAATAAAGTTAGAAAATAAAAATGTTAAGGAATACACAAACCTCAAGAATTATTATCCATAATGGAAAAAAAAGGATACTTGGAATTCATGTCCTTCTCAGCTTCCCAAGTAGCTTTCTCAACCTTTTGGTTCCTTTAACAAGCCTTTCCAAAGCTATGTCCTTTGTCAGCAATCCGTGGACTTGCCGATCCAAAATCTCAACTGGAACCTCCTTATAGGACAAGGAATTAGAAATACCCACCTTCTCTAAAGGAATAATTGTCAAAGAATCACCCATACACTTTCTCAATATCAAAACATGAAACACCGAATTAATGGAGCTCAAACTAGAAGTAAACTCCAATTCATAAATAATGTTACTAACCTTCTTCAAATCCAAGTACAGACCAACATAAAAAGAATGAGCTTTCCCTTCACACAAAACTGCATCACTCCCTTTATGGGGGAAACCTTTAAAAATACCCAATCACCAATACTGAACTCCAACTCCCTTCTCCTCACATCTTCTAAGGACTTTTGACGGCCTTAAGTCTATTTTGAATAACCTTCACCTTCTTCATGGACTGGAGAACTAGATCTGGACCAAATAACTTATTTTCACCAACCTCAAACTAGCCAATAAGTGATCTCCAACTTCTATTATGCAATGACTCAAATGGAGCCATACTCATGCTAGAGTGATAATTGACATTGTAGGAAAATTTTATAAGAGGCAAATGGTCAAATCAAATACCACCAAAATCAAAAACACAATCCCAAAGCATATCTTCCAAGGCCTAAATTATTTTTTCCAATTGACTATCTATTTGCAGGTTGAAATTAGTTCTAAGGATCACCTTAGTCCCCAAACCTTGTTAGAACGATCTCTAAAAGTGAAACGAGAGCTGGGTTCCCCAATCAGATATGATGGATATTAGAGTACCATGCAACTTCATAACCTCTTCAATGAAAAACATGGAATAATACTCAGAACAGAAATTAGTGCTCACTATTAAGAAGTGAGCAAACTTACTCATCCAATCCACGATGACATAAATCAAATCAAATTATAGGTGGGACCATGGAAGTCCCATAAAAAATCTAAATTAATTATCTCCCATTTCCAAATCGACAACTAAATCTCCTAATTCAAACCATTGGGCTTCAAGTGCTCCACCCTCACTTGTTGACACACCATGTAGTTAGCTGCAAAGTTGGCCACATCACGTTTCATGTTATTCCATTAATATATTTCCTTAATATTATGATATATATTCATCAAACCAGAATGAATAGTATAACACAACACATTATCTTCAGCCAAAATTCTTCCTTGCAACCCATCAACTTCAAGAACACATAATCTTCCTTGGTACCTCATGTAACACTCCACACTTTTAGGGTAGAATTTAAACCATCATTCATACATGAGTAAACTCTAATTCTATGATTTGTATATGAATATATGTGTCATGACCATTCACCTTGTGTATAAATTGTTTTTGATGAGAATTATGATCATAGTAAGCAACTATTATAGCAGATCCAAAGAGCTTCTCTATCTTTCATAACTCTTTGCATAGCAGTAACGTTAAAACCAGACCAACTATTAACAAAACCTTTCTCAGCCTCCACACCAGTGGGTCAATCTATCATAGCCCAGTGGGTATACAAGAACTGTCCGATTATAATATCTCAAGAAATTAGGTTTCTAGATTTCAGTAGTAATATTAGTATGTATAGAAAAGTAATGGCTGAGAATAATGCCCAACCCGTTCTCACCTCAGTTCAAATTTTTATACTTTACTCATCACGATACCTACGAATACTTTATGTCTCAGCTCTATGAACGCAACTTATATTCATGCACTTTCCATAGAATCGTGTATGTTTCCAGTTCTTAGTATGAGGAGTTCTTGTTCACTCAGTATTACAAATCATGTTTTATGAACACAGAAACTCCAAATTCAGGTCATGTAGCTCATGACTTCTGCACTCATGCCTTATAGTGTGTTCAATCCTAGTTACCATCTGAATCATAGTCTTAGTTAAAAACTTAGTTATAGTGTCAGTCTCAGTCCAGTAATCAGATTGGAAACTCAATTTAGTTTTAGGTTTACTTGACCATAGCGTACAATTATCAACTATTCAGTTATCAGTTTTTAGTACCTCTATTTATAGACAATTTTAGAATAGCTATATGCTTGGTCTTGTATTCTCAGATAATATAGTTTTTATGAATACATGCTCAGTTATCTCATGTTACTTAGTTAGTACCTTCCTCATATGCATAACACTCTACTGTTTTAGTCCAGATATTCATGCCAAGTATTGTTCAGTCTTATATGCGCAGTTTTTAGTTGTTAGACATTTAGTTAATCAGATAAGTTAGTATGCTTATACATTCTTGTTCAGCGCCCATACAAATATTTTTTTAGTAGTCCCAAGTGAAGTGTCATACTAAGGTGGAAAGTATAGCTGAGAGAGTATTCAAGAGGTATGTCTAAGCTTAAAAAAATTTATAGTTGCAGTGCATAAGTCTTAGTCACTTCATCTTAGATGATGTTTCATAGGCCCTAATTCAAATTACAAAATTTTAGCAGGGATATGATTTTTCTTGCTCATCTATTTTATTCAGCCATACCAAGACTCCTTGCTCCCTAAAGCTACTAGAACTTTACAGAAAGAGTATCAAAGAAAGGACCCAGTCGTATATAAGTTTTCAGCATAAGTTAGTCCACAAAGATCAACAATTCAATTTAGTAGTTAGGTGGACAATGTTTGTATAGTTGGGTTTCCCATCGTTCCATATAGTTGCACTATCCGAAGTCTTATGAATGTAACTATTCCAAGATCAAGCAACCATGTGGTTACTAGTTCAGCTCAGTTCAGGTGTCATGCCTTAGTTTTAGATCCCCGATATGCAGTCCTGATTCAGTTCGTAGGTTCCTAATGTATCATCTCAGCTTTTTTCTTAGTATCTCAGTCAAGTCAACATTTTTCGAGCAACATAGTGTCCCAAGGGGGAGATGCACTATAATCCCCCAAGTTTTTAGCACCTAAACGTTCTATCTTCTCCTTACATAATGAATCCAGTTCAGAGTAGTGGGTGCTCATAAGTGGACCCTTAATTTCCAAACCCAATCATAAACCATGCATTCAGTGGCGCATTTTAGTCTATGATATTCAGTTCTTGTATCACATTTCAGTCTCAGTTATGTTCTCATATTTTCGTTCATTCATGCTTAGTAAATAATCTCAGGTTCATCAGTATTCTCAGCTTAAGATAACAGTCTTTCTTAGATTGGCTTAGTCCATGTTAGTTACAGTTACAAACTTGGTATTAGTTACCATTGCATAATCAGTCATATGTTTATGAGTCAGTTCAGTCATGTACTCATGTATCAAATATGCATGTTCAGTATGAAATTCAATATGTCAGTAATGTCAGCCAGATAATCATGTGTCCGATGTTCAAGTCCATTAAGTAAGTTTAGTCTCCCAGTATTCTCAGCTTAGTTAGTCTCATTCGAGGATAAATGTTCTGAAGGGGGAGATAATGTAAGACCCCATAAAAATTTCTAGCTTAAATCAGTCCTTTAAGCTTGTTAAGGGTCCCAAACTTAGAATATATTAACTAAGTATTCAAATTTAGTGCAATTTTAGCCTTCAAAAGTTGGAAATCTTATTTCATGATCTTTACATCCTTTAAATGTTGACATTTGAGTTAATTTATGATCAGGAATATCAGCAGAGATTCTCAGGCAAGTTTTAGATTTTTCAGACCTCGTTTAGACAATGTTTGAGTGCCAAAAATAGTGGATCGATGTGATCTCAATGCGTTGCATCAACCATCACATCGATAAGATAGTTTTTCCCCAGCTTCAGTGCAAATTCCAGTGAATCGACATGGACTCGACGCGGCGTCTTGGCTATCGCATCGATGCGAACGACATGATGCATCGGCCTGCGTGTTGGTAACACAGTTTACTGGCATTAAAAGGTCATATCCTCAGGGTTAATTATGTCTTTTTACCATGCCCTTCAACCCCTAAAAAACAAAATTAAACCCTTTGGAGAGCAATTATGTTCATTCGTTTACAAATTGCTCAAGAACGAGAACCTAGGTGTTCAAATTTCAAATCAAGAACTCAACAACTCACCATTAACTTTCAGAAATTCATCAACTAAGATATGTGAAGAGTTCATCCAAGGGTCCCTTCAACCCTTGGAGTCCAAGAAACTTTTTGTAAACTTTAAGGTTATGAATTTCATGAATTTTATGTTGAGTTTGATTATGTTGATGTTTATAATAATTAATTGATATTCTAATCCATGTTTTAAGATACGTTTTATGTGAGGTTGATTGATATGTATGTAATATCATGAGGATCCACGTAAAATGCTTGAAATTGTCAATGGGAATTTGAATTATGATGTTTACTTGTTGTTTAGTGTTATGTGCATATGTATACTCACCAAGTGCTTGACGAATTGTTCATGTAAACTAATAAGGGAAAGAACCCATGTCATGCTATCTTATTTTCAATTTATACCATACAAGAGTTTGATAACATGTCTCTATAGATGCATCATGAATTCAATGTGCATATTTATGCTAAGAAAGATCATGTGATGCTTTATTTTCATGCTATCGAGTCCTGGGGGTATTTAATACCTGATAATTTAGCTATTTGCCTAAAGACAGTGTTAGTTATAGAATAATCTCAGTCACGTCATGATCTTAGTATACTTAGTTACAGGACTCAGGAAAACTCAGTAGACCTAGTATTAGTCTAGTCTAGTCCAATATTCTGTTTAGACCTTAGTAAGCTCAGTCAGCTAACAGAACTCAGTAGTATTTCGATAGTCCATGAAATCTGCTAAACTCAATTTAGTTTAGTTAAATAGTACGATCAATAACAGTTCAGTCAAGTCTAGTATGAACTAGTAAATCAGCTCAGTGTCTATTCAGTTAGGAGTAGGATTCAGCATCGAGTGAGCTCAAGGATGAGGTCTCGCCTGTCAGTAGAGGGTGTGTTCCTTAGAAGAAATCTTTGCATTCCAAAACTACATAGCCAACGTAGGTTGATATATCTCCCTGCAAGACTAGTGTTGATATATCTCATTTGAGTTTCCTACTAGTATGGGTTAATGGAAGATCTTTCTATCAGAGAGGGTTAGCTCATAATTTGTCCTTACCCGTGGCACGATATTGACAATCTTCCAACTAGGATTATAGGTTAGACCCCAATCAGTTCAGAGAGTACCCCAATCAGTTTAGAGAGGGGCATGTCAGTTAGGTGATTACCTCCTACAGTCTTAGTTTCAGTCTCAATCTCAGAATAGAACTTAGTTCAATTCTACAGATTTAGGACTATCAGGTATAGTCACTCAGCTTAGTACGGAACTCAGTATAGTTCCACAAAATTAGGAATATTAGATATAGTAATTTAATTATCAGTAATTCAATATCTGTATACTCAGATATTAGTTAATTAGTATTCCAATTTAGTATCTAGTGTTATCTTTATTTTAGTTACAGTATATATATTCATGCATGTACTCCCATTCAGTCATATTCATGATATTCAGTTAGTATTGTTCAAGCATATGAACCCATGTATTTTAGCCTACCTCATTGAGCATACCAGTATATTCAAAGTATTGACACATACTTTTTTTTATGCTATGATGTCTTATATCATAGGTTTAGACGCACGGGCTCCCGAGCACCCTTAGAAATTTAGATTCTTTGCATATAAAGTTAGTGGTGAGTCCTCATAATTTGAGGACATAATTAGTATTGCAGTATTTCAATTAATTTAGTAGCCAGATTTTGTTGGGAACTTGTACCATCAACTCTATATTTCAGATAGTTTAGAGGCTTTTTCAAACTAAAGTATTTTCAGACAGTTGTTAAGTTTTCAGTATGGATGTTCAGTTTTGGCATTTTGATACCATATTCAATATTTTTTATAGTATTGAACCTTATGGCCAATTTTTTGCCTATTTTTCGTATATTACAGTATTATTATTCAGTTATTGCAGGAGGTACCAGTCATGGATTAGCTTGTGGTCCTTCAAGATTATGAGCACCATGTTGCGTCCGAGGTACAGACTCAAGGCATTATATGTACCCAAGGTGATATGGGATAGTATATATTAAGGGAGTGTTCAAGAATAAATTTAGCATAGTTCCTCAAATATTTGGGAATATACATGTTAAGTGTTAGAATCTAAGTTTGAATCATGGATAATTGAGCAATTAGAAAGAAGAGTTTAAAATTATAGGTGCTGTACACGCAGGGTATGACGATAATCCTGTAGATTCTATGTTAGTAAGTGTTTAAGTTATTATATGGTGGCTATTGGAGCTATATAAAGTAAAAAGTTCTATCTTAAAAGGATGTATTAGCAGTGGGATTTTACACTTTTAGGTGTAGTCTTTCAGTGTGAGTTTATTATTTATGTGTATTTTTATATCTCGAACACTAGAGTACACCGCTTGTTGTTCATTTTTGAGTTTATTAAAGGGGTCTACAAACTTAGAATGATGTCTAAAAGCTAAGAGGGATATGATAGAATAAGAAACCATGTAAGGCTCTCAGATTCTAGTAGTGATGCCAATGAGTTTTAGAGCAATAGTAGGGGAGGAAGATTCCTGACCCCTTTATTATTTCGGTACAAGTTCTTGCACTTTAGTTATTATAAAACCTAATCAAGCCTTACAAGTCAGCTCTGTGATCATAGCTCATATTCACGCACTTTTCATAGAATAATGTACGCTTATAGTCCTTAGTTTAAGGAGTTCCAATTTGCTCAGCAGTACGAATCATATTTCATAAAATCATGAACTCCAAACACAGGTCTTGCAATTTATGACTCTTGTTCTCATGATTTATAGTATGTTCAGTTCCAGATA
>JAPEIP010000004.1:161421186-161464747 GCA_026120095.1 Capsicum chinense | reverse complement strand
TAATCAAGAGTTTGTGAAAAACCTGAATTATATTCACTAGGGATTTTGATACTTGACAAATGCTACTAGTGGTTCAGGATTCTCATGGTAGGTAGGACAACAAGTTATCTTTATAGAAGTTATGCTTAAATTTCTCTCGACCTACTTAAGCATTTAATTACCTAATCCTCTCAGAATTAGAGAATTTATATTCACTGCCTAGATTTTACCTCAGGTTAACCAACCTTGTTACATCGCTGATTATTAAAAGGATTATTTCCAAGTCCCTGTTGATAATTCACTTCCTACTGTATTTGATTTCTTTCTCAATCAAATCAAACTAGCTTTTATCGATTTTTTGCAACCAACATACATTAATTAAAACCTCAGAATTATTAAGAAGTCCTACCATCTTTCCAATCCTGATCACTCAGCAGCTTATCAAGACCTAACCCTAGATCCCATAATTCAGGTTAAAGGAATTTAGCCGCTCATGACGTAAAAATTAAAGCAACTAGATGAATTCATGATATGAATGGTAAACTTACCACAAGATGCATAGAAACTAGAGATTCTCAGATTAAATCACAAACAAAATCAAAAAAATAATGAATATAATATCTTCAAAGTAATTTCTTTCTCAAGCCAAAAGTAGAGAGAGAAATATCAGAGTATATTACTCCAAACTCAATGTGTCGAACACCTCAGAAAACCCTAAAACATAGCTTTAAATAGTTCACCCTAATTATGGAAACAAAATAATAGAATTCAAAAATCCCTCGGATTAGGTGACTATATTTGTGATAGCCTATGAGGAGGCAGACGATTTATCACAAATGTCGTCAGCTCCTTCTTCAGTTTTGGCTCTTTCTATTTAAGGCTGACGACAAACTTGATAATTTATCAGCTTCTTGATGGCCTATCACAAAATGTCGTCAAAGCTCTGCTTCAGCTCTTGTTTGCTACATCAGGCTAACGACATTCTTGAAAGCTTATCAAACCCTTGACGACTTATCACAAAATGCCTTCACATCTTTTTACTTAGGCCAATTCTCTTTTTCCTGTTGACAACGAACTTGATAACTTATCACCAGGCTGAGGATTTATGACAAATGTCGCCAACCATCTTTTTCTTCAGATTTCTTTAGATTGTAACTTCTTTGTGCCCATTCTTGTTAGTTGTCTATCATATCAGCTCAAACTACAAAATCAAACATAAACCAATAAAAAATAACAAAAGTTTCTTTAGATTTCACAATTATTCTTAGTTAAAAGCCACAAATGTTTTAGCATTAGCTCACACATCACATGGCATTCAAAACTTGTTAGGGGATCTCAAATATCCCTCTAGATGGAAATAATCATGGAGTATTTATCACTATTACCAAGTCAAACTTTGTGGAACTACAGAAAGCGGACAAGATTTGTTATAACACTGCTCACGTCCATGCCCTTGATTTTTCAAAAATTTCTGACGAAGGGGGTTTCTCGATTTGCAATAGCACCATGCACATTATTGATAACTTATGGCTACAACCAAAACCTCAGTCTCACGTCTTGGCTCAAAACAGGCAAACTAACCATATGGCTACTCAGACTTTGCCAATGGTGTACAAAGTGATCCCAACTTTACAAAATAAAATAAAATGCCACAAGTACTTAGACTTTTCTTGAATTATTGAAATTTATGCTATGGGTACTCAGAATTCCCCTGCATCTATGTCTCTGTACTCAAACACAAGCTAATATTTAAAATAAAATCTGAAGTATGAAGAGAAAAAAATGTGAATCCATAAAACATAGGCACCATCCAGGTACCCCAAAATGTAGTATCCATATCATAAACTAAAAATATTATCCAAAAAATCATCAGAAAAACAAGCAAAGTAAATACCTAGGGGGCACCCCAAAATATAAGAATGCAATGTTTTCACTGCAAGTGCAATCAAGTGAAAGTAAAAAGGGTCTTCCTGGATATGCATAACGAGTTTCTCTTCTCTATTGACACTGTATCTTCATCCCCATCCTCAGGATTTGACCACTCAGCAGGTGTCTCGTCATCACCGTCAAGCTTGGATTAAGGGAGTTTAGCATTAGGCTTCAGGCCTTTCCACAGGACCTTAATACCTTTCCATAATTTGTTGAAGAATTTATCTATTTTCTTCTCTCGCTTTAACATCTTCTCATGTGAGGCCTTGAGGTCCCTGTGAGATTAGGTCAAGGCTGAGTAAGCTCTCTCTGGGCTAGTAAATGTAGCACTCTATGTGTCCTATTCCTCTATATATTTCTTATAATCTACAACAAATACATATGAATAATGCTTGGTGGATAGCTGCCCTAGTCCTTGAGGCAAACCTGCTAATAGATTTCTAATGGCTATGTCACCAACATTTAAGTCATCCAAAGGTCTAGTGGAGGATGGCCTACAAGATTTGATCTTCTCAGCTGCTAACCTATCGGAGTTAAATTTTCATTTTTTTCTATACCCAGGTGCACCCTCACCTTTTATTTTGAGTGGGGTGATGTGAGTACTTGGTTTAACTCAGGTATCTGTAGGATATTCTTCAACCCTTCCTCTTTTGCACCATTCAGTAATAATTAAAGGTAAAGGAAGAAGTGTACCACCCTGAATCTTGTATTGCCTTTATTCCTTAAGTACAATTTGGCCCATATTCAGATCAATCCCAGTCATTTGGCAGGCCACTATGGGAGCTCTCAACTTGGTGATAGATGTCATATGGGTGCATGGTGAGCCCCTACTATAGATAGTGTGTAACACGAGTTTAGCCTCTGCAGAGAATTTATTCGTAGTGATCCCTCTCTTGGTAGTATCCCAAGATACATCTCTGTCTGGGTAGAGAATGTTAGCCATACAGGTGCCTGGATCATGACCATTTGCTTTGAAATCTATAATGTCAGTATCTCAAGCATAGGTACTTCATTAAATTATCGCATTCAAAAATGCACATGCCTACCCCAAATCTTCATCACTGGGTTCATGAGAGAGATAATGCTTAGAATTGTGTAAAACCCCCACATCCATTGTTCATTTTCCTTAAAAGGATTTGGGAAAAAACATATCCATCTAGACACAGCAAACTTGTCAAAAAATTGTTGATACTATTCTGGGACCCCATCGATGCTGATGCCACACTCTAATAATAATCTAGTTCTTCAGAGGTCATTCTCATACTGCCTTTGACATTCTGGGGTCATGAATTGGATGTGTTTTTAATCTTTCATTATAAGCCTTAAAACGTGTAAGCAATTCCACTCAGGTAAATATTAGCATTATCACGCTAAAACATGCTAAAATAAATATATAAGCTCATGATCTAGTGTTATGGAAGGTTTTAGGGTCAGAAAAGGCTGTGTAGAAATTTTACTTCTTGTCAAAGCATTCTTGCAGGTATGGCAATTGCGGACAACTAACCGCGATCACAATGACGCTATTGTGGTCATCGGGACCGCAATCACGGTACTCGAGATAAAATTTGATAGGTTCTGCATATAGGTTTAAATTTTAATTTTAATCCCAATCCCGCATTCTAACTAGTCATAAAAATATTTTAAATAGTGAATTTAAGCCTAGAGTGTGCGATCATAGCCCCAAATACAAAAGAATTGATTAAGTAGTTCATAGGGGCATTTGATCAAACACCTGGTGTAAACTTCAATCAAAGCCATTTAAGGCTCAATTTTGGGTGCTCATGACTTCCCCAACCATGTGTACACCAACTACAACATCCAACCACTAAACCAATCACTAATACCCATGCATTCTCTAACGGAAACACAATTTCAGGCCATTTTCTATACTACAAGTAATAAACATGCAATTCCATATCAAAACTAAGGAAAGTTTGACAACTTACTGATTTAGTTCATGCAAAATGATGAACTGGTGCTAAAATATGCAATGGAATCCCACCAACTGGAGAGACCTTTAAGAGGAATTTGAAAAAGGGGTGTGGAAGAAAATGGGAAAAGGGATGGTCTTTTAAACTAAATTGACCGCGGTTGAAGTCCTAGTTCTGCGATCGTGGTCATGCGACCTTCGTGATGGTGGTGGTATAGGCTGCGGTCATGGTAACTGAAACTATCAACCGAGTTTTCTACAAATTCCTGTTAAGACCAACTTACCAATTTTTCACTTTTCTTTCTCAAATTTAATCAAAATATCTCGGTACCCATATTTTATGAGTTATGCATGCACAAAAGCAGGAATAAAAATCAACTCTACTCTAAAATGCATAATTAAAACGGATACATACCACTTCTTATGACATGATGGGTTTCCTCCCATCGAGCACTTAGTTTAATGTCATAGCATGACACCTTCATTCCTCCCTTTTGTGTCTCCACTTAGAAGATTTAAATCTCCATTCTATCTTTCATTCACCATTCAATGAAAGGAAGAGGGAAAAAAGATTCAAATCTTCCAAGATAAAACTTGGAAGAAGTAGAGAAATGATAAGAAAGCTTCAATTTCGCCATTTTGAAGATTTTAACCTTTTACCCAACTTCACATTGAATTTTTGGATTGGTTCAGCAGGTAAAAGAATGGACATCAATAGCCTATTCCTTATGCATCGAAGATTGAGTTCCTTAGCCATTGATGTGTGGGGCTTCGTATGCTCCGTTGGAATGTCAAAGTCCAAAATATAAAAATGGAGTTCTTTCTCCCCAATATTCATCATTAGCTAGGGTAGATAGTCTTTCGTCCAATCCAATAAGAATAATGTTTGCAAGTGGTTAGAATGGGGTCCTTACCTTAATTTGGGACTTGCATCCAACTTAGCATACTTTCCCCGAAATAAACTTAGAGTCATCATAGAGATTTAGCATCGATTTTTCTTTTCGCTCTAGTACTAATTCCTTTATTTGGGCTTCATGTCCCTCATATAAGTTGGATGGTTGGGAAGCCATTGAGGAGTCTTCACTATTAAGATCTTCATTACAGCTTGGTTTCTCTTCTTGATAAACCTCCTCTTGGGGAATGGGCAATGCTGTGATGTTTGTAAGAGTTATGTCCTTTCCCGATTCCCTTGTCTTTATAGTTGCCTATCGGAACACCTCTTGGGACTTATGTAAGTCTTTAAGATTCTCCCCCGTTGCTTCCACTCGGTCTAAAATAGTTTGGAGCATGCGTCCAGACCATTGGGTTTGGATGGTTGCTCCTCTTCCTTCCTTCATAAGACCTACCAAGCGCATAAGAAAACTAGAAACTCAGTTAGCATAATAGGGGGATGGGGTGTTTGGACACTCTTCCCAATATCCTTGTAGACGTCCACTCATGGGGAACCCATACTACCTATCGGATTGAGATGGTGAAATATCTCAGTGGGAAGCATACTTACAATCTCTCCAAAGGTGTGGTCCGTACCAATATGAACTTGGGGGGTCACGATATGACTTCCAACCATTCAACTTATATTTTTTAGAAGATTCCATCACGAAAAGTGAAAATAAAATAAAATCTACCTATAAAGAAAAATCAAAAACACATATATACACCTGAGTTCAAGTAAGTATCGGAAATTCCAAACTAACTTAATAAGCCAAATTGTTCCCCCTCAACAGTGCCGTTCTTGATAACGCTCAACTTACGCATCAATTTAAGTGCAAGGCGGTCATCGTCAATATATTTACCCAACTTTGGAGTCGTGATTGAATCCACGAGGAATAATATGAGTGGTGATCAAATTAATTTGAAATTATAGATACAAGTTAAATTCAAACAAATGTTATAAGAATATAAAATAGGGGAGGTGACTACTTCCACTAATGTTTATTTTTGATTTTTTCTAGTATAAATTCGGGGCTACAAATAATTATAGTTGTAACAATTATGCAAGGATCTTGGAATTATACATTACTAAGGGAGTGACATGTGAGAGCTAATAATAAACATCATTAGTAAATCAAATATGGGTAGGCTTAGTTATAGATTCTGATGCTAGTCTTTCAACAAAACACAAAAATTTCACCCATTGATTCTTTCGAATACCTAATAGGTGTGTTTAACAATTGACAATCACAATCTCAATTAAGGCATCCCTATGTCTAGGATGACACACAAAGCATAGTCAACCTCTGTTTCACCCTTATTTCTAAGATAGTGAGAATTTAGCATACTACACACATAATTGTCTATAATTTCTTTGGTCTCTGCATCCCTCTTTCAAGGATGATATAGATTCCTAAACTTCACCCAAAACCCTTCTTTTAAGAAACTTAGGTTTTCTAGATCTTGGGGCCTTCATCCATCAAGCCCATGAGGGTATTTGGAGCTTTCACCCATCAAATCAGAACCAAACTAGCATAGCAGAAATAGAACCCATAAACATGAATTACCAAATAGATGCTAACAATAGAAACCCACACAACTGAAGATTTAGCTACACGTAAGCTAAATAAGCATAGATATACCCATAATCTCCATTGAAATGAATTATTGAAGATTTAAGAAAATGTTACTTCAAACTTGGTTCTCCCACAATATCAACAATGTAAGTGAGAAATCTTCCACATAGAATGTCTCCAATGTATTCCTCACCCAAAATTTAAACAGTATTTTCTTCTCCAAAAATAGAAGCTACAAAGTCTCAAGCTAAAACCTAAAAAATTGGGAAGAAGGAATATGATGGAATGAATGATACATGAAATTAGGATTTGAGTCTTTTTGTTCAAATTAGAGTCAGTATGTGCAATTATAGTTTTTCACTTGGGATGAACATTTTCGCCAATCTATGATCGTACAAGTCTGGCTACGACCGCGGCTATGCGAAAATGATTGACTTTTGCAGTCACGGTTGATTGACCATCTTAACTGACCGCAACTACTGCCAGGTCTTCAACTGTACTTTTTTTCTCCTCTTCGATAATTTCAAGATCCAATCCACATTTCTTTGTCTTTTAAATTCCTATGCCTGCAAAGAGTGGATATTAATGTATTAAATTACAATTAAGTCTCATCTACTCATTTAAGAGAAGTTAATGTGCACTAAAACAAAGTTCGAATGATTGGTAAAATCGCCACTCATCATATACCTTTAAAACCATTACCTGGGTTGTGTAGCTTTGTCATCCTAAATAACCCATGGGCTATATAGGTTCAGCTCCCACTACTAAAAAGGCCCCAGTGCGTGTAGCCGCATGACCAAGGAAGTATCCCATGGGAAGGCTAGTATATCCCATAATAGAGTGGAATCATGCCCACGGTGTACTAAGACCAATCCTCATATGGACAAATATAAGTTTCCAATTTTGGTCCCCTAGGACTGCCCCCTTCCACGAATTTGCTACATATCCCACCATTATTTCTTAATTGATACTTTTCCAAATAACAAACCAATCTATTTAGCATTTTATTAACCAAGGCCAATATTAGTGGTCTCGTCATACTACTCTATTATTTTCAATCAATATCCATAGACAAACCATTTAGATTAAGGGGACTTTCAAGTGCCCTTCCATATGCCATATTAAACCTCTTGGGGGACTTCAATGTTCCCCACAAGCATAACCATTTAGACTTTTACCTCTCTAACCCATTTAAACCAATTCAATTAATGCATTCACTTGAGGGATTTAATGTATCCCGCAAGGTTTTCAAAATTGACCACCCATGACCGCCAAAACCTTCACCTTTTTAACCAGTCCAAACAATGTTTAGACCATGACAAGTATTTAATTAATTTATACCATTTAAACTATCCAAAACCATTTCTAGTTCCATTACTAAACCAAACCATGTAAGAGCTCCAATGAAAGTTCAACAATAGAGTATAAACATTCTTTGAGGCATTTTGGCAAACATGCAAAGGAAATACCTTTACCAAGACCAAAACCAATGCATAAACCACCATAATTAGAGTTACTGAAGACCCCTTTTGTTAAACCATAACCAACCAATAACCAAATATGCAAATCATTACCAAAAACCTGTTAAAAGGTAGTTTAAACCAATACCAAACCATTTGCACCAAGACCCTAAAAAAGATTTGGAAATCCACCAATCATGATTCATAAACAATGTTTAAAATACAATACACATGCCTTTATGTTGAAAAAACAATTGGGAAAAGAGTATATTCCTTATACAGGATGAGACACAAATGAAATCTTGACCTTTGAGCCCTTTGAAGAACACATGGGAAACCCTAGCCTCCTATCTTTCATGTGTGAGTTTGAGACAGTATTTGATGTGTTATGATCCTTTAATAAGTGTTATAGAAGGCATAAAGGGTTATATAAGATGACAAAGCAAGGGTTTAAGAGGACAAAATGTCCAAACTACCCTTGACTTAATAATTAAAACAAGCTATGTCAGGTGTACGACTCCCCCTTACCATCCGTATCCTAGGTTACGAGTGGTACTCCAACTCGTACCCAAGACCTTCCAAGACCTTAAAAACTTGTTTCTATATGACTTACAACTCCGATCTCATACCTAATGGGTAGGAGTGACACCCCTAATCGTACCCACCATCTGTATAGTGGACAAATTCCACAAAACAACTCAAACAAGCACCATACAACTTTCTTTGCACCACTCATATGTTCCTATATGACTCTTATCATTGTGAGTCTTATCTTGGGATGTAGCCAAGACAACCATACTACCTAGGGTATGAGTGAACCCTCATGAAAGCTTACGAGTCATATCCAAGGGGTCAATCCAAGGGGTACGAGTAACTCACTTGAGTCGTACCCAACTAAAAAGATCCAAAGCCTAAGAAATCTAGCAAGGGTCCTATTCCTAGGTTGTTTCAGTCTCCCCCACTAGGATCATTCATCCTCGAATAATGGGTACGGGTAAGAAAAAGCATGAGGCAACAAATTAAAACACATCAAACTATTCCCCCAACCAAGGTGGCAAAAAAGAACACAAACCAAGATGGGAAGATCATCACGTATCCCAAGAACAATTTACTCCCTAACACCTTCAATCCGACCTCTATCTAAGTTAGGAAACAAGGATGCAAGAGGAACCATTCCTCACCTTTAACCGAGTTATACAACAAGGATGTGTTGAAGAACACACACCTTACGCATAAGTGTTTTTTGAACAAGAAACCAACGCGGATCCTCGGACTCCATGTAGACCTCCATATCCTAAATGACCTTCTCAGACTTTTAGTTTCCTAATGGAACCCTTACTGATGACATATATTTCATTCACAACCAGAGAAATTTAACAATCTATGATCGTCGTTGGGAACCCCTTAATTAATAAGGAATTCGAGATACTTAAACCACCTAAAGGAACATAACAACCCAAGGACCATCCACACCCCCACAAAATTAGATTACCAGATTAATGAACTAATGCTAGAGGGAAAGTTCAAATCAATTTAGAATTTATCAAGACACATCACTATGAAAGCTTGAGTCTAACTATTCACCACCTCTTCTATGTTTAAGACTATCCGAAGCTAAGAGGAGTTACCTTAATCCATTGGGCTTTACTTCTTACGTGTACCCATAAACACTATTCTGCTTTCATCAACTTTATAATATGGAACCTATGAGTAAAGGAGATAAGCAAACCCATATTGAACCATTTATAACTAAAATCCCCAACCTATGATTGAATAACACAATTATAGAACAATTAAACCATGAAAAATTCATAAAAACTATGCCTTACAAAACCCAACACAATCATGGGCACATCTACCAACCACAACAATTCACACCTACCACTTACATACCTGTGGTATGATCTATCTATCAAAGGATCTAGTACCCTCTATCATTACACAATGATTTTCACACCTATTCTTTTCCTAACCAATTCTCATGACAACAAACTTACCTTACTTTCAAACCTTAAATCTAGTATCCACCCTAGACTCTCCCCAATTTAGGGACTTCTATATTCCCCTTTACAAAATGTCACCATTCTCTCCAAGCCACTACTATCCTAACATAATGATAGTTATTAAGGAATCCAAAGTACAAGAATTATCCATGCTTCCGAAGGAAAGATAGAGACCTCTAAAACAAGACAAAGAACCATAGACATGAAGTACTTTACAATAACTACCTAGACCATAGTGGAAAATCATCCCGACCAAACCATAGCATGAAAGGAGTCCTTAGACTGGACACCCAAAAAAACAAAACCACACATACCATGAGTAACTTAACATAAACCCAAGTCTCAAATTCAGAAAAACAAGTTGGATGCAAAATGTGAACCTTAGGAATAGGCGCTAATGAATGCATATACCATTGGTAGAGCACTCTCTTAACTTTGAGAGAAAAGTATCACCAAAGTATGCAACCCGACCTTCCCTTGAAGTCCACCACCAGAAGAAAAGATTTAGATTAACAACCAACCTTCATCCCATTTCACCTATAAGCACAACACTAAGCTCTAATTGGGATCACCAAAGAAGTACTCAAGGGACGCTTGGTTCTCCCATACCTAAAATGTTATTCAACTAAGTGCTACCTAGAGCCAAACATAGACTTGCAAAAACCTTTAGACCAAATTGTCCCCAAGGTTTCTAATTAAAGAAAAATCATTTCAAAATTAAACCATGCCCACCAAGGCTTTTTCAAAATCATTTGAATATAACCAAAACCAATTCATATTCCTTTATTGATTTATTCAATTCAAAGATTTAAGGATAGTCAAATCATATGACAAAATTATATTCAATGGCAATTTCACAAAATAATTTGAGGACATGCAATTTTCAAGACCAAAACCAAGTAATTGGGGGATCCATAGTACCCTAAAATTCACTTACCATTCCCATGCATCCCCACATTGTTCATAAACATTAATAAAGTATGAATAATACATCATACTGCATGGAAAATCAATTAAATGAGTAATCATGCCAAAATCCTCAATTATGCCGAAATCCATATTCAAAATCATGAATGTAGAAATCAATTTCATGCCAACAATAAGGTACAAGTAAAGGGACAAATAAACATGCAAGCTCTATGTTCTATCCCATCCCGTGGCTTAACCCCCAACACACCATTTTACCTTCATAATTCCTGCATTGCAATCCCCGAGCAAACATGCTTTCTTTATCAAAATCAAATATCTAGGTTCAAACCTAGTATCTACCAACCACCATTTACTATCATTAAAGTAACCCTTATAAAATGGAATACACCAATGAGGTCCTCCCCTACTACAAAGACTTCCTAAATTCCTTAGTCACCCAGCAAAAACCTATGCTTTTCCAAGAAACCATTCCCCCTATGCATGTAAGAATAAAACATTTCACAGAGAATCATCAAGACTAACTGACGAATACTTTATCTACGAGATCCCTTAATTTCTTTTTAACATCCTTTAACCCAACCAAAACCATTTAATAAAAAAGAATAAAAATTGGACAAATGTTTGAAACAAGGCGAATCCCAAACGAACATCTCCATTAGAAAGACACCATGATTGTCATTACCAAGATATTAGAAAATCTATTCACCACCAGGACCAAATGAAAATAAAGACATTTCAAGTTAGAATCTTTAACCTTATCCGAATAATAAAGACACCCCACTGGAGATTAATCTTCGAGATCTAAGATAGAACATAACCTTTACCTTAATATGTAGGGAAAAAAATGAAATAATTATCCCATTCCATAGCCAAGTCACCAAAGAGCCTATCAAGTATGGCAATCTAATAGTGAAAATCAAGAGTGCAACCAATCCATCCTCGAATGGCATCGAAATCCACCACATTCGAGTCAAATAATCTATCAGAACCCCTTTAATACCAATAGATACCATGCATCCCCAAAAAATCACTTAGCAATCCCAGAGTCACCTAATAGGGTAGAAACAAACAAAGAAAAGAGTTCAAAACAACTTCAGGACCATAACTAAATCACATAACCATAAATGTAGTCACAAAAGATAGGGGACCCAAAATCGAGCAAACCATACACACCATAAATAAAGGAGTTTTTAACATACTAGTGTTGTAATCACAAGATGCCTCAAACTCTTGAGAGATAGTAAGAACATTGAGACAATCCTAACAAATATGGAAACCAAAAGTAGTACCCAATATCTTATTTTCCCTAAGAGGCAACCCTTGTAGGACACTCCCATTTATCTAGGAATCCATGATTTCTTACCTGAACTATTTCCAACCACACCTTATTCCTACCCATACCAATAGGATAGGATTAGTTTGAAAGAGTTGTCACTATTTGGCAAATAAATTAATAGAATGATGAAACTCATCATTGGCAACCCTTCCTTGGGGTTCCCGAGAACTAGTTAAACCTTCCAAAATAGGGTCAGTAGAGACTAATGAGATTCCAGGGGGAAAATAAAAAGCTGCAACCCTTTACTAGCTCTGTGACCTATGAGTTGGACTAGATCCATCTATGTTGTCCTCTAGTGGTGATATAAGCCAAATGGCTATACTAGCTTTGGAATACATCATTAGATTCCAACCCATGAAGGATACAGTTATGGTCACATTAAGGGGAAGATAGCATGCATAGAGAGCACATTTCGAGCATTCCATAAGGCAAAGCCAAGTGTGGAAGGTGGCTTGGGGAATACTTGAAGAACCACGACCTTGGAGAATTGAAGAGAACCTTTATTAAGGGTTTTTAGGGAATTCACATGTCCAATTTACACTCCATAGGTGCCCACCTTTTATTAAGTGTGTTTTGGTCTTTTTTCCCTTCAATTATAATAAGAATCTCTATAGTTTTTTATTAGGGCTTTTACTCTTTAGTTTTAATTGATGTAAGACTTAAAACATTGTAACAAACTCTCTCTAGAGTGAGGAGTGTAACATCTTTAGTTGTAGGGATTAGAAGATCCACCAAACAAAAATGAGGGAAACAAGTGTAGGTATCACTTGTGTAGCAATGTTGGCTTGATACATTGGTGTTTAGAGGAGGTAAAGTTCTTCTTGTGTAAATGTAGAAGTTAGGTGTTTGTCATTTGTAGCGTTAAGGGTCCAAGAGTCCACCAAATTCTTTGGTTTTTAAGATTATACTTTCACTTGTCTAACTATCTATCCCTTTTGTTTATGTTGTAATCATTTATTTGTTGTTTTTGTATTCCAACCCGTGCGGTATTATAATTGTTACCACATTGTTGTTATTTGTATCTTGTTCATCATCTTGTGTTGTACAATAATTTGGGTTGACTGATTTGGTATCATTGTATGGCTTGATCTTATTCCCACAAGTTCAATCTTGTGATCATAAACATGAAAAAAAGGTGTTAGAAAACTGAAAAATCAAAAGGAAGCTAATCTGTCCATTTTTGTATCTTGGCTGAAATTGTGTTGTTGTTGTTGTTTTGGATGCGATTTGAGCTTATATATAGGTATGTTTTTTTGTCTTATTTGTATTTTGTGTTGGGTTTCTTTCTCTCTAACACTCCTTGAGTATTAATCCAAGTTCTTTAGTTAAGTTTCAAGTTGGGAGTTGGTAGTTGTTGGACGAGTTGTTGTTGTTGTTCTTGGAGTTTATGTTGTTATGTTGAAGTAGTAGTTTTAAAGTGTTGTTTGATCTCAAAACAAGAAAATAAGAGTGATCCTCAAGATATCACCAAAGTGGTAAAAGAACAAAAGACATTCCAAAAGTCTAGTTACTACAAAATAGTAAGACCACTTTTCTAGGTTGTCCAAAAGGGTAAGGGGGACAAAACATCCATAAAGGTTTTCTTGCCAAATTAGTTTTGTTGGGTTAAATTTTTAATTTTAGTAATAAATTAACTCAATCCACAAAGAATGGCCCAACCCATTCAAATAAATGCATACATATATCAAAGGGGCCGATGTACCGGACCAAACAAATTAACCTAGTCCATTAAAGAAATTAAGAAAAAGGGGGGTAGGGAATCTAAATTAAGCTAAGAGCAGCTCCATTCTCAGAAATCTTCCACCACCTCCATTATGTTTGCTTTTGGAAATCTTCACTTCGAGATACTTCTCATGTGGGTAATAAATATCGTACCATGGTTGGATAAGCTCATATTGTTGTCTAGCTTACAAGAGTAAGTTCAGTCGTTCCTCATTCTTGTCTAATTTACCATTAGATCCTACTCCATTGCTTATATTTGAGCTTCTTTGTTCTATTTCATCTGAATTCCTCGGTGTAAAGGAGTACACAATGATTTTTAGTGCTAAACATATGGGTCTCATCCACTGAGAATTGATTTTGCATCCAGGTACCCTGCTTTTTCCTCTATGTTCAACTTTTTGACCTGACTGTACCCCGAACTGTGTCCTCATATATTCGTAGTTATGGAAGGGATGGATATTGAGAGATACTTTGACACGTGAATAATTGGGTGTAACTAATTTCTTCAGCCACATGCATTGAAGATCTAACCTAGTGACCCCCAAATCTCCTGAGAGAGATTTTTTTTTTGGCTGGTATAGATAGGTTAAATATGCATTTCTTATTTTTGTGTAGGTGTTCTACTTGTAAATTAGAAGTATGTACACCCATTTTCATTAGACTTATTAGTTTTTTTAACTACTACTATCCTTAAG
The DNA here is from genome assembly GCA_026120095.1 of Capsicum chinense. NCBI lineage: Eukaryota > Viridiplantae > Streptophyta > Magnoliopsida > Solanales > Solanaceae > Capsicum > Capsicum chinense. The sequence goes on along the minus strand of JAPEIP010000004.1, from coordinate 161,450,256 downwards.
TACAGACATTGTTGTTTATCATTTTGTAGAATCCTCACACCTACAGATGGTAGTTGACTGAAACTTATGAATGTAAAATGCTGCTCCAGTGCAAAATTAGCTAGAAAATCTGCTAATTGGTTGCCTTCTCTATAAATATGTTGTATTTGTACTTGTTTTGTTGCTAGAAGCTTCCATATGTGATTGATCTTATGTATTATTTGCCATAGAATTTCCCATTCCTTTGTTAGAAGGTTTTGCATGAGCAAGGAATCTGTTTAAATAATTACCTTCTTTTGCTCTGTGTTATTGCAATGTTTTGCTGCTTGTAGAATAGCCATTACCTCTACCTCCATGGAATTAGTGTCTTCTATAGCTTCCCCATCTGCATGTAATAGATCTCCATTTCTATCCCTTCAACATAATGCCTATGAACTTTTTCCTCAATTCCTTTTAGATACCCTATCAGTATTATACTTTACCTAATCCAGTTAAGGTGCCTCCAATAAAATTGGTATTGCTGATATTTTAGGGTTCAATTGACTGAATTGCTTTAAAATGTCTGGCCATTCATATAGAAACTTCAATGTTGGCTTTCTGTCTTTAAGCAACATTCTGAGATGCCTAGTCACGTTAAATATCAACCTTTTCAATTCTATTCCTTTACCATCATGTTTTAAAGAATTTCTTTTCCTCTACAACTCCCACATAATAAGTCCTAGAATTGCTAAATATATACTTTCTCCCTTGTCTTGACTGGTGCTTTCCACCAAGCACAAATGGTAATCCTTAGGATCATTCCTTGAATATTTATGACTACAAAATAACAAAAATAAGACCAAGTCATATTAGCTATATTTGACCTCAACAACACATAAGACATAGTCTCTTGTGTTGGGATTTGGCAACACCAACATCTGGAAGGTCCCTCCATTTCCCATCTTATAACAGTTTTATCTACTACAATTTGACCTCTCCACATTCTCCATAGGCAAAAAAACATATTTTGAATGGTAACCTTTTTATCCAAATCTGCTTGTAGAATTCAGTATTGTTTTCACGGTGCCTCACAAACCGCCAAGCTGATTTTACACTAAATTTTCCTTTTGTATCTATGCTCCATACTGCTTTTTCACCTTGACCTGACTGACTAGGTGGTTTCACCTTTTTCTTTAAATGCTCCATAATATGATCTGTAAATAACTCTGCTAGTACAACATCATTTCATTGTCCATTCAACACTAAATCTTTGACTTACTTGTAGCTGTTATCCTATTCTCTGCTGTCCTGCATTACTGAGTATAAATACCCTATTCCACTCCTATTATCATACAATATATGAGAATCCCCTTCTTTAAACATCAAAATTATGAGATGATCTGTGAGGTCCCTCACTTGTAACATTTTCTTCCAAACTTGGGAACCCCCTCCTATTCTCCACATAATTTTCTTTGATGATATTCCTGCAGTATTTATTATTCATATACTCACTCCATACAGTTTTCCTAATCCAAAAATTCCACCATAATTTGCAAAACAAGGTTGTGGAGACATCTTGCAACAATCTAAAATACAATCCCCCTTCCTCTACTGGCAAACATAGTTTAGACCAAGAAACCCAGTGTCCACCCATACCTCCCATAGTAGTACTCCAAAAATATTTTTGCAAAGATTTTCTAAATCGTAGATATTAAATTCTTTGGTGGATTCATCACTGATAAACAATGAATGGGAATACTCTGTAAAACATGATTGATTAAAACATTCCTTCCCCCAAAAGACAAAAGTTTACCTTTCCTAGCTTGCATTTTGTTACTTATTCTATTCATTAACTGCTGATAATAAACCTTCTTCTTCCTCATGTAGAAAATAGGACAACCTAAGTAGTTAAATGGAAAATTCTGCCTCAGTGTTCCTGTAGCAACTTCAGCCATAACCACTACTCTATTAGACACCCCATCATGCATATAAAAAGCACTTTTTTCATTGTTGATCTTTTGACCAAAAATCTTCTCATATACAAAGCACTTTTTTCTTTATTGATCTTTTGACCAAAAACCTTCTCATATTTTTCCAATGTTGATGTCACTAACTGCAATGTGTTCAACTCAGCTTTACACATAATAATCATATCACGTGCAATGGCAATATGATATGTTTTTGTACTTCCTCTAGGCCTACCAAATAACTTAAAGTCCTTTCTTTCTATCAACTCCTTCAAACTTCTAGATAAAACTTCAGCTGCAATAATAAGTAAAGTTGGTGACAATGGATCTCCTTATTTAAGACCCCTTGAGGACTTAAAGAAACCCTGAGGTTTCCAAATCATCAAAATAGAATATCAATTATTAGACAATAATCTAAAAATCATGTATATAATTTCTTCACAGAAACCAATCTATCTTAACACTTGAGTCAAAAATAACTACTCAATTCTATCATATGCCTTCATCATATCCAACTTTATTACCAGATTAGGAATTTTACCCTTTTTTTAATTCTAAAACTATCTATTTAACCATTAATATATTCTCAGCTATGCTCCTCCCCTGAAAAAAGCATGCCTGTTCCTCCGATACAATGTCTGGTAATAACCTCTTTAGCCTTTCATGAATGATTCTTGAAAAATCTTATTCACAAAATTGCTAAGAGATATAAGTCTTAAGTCTGAGAATGTATTTACCACTAACTTTTTTGGTAACAACACTAAATTAATATGTCTGATAAATCTAGGAAGTTCATACCCACAGAAAAAAGATATTATCATTTAATATAAATCATTTGATAATATATTCCAAAAATCCTAAAAAAGCACCTGTCATACCACCAGGACCAGCTGCACTGTTTATATTTATACCCATGACTTCCACTTTCACTTCCTCAATGGTTGGAAAGATTTTCAACTTCTCATTGTGATCTTCTATTACTACCCTTGGCAACCCATTAAGTATTGAGAATACATCTGCATCTTCTTATTTTTGAAATTGCTTCTGGTAAAAATGAGTTGTAGCCTCTGCAATGTCATCTTGATTATCAAGCCAGTATCCTTCCTCTTTCGGAATCCTTTGAATCTTGATCCTTGATCTTCTTCCTCTTACCACAGCAGGAAAGAACTTAGTGTTTCTTTCACCATCTTTGAAATATTCAAAGCTGTCCTTTGCCTCCAAAAATATTCTTCCCCTTTTAAATGCATAGCTAGATTAGCTTGAGCTTTAAAGAGATTAGATCTGTTCACCCCTCTAGGATTCTCCTAAAATTGCTTTTCCCTTACCTTTATAACTTCTTCAAGTGTACAAATCTCTTGAAAAATGTTTCCAAAAATTTTCTTACTCTACTAAGTCAAACCTTCTTTAGTTTTCTTTAACTTTTGATGAAAATTGCTGAAAGGTTCCCCTCGATATCAACAGTCCAATTTTTCTTGATAACCTTCTTAAAAGACTTCTCTTTCAGCCAAAAGTTGAGAAACCTTAATAGTTTTACCAATTTCTCATGGATTTATTGCATTGCACCAATAAAGGTGCATGATCTGAGCCATTTCTTACCAAATTATCAACCTCACTAGTTCGAAATAATCCTTGCCATTTTTCATAAACTAGAACTCTATCCAACCTTTTAATTATGCACTCACCATTAGTTCTTCCATTCCACTAAGTGAACTTACTACCCTTAAACACTCCTTCTTCTAAATTACATATGTCAATGCATTGATTGAAGTCATCTATTTCTTCAAAAGTAACTGGCAGGCCTCCTAATTTCTCCTCATCACTTCTTATGACATTAAAATCACCACCCACCAACCATGGCTCCTGCATGTTACCTGTTATTTTTTCCAAAGCTTTCCATAATCTTAACCTCTCATTCTGATTATATTTTGCATACAATAAAATCAGTATCACTGATACTCCAGCTTGCTGATTATCCACCTTAATAGTAATTTGGTGTTCTTTAGCAATAATTACACTGTAAATCATATGTGAGTCTATAAAGGCCTAAATCTTTCCTGAAGTACTTGTTATTGCATGCTGCATCCCAAGTCTTTTTCTATAATCCTCTATGCTATGACATTTCTAAAAAGGCTCGATTAGACCAATGAAACCAAAATGATATATCCTATTCATTGTAATTAATCTTGTAAATGCTTTCTGTGTATTCACAAATCTAATATTTCAAATCGGAGAATTCATTTGGTAATAGATCTAGTGGTATTGCTCCTTGTCGTTATTGAATTTTCAACTATAGTAGCATTTTTAGAATTTTTATTCCTTCCTTTATTTTGTGTGTTCCCTGCTTACTTTTAATATACTCCACCTAATTTGGAGATAAATATCCTGCAATTGCTACATAATCAATATTTTCCCCAAAATTTCTTTCATCCATATCTTCCTGTTGTTTATTTACTTTGTCCATCATATTCCCTGCTTCAATTGCTAATGGAATAATATTCTCTAGAATTAATGGATGTTTTTCATCTGCCCTTTTATCCGAAACCATAAGCTGTTTTACCTCATTCTGCTGCTCTACCAAATCTTGAATATGCTGCTTATGGTCCTCCTCCGATTCTTTGTTGTGTTTACTTTATTCTTTTACCTACTGCTACTCTTCTTTGCTACTACTTTCTTTTTGATTTTGATCAGTGGTATCCCCTATATTGATAATTTTTTTAATGTTTTCTCTATTACTTTTTCTCCAAAATTTTTAGTGACCCAGTCCTTTGTAGTTTCCGTTGATTGAGTTTGTTTCCCTTCTACTTTACCTTGTTCCAAGACATCAAAAACATTTGAAGTCCCAATTTCATCCCGCTTATCCACCTCTCCTACTATGTTCCCAAACTTGGTTTTTTTATATTTAGTCTTTCTTAACTTCCACTAATAAATATTTTTATCCTCTCCTGCTTCTACTCCTTCTTTGGTCCTTTTTGCATTGACCTTATTATCCAGCTCCTCATTCATTTTTTCTTCCCTTTGCTTTTGTTCTTACTCAAACAATTCTTGGTGAATATTCCGACAAGACTCCTTATCATGTCCTTGCACACAACACTTCTTACAATATTTTCGATTATAGTCATACTGATTATGTATCCACTTTGACTTTACTTCCCTTGTGATATCATTCTCCTTATTAATCTTGACCTTGTGTGGTAATTTAGCTACCAAATCCACTTCTATCTTAACTCATTCTCAACTTGGTCTTGTATAATTTTTGGTAACCATATTAAGTGATGAGGACTTACCTACTAATGAGGCAATTGAGAAAATAGCCTTCTTTGCAAAGAAGTTAGGAGGTAAATCAGGTAATGAGATCTATGCCACCCCAATCGTGGTTTCAATATCCAGGTAGAACCACGGATCCCACTTAAGGGTTCTCATCTGCCATAACCTGCCCTTAGCCTTAATGTAGTATGCAATCGTTGATAACAACTTCACATAATCTTAAAACTGATTCAACCTTATTAATATATGCCTTGTATCAAGTACTCCAATTGTGCAATAACCTTTGATCCCACACTTATTTGGAATCACCTTTCTTAATTCAATCATATCTAGTTTCCCATAGGAGAATTTACCCACAATTGCAAATTGTAAATTCTCCTAAATTGTCATATTTTGTACTTCTGAAGATTTCCTTGTCATTCTAGGTTCTCCATGCATCATTACTGTTGACTTAGGAATAATCCTAACATTCTAATACATGTGAACTTTAGGTTTTAATAAATTAGCATATTTTGGAGTTTTTTCTTTCTATTTAACTTCATCTTTTCTGATCTGTGCTATAGATTCCTCCGGTGGTCTATTCCACTAGATATAGAAGCCATATTGATTAGAAAATTTCTCAAATTTATGGAGTTTGAATGTACTGCCACCCTTAGGGTTTTTATCTTTAAGCCTCTGTCTTAGGGATAATTACTCTTGCCAAATTAGTGCAAGTAGGTGAAAGACTTTTTGAATTTTTAAAAGGGAGTCTAAGACCTTGTTTGCCTATACCTTAGCCAAAACTTCTTCTTACAAATGTGAAAGTAAACAACAAATTTCTTGAAACAAAAATTTTCAACTTTAACAATATTCCAACGACAAATAGTTGAGTGCCATACCATCATAAGCTCAAGAATTGGAATTCCTAGTTTCTTTTCCTTGTTCCATTGGTTTCAACTTTGTTGACTCTTATACTAACTGGCAACTAGTAAATACCTACTAAGTTGAAAATTAGTTTTTGAGTACGTTCTTTGTGGTAGCTTATTTTTGTGCCTTTTCTTGATTTTCACTTGTAGTAACTTCATTGTTTTAAGTTTGTAAGTAAATTTTATTTTGTGTCTTGAATTGATCAAACAACAATCCGTTCCGTCCGCCAAGTAGAATTGTCATCCTGTTGACTACCGGAGTATAAGCAACTTTCAATATTTGCAGCTCCAAGTGTGAGAATCACAAAGGTTAGTGTATATGAGTGTTAGTAAGGATATTTTACTACTAATATTGTTGTTTATTATGTAGGTACAAAGGTGATATAAGGGGAACATGTCTTTGATAGCTGAGTATTATTGTGACTATAACATGGGAGACTATGATTGTAGTGAAGGGTTTTATGGCTACGGAGTTGAGAGAGATTGCGAGGGCTATGAAAATAGCCATGATCAAAACTTGGGAAGATTTTAGGGACACGTTTTTAGGGGAGAAAATGTGGGGAATAAAGTACCTAGTGCTTATGGCAAATTTTGAGATAATGTAGGACCTCGTGATGGGTCTTATGATGACGTTGAGGTATTTGAGGAGTCTTACACTTCGCACTCTGAGCCTAGATTTGTTTTTAGGTATAACACTATCATTAGCAAAGCTTACAAGAGCTATGATGAGAGTACACATAAGAAGTGTGAAAATTCATTTCTTCACCTTGTAGTACTTCTTATCAAAATTGACATGGTGTGAATGGTTATCCTTGCTATAGTAGAGGTTATCCTATGAGAAGAAAAGGATATACATCTCCAAAACCGATGGGTAATCATATGCCTTACAATGTTGATCCGAGAAGGAGTGTACACACCAGAAAGGTGACCATTTGTGGGATACCGGGCTGCCTCATTGTGTTAAATGATAGGTACACTAAAAACTACATCCTTATATCCATGGTTGACTACTTGGGGTTATTTTGATAGCCTTTACTTGTTTCATACTTCTTGGATAGGTTTGAGGTTAATCAAGAGGGTTAAAGTTATCTTCACCCAATTTGAATACCATGAGGAGGTATGGTACGATATTTTTCCCTTGACATACGGTCATGTATGCTTAGGTGTAGATTGTTTTGTACAACATAAAGTTCCAAATGTTTAAAATTGGCCTAATGTTGTAGAGACCGATGGGGAAATCACCTCGTGACCTACATACTACCCGAGCCATAAAGAGAAGTATTTACGTACTCCAACCGAATAATGATGAGAGAAAAAAGATTGAGAGGAGTAAGGGTGTGCAAGGTGGTAATCTGATATTGTAAAAAGGAGAGGTTGTGTGGAGAGAAGTGAAGGGATTACCACTAAACCAAGCTAACGTTGTCTGTCTTTCTATCTCTAAGGACATTTGTGTAGGTACCAACATGGAAAGAGAAGGAGAGCAATGTCAAAGAAAAGATGCTTCCCAAGTTTGTAGAAGACGTTCACAACATGACAAAGGAGATTCTACACAAATACTTCAAGGTTAAATAGCTAACTCTTGAACTTTTGTACATGTGAATGATGATTGTATGGCTAGTAGCCCATTGAGTGTCAGTAGTAGCTTACTTACTTATGAGTATAATGATTTTTTTACCTCTTGTTAAAGATGTACATGTTGTGAGTGTGGATACACTAGTTGATCCTATTAATGACCAAATTGACTCTTCTTGTAACAACAATTTTTGTCCACCTAGTGCTGAAGCCTATATGATGAACGAAAGTACATCGTCTTATGTAATTGGTTTTGACCAAATTATTTGTGAAAATTATCCACCACTTGAGTATGTGTGTTATATGATTAATGAAACTCAAGTGAGTGAAATACTTAAAAATATTGGTCAACAAAAGGGGAGTAAACCCGAGAGCTATTCTTCGAACAACCTTCGACATGAAACTGCTTTGAAACTTGATACTGATCTCTTAGAGAGTGAGGAACTTACTTGTTTCAAATCTGCCCGTGGGTTCTATCATGCACTCTTTAGGTATAATGTCTTGTTTGAAGATGATATAAACACTCCTAATGAGCCTAGTGGTAAAAAAGATAGTATAGCTTACCTTGGAGGCTATATCCTATATGCTAACCCACTATGGTGTGACAACATTCCTCCTAAAGATGGAAATATCTTCTTGGAAGATAAGAGTACTCTTAAGGGTAAGGAATGTGTAGTCTTGGAAACTATTCCTTCTTCTACTTTGTGTGACTTTATTTTTTAGAGTACATATGAAGATGTATGGGAAAATAGTAGTGAGTACACACATGAGGTCACCTTAGTAGAAGTCGACTTGAGTGATACCTTTCTCTACTCTCTATTTGCTTTGGATGATATGTATGCTATTGTATAGAGTATACCATTTAGTTTGGATGGAAACCATGGGAAAGGGGGTTGTTTTCTAGACCCGTGTCTATGGACACTCTTCCACTTTGAACCCGGTGCCAAATATAGAAATGGTGATGTTGGTGCACCTAACTTATTTCTTGGTCTAAATGACAAACAAAGTATCACTCTTGGTGAATCCCATAACCAAATCCTTTATACATCTTTCCTTGCATTTTTAATATTCCATTCAAAGGATGCTTGGTTATACTTCAAGTATGTACCACCTTGGCATGATGATGTTTCTTATTATGCTAACTCAAACCCTCATTCCATGAGGATTTTGTGCTTGTTTGTCCTTTCTCTAGTTTTGCAAGGTACGTATTTGAGGTCGAATCCTTTTCAAGAAGGAGAGAATAATACAAGCCAAATGGCTGCCTTAGATTTTGATGACATCATTCAAAGTCATAATGTGAAGAATTAAGATTCGGTTGCATGGAGGGTACAGGATCATAATTGGAGGGGTTATTTTAAGCATGACAACAAACAAACCCGTGTGTGGAAGATTGCTTGGAGCCTTGAAGACTTTAGGACTCACGGGTTTGGACCACATTTGATTGTTCATGGTTTTGGTTCCCTTTATTAAGGAAATTTGTGGTCACTTATCCTTAAGGTCATTTGGTAACTTAGCTTTGTCCATTTGACACTCTATGGCCACCCCTCCTTCATTAAGGGCATTGGAGTCATTTTGTGACTCATTATGTAATAAGGCTATATAGACTCTTTTAGGTCTTCTCTTAGTTTATGAATGATGAATGTATGAAACATTGAAAATTCTCTCTCTTGGGAGTATAACACCTTAGTGTAGTTATTAGTTAGGGCTTGGAAAAGCCACCTTAGTGCAGGGCTTGGAAAAGCTAGTATTAACCCTTGCTTGGAAATGATAGATCTTGAGGTGAATCGATTACCTTGGTGGTCACCGTAAGAGTGTGATGTTGATTATTACATTACTTACAGGTTAGTGTTGAAAATACGCTTGGTTCTTAATCGTGTACCTTTTATTTCTTGTAATCTTATTGTTTTTTTTCTTGTTGTCTGCTCTCGGCTTTATGGTGTTATTGGCCAACATTATTGTTATTGTTATCTTGTTCATCATCTTGTGTTGTGACGTCATTTTGTTTGGCTGTTTTGGTGTGTTAAACACCCTTGTTCATCTCATATTTTGGTTGTTTTTTTAATCTCAGAGTTGGTCACCAAAGTTGTCCTCGGTTTTCTTAAACTTGTGGACTGATTTTGTTGTGTGAACTTGTGGACTGATTTCTAGTATTTCTTGGTTCAAGTTCGACCATTAATTTCATGAGTCTTCAAGAAAAGAATTTATTCCGACCAAGGAGTAGACTCACCCTTTGACTTATCACGAACTATAAGCCGACTTGCAATACTTGTGAAACAAAGTGTGAGATGATCAAAGTATGTAAGAGCGTGGTGAGGATTTTTTGAACTAATTGTTTTGTTTTGTGAGATTGTTTTATTTGTTTTAGGTACAATTGCAATGGAACCCATGGCTTCAACCTCTAAGTCCTTGGGAAATGATACCACAAGTGCTATTTTGGCTAAACTTGAAGCCATGGCTCATCAATGGGATGTGATAAATGAAATGTTGGATCATATACGAATTCCAAGTGAGAAAATGGGATGCCTAGACACATGTCAAGATAAAGGCCGTATCTCATGTGAGGTACAAGATAAAAATCTGCTCCCCTACACTCCTATGAACTTGGAATATCGTGATGTGGCTAGTAGTAGCCAAGTAGTGAACCCATGAGATTTTCCTTGGATAAAGATTATGATATTTTCTTGGCTCAAAGGGATAATCATGAGTTTGAAAACTACTTTGAAACATGGAAATGATCCCTAGAGAGTGAGAGTTCCAAATCTGTTCGACGGATAGATCCTACTCTCTTTAGTCATAATATATTGTTTGGAGGTGGTATATTCACTCCCAATGAGCCTATTGGTGAGGATGATAGTATAGCTTGTATTGAGGGCTATAACCTATATGCTAACCTACTATGGTATGATAACATTCCCCCTCAAGATGGAAATATCTTCATGGAAGATGAGAATAATCTTAGGGGTAGGGAATGCGTAGTCTTGGAAAGGAATAATCAATAGGGTGAAGATGACCTTGGTTTGCTTGATTGCTTTGTATACCTAAATTGTGCCTATTCCAAGAAAAATGAATTCCATTGTGATCCTTTGCATGATACTTCACCGTTGCTTGATAAATGTGGGGATGACTTACTTAATATTTATAATGACTTGAATTATGACCTCTTTGATGTCAATGGTGGGTTGTGTTTACTCGAGCGCCCTAGGGAAAATGTGTAATTTCATCTTCGGTGTGTTGCTCATATACGTGCATCCATATTTGACACACTTGTACTTAATTTATGTGAACCGCAACTTGTGGATGCCAAGTTGTATACTTGTTTATGGAAAAGTCCAAGCATGTTCAAGGCTTCTCGTCACTTTTATAGGGTTGGACAATTTGAAGTTTTTAGTGGGACTCTTGGGAGCATGTTTCATATCATGGGTAGAGGGAAGAAATTGTGTCTTATGGTTCCTAGGATAAAGGTAATCTTACCTTTTATATCTAGTGATGCCATTACGACCATGGTGGGTTCCTTACCTCTTGGTCATTCCCTTAGCCAACTGCTTTGTAATATTTTTACTATGTTCCTCTTGATTAAAAAAAAGGATGTTTGGTTATATCTCAAGTGTGTACCACCTTGGCATGATGATTTTGTTTGTTGTACTAACCCTAACCCTCATGCCATGAGAATTTTGTGCTTGTTTGCTCTTTGTTTGTTCTTGTAAGGTGTAGATTTGAGGTCAAATCCTTTTCAAGAAGGGGTGGATGATACGATCCAAATAGCCGTCCTAGCTTTAGAAGACATCATTCGAGGCCAATACGCGAAGGATCCGATTATGGTCACATTAAGGGGAAGAAAACATGCATGGAGAGGCCATTTTGAGCATTCCATGTGGGAAAGTCGTGTGTGGAAGGTGAATTGGAGATTTCTTGAAGAACCACTGCCTTGGAGCATTGAATATTACCTTCATTAAGGGTGTTTTAGGGATTTCATATATCTAAGTTACACTCTATAGGTGCCCACCCTTCATTAAGGGTGTTTTGGTCTCTTTGGCCTTCAATTGTAATAAGACTATATATAGTTTAGTATTAGGGCTTTTGCTCTTTAGTTTTTATTGATGTAAGACTTGAAACATTGTAAAAAAACTCTCTCTAGTGTGGGGAGTGTAACACCATCAGTTTTAGGTCTTAGAATAGCCACCAAAACAAAATGAGGGCAACGAATTTGGATATCACATATATTGCAATGTTGGCTTTATACGTTGGTGTTTAGAGGAGGTAAAGTTCCTCTTGTGTCAACGTAGGAGTTAGGTGTTTGTTTTGTGCAGTGTTAAGGGTCCAAGAGTCCACCAAATTCTTGGTTTTTTAAGATTATACCTTCACTTGTATAACTATCTATCCTTTTTGCTTATGTTGTAATCGTTTGTTTGTTGTTCTTGTACTCCAACACGTGAGGTGTTGTTATTCTTACCACATTGTTATTTTTTTCTTGTTCATCATCTTGTGTTGTAAAATATTTTGGGTTGGCTGTTTGGTGTAAGAAACACCTTGTTCTCTTCTTGTTGTTGTGTTCTTGGGAATCCGAGACTTGGTCTCCAAAAGGGCTCACAGTTTTCTTCAAATTTTTGGACTGTTTGGACTGATTTTGGTGCTTCCAAATTTGTACCTTATCAAGTGGAACAACCGAGTTTCCATGAATTCTAGATCATTGAGAAGACATGATCTGAAGAGTGAACCAAAGAAGATTTAGAGAAGAGTTCAAGACTTTAGACTTTGTAGCCCGAAAGTAGAATAAAAAAGAAAGTGAAAAATTCCTAGATGCCTCGTAGCCTCCGTATAATAAGTGTGAGGCACGACACATCCATAAGCAAGAATCTACTCGGCATAGCTTTGTAGACACTGTATGAAACCAAAACCCAAATATCTGATACCAACTTGACATGACCCAAAATAAGGCCTTGTTGTAATGGTCAATCCCAAGACCAACCAACACCGGGAACCGCCCCCATTACACAACCTAACCACCAAATGCATATCTTGAGTCAGATGAAGCCCGAACATATAACAAGATAGCGTATCCAACCGTGTGGTGACTTTGGGTCAAGTCTATAATCGAGACCAACCCAATCAAACCCAACCACCCAATAACCAACCAAACCAATGCGGAAGCCATAAAACTAAATAACATAATGATAAGACAATGTAAGCTTAAATAACATTAACCATCCATACCATACCTAAGTCCACAGTTCTCCATACAAAGACTCTAGGCCAACCAAAGAATACTCAGTCGGGACATGCCCCCGACTATAGACAAAAACCAAAGTCTTTGTAAGACAAGAATTATGTAAAGTAAACCATGACATGAAATAGATACCTTCCAAAATATTGAAACTCATCACTTCAATCCAACATTGACTGTAACCGAATCTGATCACTAAGCAAGAGTAGTAGAATTGTTAGTTCCTGCATAGCATGTTTATACAACCGTTAATAGAAAACTTAGTGGATTAACATTGACATGCTCTTAGTATAAGAATAAAATAATATCACTTACAAATCTAAGTAAAAACCATCCACAGTGCATACAACCATACATACATACATACATATATAACACCATGCCGGGAAAGGGAACTAGGTTTAGCATGCCTTTAAAACAATTACCTAGGTTGTGTAGCTTTGCCGTCCTAAACTACCCATGGCTATATGAGTTCAGCTCTCCCTACTGAAAGGGCCCTAGTGCATATAGCCGCAAGACCAGCGAACTATCCTATGGGATGACTAGTACATCCCCCAATAATGTGACATAATGCACATGATCCACTAAGACCTATCCGTATATCAGCAAATATGAGTTTCCAATTTTGGTCCCCCAAGACCACCACCTTCTACGGCTTTACTACACATCCCTTTATTATTGCCCAATTAAACCTTTTTCAAATAACCAACCAATAAATTTACCATTTTATTAACCAAGTACAATATTAGTGGTATCGTTATACCACTTCATTACTTGCAAGTAATATCCATAGCCAACTATTTCAGTTAAGGGGACATTCACGTGCCCTTTCATATATGAGATTAAACCTCTTGGGGAACTTCCATGTTCCCTACAAGAATAACCATTAATCCTTTTACCTCTCCTAAACATTTAAACCAATGCTATTAATCCATTTATTTGAGGGATTTCCATGTAGCCCGCAAGCTTTTAAAAATAGACCAACCATGACCACCAAAATCTTTACCTTTTAAACCATTCTAAACCATTGTAGACCATGCCAAACATTTAAGGATTTTATACCATTAAGCCATATAAAACATGAAAAACTATCCAAAACAATTTAGAGTTCCATTACTAAACCAAAGTATGCAAGGGTTCCAATGAAAGTTCAACAATAGAGTAAAAACATTCTTTCAGGCATTTTATCAAACTTGTTGAGGGCATACCTTTACAAAGACCAAAACCAGTGAATAAACCACTATTATTAGGTTTACTCAAGAACCCTTTTGTTAAAACATAATAAACCAATAACGACATACGTAAATCATTAACAAAAATATGTAGGAACGTAGTTTAAACAAATACCAAACCATATGCACCAAGACCCTCAATAATATTTCAAAATCCATCATTCATTATTTATAAACATTGTTTCAAACACAATACAAAAGCCTTTATATTGAAATAACAATGAGAGAAGGAGTACATGACTTATACAAGATGATTCACCAAAGAAATCTTTACTTTTGAGCCCTTTGTAGAACACATGGAAAACCCTAGCCTCTAATCTTCCAAAAGTGAGTTGAGAGAGTATTTAATATGTTATGATCCTTTAATAAGTGTTATAGAAGGACATATAGGGTTATATAACATGATAACAAAAGGGTTTAGGAAGAGGAAATGTCCAAACTACCCTTGACTTAATAATTAAAACAAGTCACGCCTAGGGGTACGACTTTCCCTTACCATCTATATCCTAGGGTATGAGTGGGGGTACCACTCGTACCCAAGACCTTCCAATACCTTACCTATATGTTTCTATATGGCTCACACCTCGCCACTCATACCTAATGGGTATGAGTGACACCTCCAATCTTACCCCTCATCCATATACTGGACAAATTCCATAAGACAACTCAAACATGCACCATACAAATTAATATGCACCACTCGTATGTTCCTATATAACTCATACCCTTATGAGTCATATCTTGTGTAGTAGACAAGCCAACTATACTTCCTAGGTTACAATTAAACCCTCAAGATATCCCATAAGTCGTATCCAAGTGGTAGGAGTGACTCTCTTGAGTCGCACCTAGTCAATAAGGTCCAAAGACTAAGAAATTTGGCAAAGGTCCTTTTCCTAGGGTGTTTCACTTACTCTGTACATTCTTGAAGTACTGACTGTTAGTCTCCTTAGGTAACATTTTAATAATGAAAAACTAATGAGTCAATCTTTGTAGAAAAAATGATGCAAGATACTGGAAGATTGATAATGTTAAACGAATAAAACAAGCGAGATATTAAAGACCTCTCTTGAAAAGGAAGGACATCCAATCATAAAAAGATCATGACACTCAAACAAGCATGTCAAGCAAATTAATTCTTGGAAATGGAAGAAGAATCACCATCCCATAATCACAATAGATTAGGTCAATCAGAAAATCAATCAGGATGTAACAAAAGAAGAAAGGACACAATCATCACATAGACATCAATACTAAAAGAGAGGATATTTCACGGACATATCTTATATGTACGTGATTCAAAGTCTTATATGGACATATCTTGTATGGAATTATCAAACAGATACTTTTTTCAATTATGGAATCAATTTAAATCCTTTATTGAGAAAAAATCTCTTGGGTTTCCTTATGACAAGTTGTAGCTGAAGACTATAAAATAAGAAGAACTAAGACAGACAGTTTTCATGAAACTTCAAGGAGAAAATTCAAAGTGTCTCATTCTGAGTCTTACAAAGCTCTATAACTTTAGTTACAATTGTTATATAAAGAGTAGGATTGAGATAACTTTGTAATATCAACTGAAGCTGTGTCACAGATCTGAAGAGAAAAATAAGTTTTCAGAACTTATTTTCTATCATTGTACTCTATCCAAACACTCAACGATCTAAGGAAACTTTGAAACCTAAGGGGACTAGATGTAGGGACTACATTGATGTGCCGAAACAGGATAAATTTTGTGTTGTTACTTTACTTCTTATTACTTTATTGCTTAACTATTTTGAATTTAATCTGTATGTGAAGTTTTCTGATTTGCAGACATGTCAACTGTGAAGGGTCATAAGTCAACTCATATAAGAAAAATTTCAATTCATCCCCCCTACCCCTCTTGAATTTCAATTGGTATCAGAGCAGGTTTCACAGATAGCATTGCCTAACAGTAAGTGAGAAAAGATCAAATGACCAATTATCAGATTCTTGGTGCTCTCCTTCAGAATGGTAACTCCTCCACAAGACCACCATACTTTAATGGACAACATTACTCATATAGGAAGAATAGGTTCAGGATATTTATCCAATAAAATGACTTCAAAGCCTGGGTTGTTATCAAAAAGGTTTCAAAGCAAATTCTAGGACTCAAGGAAAAGTCAAAGAACAAAGATAAAGAATCTAACAATGCTGATATAAAATACCTTGAAAGCTTTGAGGTTACCAAAGAATAGCAAGAGGAAATTCAAACTAATGTGCGTGCTATAAGTTTGCTTTTTTATGCAGTTAGCGTAGAGGAATATGACAAGATCTCAACGTGTGAAATAGCAAAAGAAATGTGGGACAAACTGGAGGTAACCTATGATTGAACCACTAAAGTCAAGAAGTCAAAAATTACTGTTCTTTTCAATGAATATGAGTAATTGAAAATGGAGGAAAATAAGGATATTGAAACAATGTTCGCCAAATTTAGTAAAATCATGTGCGAACTAAAATCACTGGGGATGACTTATTCTCACAACCTGTAAATCCAGAAGTTGGTCCAAAGTCTTCCAAAAAGTTTGGAAACCAAGGCTACCATTTTAAAAGATGGAGATCTTCACAACGTGACACATGATGAACTACAAGATAACTTTATTGCATATGAAAAAAACTATTTCAACAGGTTTCACAAGGATGAAAAATAAGAAACCAGTCTACTTCAATGCTACCTCAATCGAAGATGAGGATATTCTGGAAGATGCTAATGGCAAAGGATTATCCCTCATCAACTGTGGAGTAAGGAAGATCATAAGACAGAGAAAACAAAGATCCCAAGGAGGAAAAAATAATAATTCCCTAAAAAATGATCAATGTTGCTACTACTGTGAAAAGCCTGACCTCTTCGGACATAATTGTCCAAAAATTAAAAATAGAACATCTAGGAAGAATAAAAATTTTGGGTCCTAAAGCAATGAAGATAAAATTTAATAAGAAATAGAAGCCGCAAATATATGCTTCATGGAAACAGGTGAATCTAGCAAGGTAAGACTACACGATTGTCACAATTGAAATAATTTTGAAACCAAATTTGACATGATTATTGACGAGCTTCAAAAAGTTATAGATGACTATAACAAATTCGCTCAAGAGAAGAAAATTTTTGAAGTTCGATTCAAACGAACATTCAAAGTGGAATGACCAAACTGGCAAATAGAAATGAAGAATGTCAAATTAAAATTGACCAACTTCATGAAGAGATTGATGACTCAAAAATAAAATTGAACAATTTTAAGGTATCCCTAAGCCACAGTTTCATAAGGTTAAACTCCTTCAAAAACTATTTGAGTTCCTCATTAGGGTTGTTTAAATCAGCTAAGAACTCTTTCTCCTATAGAGGGCTCGTTTGATTCATCTGTGGATACAGAGTGTATAGATCCTATAGTTGCAGACATAAGCCTAAAAGTGTGTGGGTTTGGAAACCCAAAGGAATTACATCTAACCCATAAGGACCCAATACCTCTTGGGTACCTAAGTAGAATTAAACTTCTTATTTTGCATAAACATGTCTGCAATGTCTATGAAACGGAGGGATTAATAGCATATGTTCTAGACGTAGAGCTGAAAAAAAGGTCTCATCTATTTGTACCAAATATAGATGATAAAAAACTGTCAGAATCAGTGACAATGACGGAAGCAATGTAACTAGAGTCGACTATGCCCCCTTCAGAGGCGACTCTTCAAATAGAAATAAACGTAGAGGGAACTAACATCAATAAAATACCTAACAAAAAAGGAATAAACTTTAGTTGACTCTTCAACAACCAAAGCAGTATGCATAACTCTTGGAAACTGATGTTCTTAAATTCTCTGAATTCTGCGTCAACTACCTGATGATTAATCTATCTCTTGAGTTTGTTTTCAGAATGTGTGATACTGCCATGATAATAATCTATTTAATTTTTCTATGTTATAATAAAGTTATTTATGTCCATGATTTTGAAGAGAATTGGATCTTATAAAAAAATCTTGATTTCTAAGAAAAAGATTTGGTGTCAATATTTTGTTAGTCGTATTTTTGGACACAATTTGTTTACTTAGTCTAATTTTATTTTTACTAGAAGGAAGATCTTTAAAATGATTCAGCTTTAATGACTCATGAGTCATGTTTTTTGTCAGAATATTTAACTTGGTCCTTTTTTTATATTTACAAAAAAAAATTATATATATTTTCTTATTGATGAGGATTTTGTTTGTAGAAAAACTCGGTGCCATATATTTTATCGATTCTCTAAAGGATTTCTAAAATTTTCTTGGCAAAAAAATCACCAACTGCCTTTTCCCCCCTATCCTTTCCTTTCAAATCTTCATCCTCTCACGACACCTTTTTCTCTTCCTTCATCATTACCTTATCTTCACTTCTCACTTACCAACACTCCTATGCCCCTTTACCTTTAACCCTAACCCTTGGTTTTCATCTTTTATCATATCCATTCCTCTTCTCATTTTTCCTTTATACCCATCCATCGACTTTTTCTCTACTATGACAAAAACTCAATTAATGGCTAATCTCAACAAAACTTTCTCTAACTGAAATTCCTCAAATTTTGACACTGTCCTTCTCTCCAAAACCTCTGATGAAGCCTCCTCTCACTCTATCTAGTTGACTTTGTCCAATAAATATACCTCTGATAATTCCATGTTATCCTCTAATAAAAGGGGAGCTTCTCTTTTGGAGTCTCTTCCTCTGGAGGAAATGCATACGATCTGGACTCTCTCTTACAAGGAGAAGTTTCTCACTTAGAAGCATCAATTTATTATTTCTAGAAGAGTTATTAATCTCTCTCTCTAAAGTAATCCCACTGCAATATCGATCACTTTCTCAAAGCTCAATACTTGTTGATGATGCTTCACCTATGTGACCTTGAGATTTTTGAAGATCCCATCTGCATATTCTTCGCCAATCTTCATCTTTCCTTAAATTGTTGGGAACTGGAAAATCTTGATCTTGGTACTCGTATTTTTCTATATGACTTCTTATTTGAGAAAGTATTTGACACCAAATACTCTGGCATCATCCCTTGCATGAACAACACCTGGCCTGACATTTTGAAGTCAGTTTTGATAAAGTAAGGAGGTTGTCTTAGATCTTGACACAAACAACCCCACTTTTGGTCCTCTATCCCTCAGTTTCTACAATAGGATTTTGGCTTATATTGTTACAACCACCTTGATTCCTAGAAAGTGTTCTCAGTAATGTGACTTGTATAGATTTATTTGTTCTCTACTATCTGATCAAAAAGTACTAAATCAATTGGAGTGTCTTGATTCATGAATACATGATAGAAAGTATAGCTGACTCACATGCCTCGTTAAGTATACCTGATGGTTTTGTCATCACTCGAATTCTTATTCACTATGGAATCATTCTTTCAGCCTATCAACTGGTAGAATTCTATGCCACCAATAATTCAAATAGTTTCACAAGCATGGGATATGTTCTAGAATAGTGTAAAAAGAAATTAGTCAAGAGCTGACCTGACACATCCAGGGTAAATACACCTATTCCTAAATCCATGTCTTATGCATATAAGGAGGCTGAATAAATCAAGATCAAGCTCACTGTCCTCGAGAAAGGAATAGGTAGCATCAAGGAGTCGACTACCAAGCTGCTGCAGTAGGGAAAAGAGATATTTTTCAACATAGGTAAAGTACGAGTTTTCCTTGACTGCTTCAAACAGGAAGGAGTGAGATTGTTTAACAGGATTTTTTCTCAAGTTGAGTCCATCAAGTATGAATCCTCCTCCTCCTTAAATGATCTTTCCATCTCCATTTAGAACACTCACTCCAACTTCGTGAAGAGTGTGGAGAACTCTTATGATCTCTTCTGCTCTAACATGCACACCACTACTACTTATTTCCTTGCCATACAACACTGAAAACTTTTTATTTAGAAGGGGGTTTGTCCCTTCTTATACTCTAGCCTGTATAAAGACTCTACATACTCTTTATATGATGTATTTTTTATGCAACCATAACTATGTATGTCTAGTACTCTATGTTTTTTGGCTTGTCATTATTTTTGTCTTATTTTCCTTTTTGTTTTTCATGGATGAGAATATTCCTTTTGTTGTGTTTACTCTGCATTTTTTGATTATGTAAAAAGGGGAAAAAGTTGTACATTAGTTGCATTAGTTAACTCGATAGGTAATCAGGAACTAAGTTGACCAACATCACCTCAGAGCCAACTACAGCCGCCAAGGCAGAAAGATAGGGGGAGCAAAATAAATAGGGAAGTCAACTGATATTTAAGTTTTGTCATTATCAAAAAGGGGGAGATTGTTAGTCTTCTTAGGTAAAAAATGAATCTTAGCAGGAAAAAGGATGCAAGATACTAACAGATAGTTGAAGGTAAAAGAATATAAGAAATGAGATATTGAAGACCTCTCTAGGAATGGAATGACTTCCAATAATAAGAAGATAACGACAATCAAACAAGCATGGCAAGAAAATTAATATCTTATAAATGGAAGGAGAATCACCATCCCATAATCACGACAGATTAGATTAGTCAAAAAAAATTAGGATCTAAATAAAAAAAAAGGACACAACTGTCACATGGACAATAAGACTAATAGGAATGCCAGATCACAGACATATCTAATATGGAAGTGATCCAAAGTCATATATAGACATATCTAATATGGACATGATCCATATAAATTGATTAGTGGTAGTTGGACGCTTGTCGTAGTTATCTATAGTCAGTATAGTAGTGGATTCATAGATAGTTAGAGTCATAAAATGTAATTCACGTTCTTTCTTTAGATTTATCAGTTGGTAACGTTTATAAGTATTAAATTTATTTAGATTTCCCCATGATTATTCTCTCGTTCAGAAAATTAAGTTTTGTTATATACATATTAAATCAATTGCTCAAAAGTATGTCAGTACATGATTTAGCTTAAGATCACTTCTGGTTCTAAGTACCATGTTACGACTAGGGGTTAGTCTCAGGTCGTGCACCTCAAGATACCAAAACGACCATTCTCGAAAACCATTTCTTTTTACATAGCTATATCATTCTTGATTTGAATTAGAATAGGATGCAACAATTTCTTCTACTTTACTTCATCACCAAGAGATGACTTTTCCACCTCTTGAACAATCACACTACCATTCTTAGAATATAGGAGACCAGCTCCGAGATTAGCCAAATGATGAATATCCTTCACAAAAACTCAAAATGAAAATACCGTATTGGGAAAATAGTCTCAGGGATATCCAGCTCCCTCATATTCAAATGATGGTAATCTAATAGAAGATCAATCTTAGAAAAGAACTTAGCACCCTAAAGATGAAAGAAAATATTATCAATCCTTAAAAGCGAGTACTTATTCTTCATGGACAGCTTATTTAATTAGCGATAATTATACACATTCGAAGGGAACCATATTTATTATGGACGAAGATCATGGGAGCAACCCACGGAGACATATTAGGGATGATAAAACCCTTATCTAGGAGATCTTTCAACTGTTCCTAGAGTTCCTTTAATTTGTCTGGAGCCATCCTATGTAAAGGGATAGAAATAAAACTAGTGTTCGAAAGAAGATCAATCCCACAATTTCCCTATCGAGAGGTATACTAGGAAGATCATTAAGGAACACTTCGGGAAATTCATAGAACATATGGATAGTTTATAAAGAAGAAACTTCAGATCTAGAAGCGCTAACATACACTAAGTAATAGAGGCACCCTTTAGAAACCCACTTTTAGTCTCTAAGATACGAAATAAACCTTTCCCTAGGTACTAGGGAACTACTTTCCCATTCAATTACCGGCACATTTGGGAACTGTAAACTAACCCTTCGGGTTTGACAATCAAGAGATGCAAACAAATGCAGCCAATCCATCCGCAAAATCACATCAAAGTCTAACATTTCTAACTCTATTATATCTACCAAGGTCTCCCTACCATGTATCAACATCACACAACCCCTATAGCATTTTTTATCCATAATAGAGTCACCCACCAGGGTGGACATAAAGAAGGGATCCAAAATACATTGAGCATTAAAATAAAAATAAATATCCATATAAGGGCTCACATAAGAGAGTGTAGAACCAAGATCAAGCAGAAAATATATGTCATGAGATGAGAGTTTAAGCATACTAGTAACAACATCAGGGGAAGCCATAGAATCCTGGCTAGTGTCAAGAGAATACAGACGGTTTTGTCTAGTATCAAAGCTAGAAGCAGAAGTATCACTTTTTGGTGTGGGAGAAGATTATGTAGAAATAGGAATCTTATTCGCCCAGAAGCAATTTAGAAGGAAAATCCCTTTGCATATGACCAATCTAACAAAAATTAAAGCACTTGTTCCTCCTTTATTAAAAAGCACCATGGTGCACCGACCATAAATCTGTAAGAAGGATATAATCGTGCTGACTATCTATGACTAGGCTACTGGTGTTCTAAACCCACTATCATACTAAGGATAATGATTACCCGATGACTTCGAATAAGGTGTACAAGCCATAAAGTATGAACCAAAATTAACACATATCTTCTTAGGACTCTTTCCTTTATCTCTACCACTTTACTACTGACCTATACCCTGGTTTGAATAGCAAAACTTCATATTCTTCCTTTCACTCATCTCTACTTTCTTCTTCTTCTTCTCGTCTTCCACTTGTCACATATACACTACAAGTATAGAGATGTCCATATCCTTTTTGAATAATGCAACCCTACTCTCCAAGTTGAACTCATGGGATAACCCAGAGGCAAACTTCCTATTTTATCCCTTATTCTAGACACAACCACAGAAGTATAACGAGATAGTTAATGAAACTTCAAGGAATAGTCCTTTACGAATATCCTACCTTGATTTAGATTCACAAATTCCTCGACCCTCGCCTCCGTCAACTCCTGAGAAAAGAAGCAATCAAAGAATGAACTAGAGAAATAATCATATAAAGAGGACTCAACATCATTACCCCTAGACTGGTCCCACTCCTCATACCATTATTATGCTACATGCTTTAATTGATAAGTAGCTAACACTACACCCTCTACATCAGTAGCATGAATGTATGAAAAAACTTTTCCATCTCATTAATAATGTTTTGAGGATCTTTCTCAACTTTAGAACCAGTGAAAACAGGAGGACACAACCTTATAAATTGGCCAACCCTAGTGACCTCTAATGATACAGCAATAGAAGTATCATACTCGATCTGGGAGGCCACCAACTAAGTAAAAAAATTATTCGACCGTAAAAACTCAGCATTAGACACGAAGCCCAAAGTGATTGAAGAGGAATAAGAGGAACCAATTGATCTCTCTCAAGGAAATTAGAAACATCGACCCAAGAACAGGTCTAAACTCCTAGAGTAGGACGAGCTCCATCCACATTGTCCTCAGACCAGATAGAAGAGTTGTCATGAATATAAGATCTTTTGGGAGGCATGATCTCAAAAGTAAATATATGGAAATTAAAGAAGGTTCAAGACATTATATTCTATAGCTTAAGAAATAAAAACAAATAAGGGAAACATTCCAAAATGCAACATAACCTCATCCTTATATGTGTGGCATTCTACACACCCATAATCGACCTCTGACTTGACATAAATTGGTTGGACACCCACTAACAGCTAACCTAGGCTCTGATACCATCTTTGTCATGACCTGAACCAGGGCTTGGCCATGATGGGTATCTCAAGTCCCATGTCAACTAGAGATCACCTCCTACATCTAGAAGTGTTCATAGGTCAGTTTGGATCTGTTAGTGGTTAAATCCATAACAAAACCCATTTAGTCAGTTTTTGAATTTCTAAAACCAAACCAATCCATAAAAAAAAATAACCATCAATTTGGTTCTTGTCGGTTTGGTTTGGTTTAGTTCATTTTTTTGGTTTTTGACTAGCCTAATCCAACCATCTCTAAAATAGACTCCTTTTTTTAACCCATAGAAAAGAGTATCACATTGAACAATTTCTCATGAAATATTTGTACAGTGATAGACAAATGACACTATAAACTCTTAAAAATAAGAACAAACAGATTAAACAAAACCAAAATTTAGATGAAAAGCACCAACTTTGTATTGTAGGAACTAAGATTATCCAACAACATAAAACACATACATGTACATTTTAAAACAGAGTTTTGTATTCTGTTATAGTGTATACAGGAAGAGACACAGTTGGGAAAATTTGATTTATCTATTTTCTTTAAATACTAGATAAGTGAGCAAATCATATAGGAAAATGATTGAATACAAAAGGAGATATAAAACTACCATTTGAATTAGGGACCATGGTAACTCTTATTGTGAAAGCTGAAGTAGAAAAAGTTAGGTAGGGATCCTAGGGTTAACTTATTAGTAATAGTAGGTAGAGTTGGGCTTGGGTTTGGGGCTTTAGGCATTTGAGCTAAAGTATTGGTTGGGCTAGAAATAGATTAAAATTTAGTTTTAGATTTTGGTGACTACTCTCGGATTCACTACAACAACAAGAAGAACAAAATATGAGGGTGTGTTTCAACCCCAAAATAGCCACCAAACTAGATTTAACAACACAATATGACAACAACAATGAAGTAACAACAACAACACCTCATGGGTTACATTAACAAGAAAAAGAAATAACTATTACAACAAAACAAATGATAGATAGTTAGAAAAAAATGAAGGTGTAATCTTAAAAATCCAAGAGCCTATTCCACTCTTGGACCTTTAACACCATACACAACAAATACTTAACTCTTATGTTGGTACAAGAGTGACCTCGATCTCCCAAGCATCCAATATTTCCAAGCTTTGAATCCAACACGAGTGATTCCACATTTAAGTTGATTTCCATATTTACAATTTTGGCCAAGGAGGGCTATTCTCACAAGAGAAATGTTTCTAAGTGTTACACTTAAATATTCAACAAAAACTAATGACTAATACCCTACATCATTCTATTTATAGCGTATTACTAATAATAGTTAAAATGGCCAAAAGGTCCCTTTAATGAAATGTGACCAAGGGCCCCTTGGAGTGCAAGTTTAGGGTCGGTTTTGGTGTGATCCAAGGCCTTCTCTAGACTTCACTTAGAAATTTTATTATATGGGTCCAATGTATTCTCATATATGTGCATCTTCGTGGTCATACCCATATCATCCTTCCCTTTTTAAAAAAGGATTCGACCTCAAATCCGCTCCTTGCAAAATCAAAAAAGTATAAACAAGCAAAAAATCCTTATGACATGGGGGTTAGGATTAGCAAAATACATACATCACATGCCATGCCAAGGTGGGACAAACTTAGAGTATACTCATGGGTCCTTTATGTTGAACATGATAACCTTAGTATAAATGGCACAAAGGAAGAGGTCATCATCAACAAAAAGAGACAAAGAAGAACCTTGCCTTCCTTCATTAGCACCCACAATCACACATTGCTTGTCATCTTGACCAAGGATCTAGTAAGAAGTGTAGAAATTCCCATATTTTGGGAGGGTATCGGGGTTAAATAGGAGAAGTAGCCAGGGGTCTAACCTGAGGTTAGCCCTTCCTTCCCCTAGAATGTCACTCCCACAACCACGTATGATATTTGCCTTTAAGAGAAGACTAACATTCATGAATAGAGAGACACGGCCTAGAAGTTCTACCTCAAAAAGAAATATGTCATCATTTATAATATTTCCATACACATGATCTCTATGAAAAAAGCTACTAGCAAGGCTTTAACCATACAAGATGTTCAAAGAGTCACGTGCACCATCAAGATCAACTCTATAAACACCATTACTAACTTGAGATTTTTTAAGCATGCCACATATTTGCTCAAGTAGTGGAATACATTTATGAGTAAGTTGATATTCATTCACATCCTCACTAGTTGATGGCAACTCACATACCAACGTAGACTCACCTTAGTTCACACAAGGGTCAACTAGTGTGTGAGAGCTCTTTTTAATAGGTAATAGAACCTTGTTCAAGTTATAAGGGATAGCACTAGATGGACATAAATCATTCTTACAAGAAAAATCAATCGTCATCCAAAGGATAAACAAGTGCTTGCATACTTACTACAAGAGTTTGGTCCTCATGTAACTTAACATCACCAAGAGTATCACCATAGGGAGACTCAAAAAGCTCTACTCTAGGTAAAGCCGAAACTATATCCAATTGGTCACTACTAGTCACAAAACAATTTCTCTAAGTTCATAGGAGTATAAGGAATAGTGTTTTTACCTCGTAGCTCACATGGGCTACGACCATCCTCTTGATGTGTGTTTGGGAAGCCCACTTGCTCTTTTTGACCTACCATATGATCCAACCTTTAATTTGCCATATCTAGTTCTTCGGACATAGTGTCGAGGTAGGACAAAATGACATTGGTGGCATTGTTGTCAATGGGTGGAGAGGTGGAAGCCTCAAGTTCCCTTGTAATTGTACCTAAACTAAAGAAAGAAAAGAACACACCTGCAAAACAAAACACAAGTTAGTTTGAAACAACCTCACCACATTCTCGCAC
Organism: Capsicum chinense; assembly: GCA_026120095.1. Lineage (NCBI taxonomy): Eukaryota > Viridiplantae > Streptophyta > Magnoliopsida > Solanales > Solanaceae > Capsicum > Capsicum chinense. The sequence continues at coordinate 161,423,640 of JAPEIP010000004.1, read as the reverse complement.
ACTTTATCGTCTCACACTTGGTTTCATAAGTGGTAAAAGTTGTCTTGTACCTTGCGAGTGATTGAGGGTCGAGTCTACTCTTTCTTGGAATAGATTTTCATTTGATTTGACTCAAAGAAAAGTTGTTTACTAACTTGAAACAGCAAGATACAATGAATTTACAAAAGAAAAAAGCACACAACAACATTTAACATGAATGAACGAACACAAAGACTAACTAACAATCTAGTAAAAAAGTGCAAGTTTGCCAATTAGTATTGGAACCAACAAAATTGAAACTAAGGAACAACAAAAGGAAACTATGAAATCTGAAATTTGAGCTATTATATGTTGCATGAACAGTAAATGATGACGTGGCAGCCACGTATTGGATTCAATTCTTTAACAATTTTTATTTTCCTAAGTTGGAAGTCTTGGTCAATTTTTTAAATTGGGAATTGGTGGAATTGGTTAAGGAGGGAAAAATAAGTCTTGGAATCCTCTTTCAATTTTTAAAAAGGAAGACATGACTTTCTTTGTTCTCTTTCCTGAAAACATGGCCCTTAATTCATGGAAAGTTATTGGTAAGTGGTTGTTAAAGTCTTTTGTGGTTGAGAAGTCTATCAAGACTAACAAACTTTACACCTTTTTACTCCAACCTTTTAGATTTAACATCCATTTTTCTTTCAATAAAGGATAAAGATCGGTGAAGAACACCAAGAACACAAACTTTTGAATCTTGGAGTCTAAGGTTCAAGTTGGTCTCACACTTCAATCAACACTTTCTCAAGTTCCACCTTTCAACAACAACTTCAAAAAAAGGTTCTTAGGCTACCAATTTATAACAACATCCACGGCCAAGCTTAAGAACAACTAGCTGAAACCACCCAGCCAAAAAATAGTGCAAAACAATAATGTTAAAAAACAATGGGCCAAGTTTATGTTCACAACAATAACATAAACATACATGCTCAAATCAAGAGTGGAATCCAACACGAGTATGTATTTTGAGGTCACTCTTGATTTCCAACTTCATTGATGAAAATTTTTTGTTAAGGTAAGTTCTTCCATCAAATTCTTTGACTTTCAATACTTTAAGGGGTCGTTTGGTTTGGAAACAAGTTATGCTGGGATTAGTTATGCTGGGATAATTTATACTGGGATTAGTTATCTTGAGATTAATTATGCTGGTATTATTTTTTAGTGGTTATTTGGTTTGGCGGTGCTAAAAATAGTATGCATTGAATTCTTTTTAAGAATAGATAGTTTTCATAAACAAATACCCTTAACCTTATTTAAATTAATTATTTTCCATCATATTAAACCATACCAAAGAAATTGAAACTATTTCTTTTTTAATTTTAGTAGTTTCTTTTTCCGAAAAATACATGTTAAAATTTTTTTGTTGAAATTTATTAAATGTGTATGAAGTTTTAATATTGTTTGTTAAATTATTCATTCTGTCATAAATTCTATAAAATGTTGATAATTCCACTTTTTATTAAAAACATTAATCATCAAAAAAGGTGAACAAAAATTTCTCTCATTTTCCATTATTTAATATCATTAATATTTGGAGAGTTAATTATATTTTAAACAAAAATAAATTTACAAACAGTTTTAGCTATAGATAAAAATAATTTTTTATTGAATAATTAACCATGTACTAAGATAGAAAGGTAATGTCAAAATACTCTAATTACTTGTTCATAACAAATTTGTTAGAAAAAATAAAAATTTGAAGCAAGATTAATAAACATTTCTACAATCCTTGGATTAATATCTTTTTCTTGGTTTCTTATATTTATATTTTGAGTTTTTATATTTCTTATGTCTTTTTCTTTTCTTATAATATCTTTCTTCACATCCAAATTGCGGTGCTATTTTATTTTTGCAACATGCTAAATTTTTTATTAATGTTTTTTCCATTTTTAATTCTTCTCTATATTTTTCAGATAAGTTTCTATACCATTGTTGTAAAAATTTTATTCTTGCTCCTAATGTATCTACTATTTTTGCTTCTTCTGAACTGTTTATTATCTTTGAACTAAATGGTTCGGCTAATTTATTAAAATATAATTTTCTTATTTCTTTACTTTCTTCTATACTATATGCTATATTTTCATCTTCTTTTTTATCAAGAGTATTTATTTCTGTGTTGGTACTTTTCAAGTTTCCTTCATTAATTAATTCTTGTTTTTCATTGATTTCTAAATTTTTTGTGTTTATTAATATTTCTGTATATATTTCACTATCTTCTGAATTATAATTATCTGTCTCTTCAATATCTATATTATTTAGAAAAAATATTTAAAATACCAACAATAAAAAATATGTTTTCTAGGAAAAAAGACGAATATTATATAGTATGCCAAAAAGAACATGTAATAGACTGTAGATATGCAAAAGGCAAAGCTAGTATACCACTAGTAACAAAAAGAATAATTAATAAAGAGATAAATGATATAAAAAGTA
>JAPEIP010000004.1:161402254-161417019 GCA_026120095.1 Capsicum chinense | reverse complement strand
TACTTTATAGTAGAATTATTCAAAGAATAATATGTTAAGAAGTTTATTAGCAAAGTGGAAACGGAGAAAAATCCCTAAGAACTATGCCATCCTAAAGGTGAAACCAATGAGGCAAGAAGCCGTGGCGGGGAGTAACCAGAGTACAGGCGCTGTTTTAGGGAAAAAGTATCCAAATTACCAAGCTAATAGTGACCGAAGAACATGTTACTTAAGAATAATCTAGTATATAGTAATCTAAGATGACCATATTTTGTTATGTACATGGTTGAATGGAATATTTTGAAAAAAGCAATTTTATGAAAATGAATAATTATTTATTTGATGTGGTGGTAGATAAATTTAAAATACTTATTTTGTATGCACTTAAAGATATAAAAGTAATAGATATAGGAAAAATCATATTAGAAAAAGCATTTGGTAAATATTACATGACTAGAGTAAATTATATACCATACCTACCTAAGTACTCTTACAAATACTTATCATGATAAATTACATTGAATTTTTAGAAAAAGATATGAGAAACATACAGTTACCAGAAAAACAGATGAAAATAAATATAGACAAATACATGGAAAATAAAGATATAAAATGCATAGAATTTCTTAATAAAAATATGCAAGAACTACTAAGGCTGAAACAAACAACTACAAAATATTATAATAAAACCAATTTTAAAAGATAGACCATTTAGATTATCTTAAAGTCTTAATCTTATATATACTTAAAGAAATAGAAATTATAGATATTAAGAGAATAATATTAGAAAAAGTAATAGAGTATGAAATTGAAACCATAGATTGGATAGAACAGTTATACCAAGAAATTTATCCAGAAGGATATTATTCAGATTAAGAGATGTTCGAATATATTAGAAAAACTAGAGAAAATCAAAATAATCTAAATAAAAAAATTAATTATAGAAACCGAATTAGAAAAATAATGGAAAATCTAAAAGAAAAGTTAATATGGATAGAAGAAACCTTAGAAAATTTAGAAAAAAGTACATGTGATAGTTTATATAATTCAAGAAACTCACTACGAGAAGAACAACACAAGATAATAAATAACATAGAAATTCTAGAATTAGATATACATTACAGTACAGTTAGGATAAATTATTATACAGAAATTTATAACTCTGTAATTACTACAGGATAAAATAATAAAACAAACAAATAAATGAATATATCCTACAAAAAGAATAAATCAATAAAAAATATTGAAACAAAATTTAAGAAATATCCACGCATAAAGAAAAATAGATTCATTATATATATACAAAATCTATAATCTCTAGTGGGGATGTGAATCTTTAAATTCAGATTTTTGAAAAATTTATAAATTCTGTTAGTATCACCTAGATTTACTTCTAGATTGTTAATTAATTATTTTTACCATGCATTAGTTATTCTTAAACATGATATTTGATTATTAGGAACCTTAAATTCAATAAAAATAGATTCTTTAGATTTGAAAAAATATTAATAGAGATGGATTGAGTATAATAAAATTAGTTAAGGTTTAATGGAACATGGGTAGTAATTTAGTCCATGAATAAGGAGAGAGTTAGTGAGTTCAATTCTAAATTAGTTATTAAAAGAGTAATGACTTAATTACTCTTATATATTTTTATTTTCTAGATGATTGGGTTAATGAAGGCATAAAGGAAAGAAAAGAGCACCCTTGATGTGGTTTTCTTGTCCCAAAATCGTTGATTGAGGTAGGTTATAGTTTAATGTGTAGTAAACATGGATTAGCTGCATATAATAACTGTAGTTTATGGAGATTTCCATTCTAAGCCAACAGGCATAATGTTTGGATCGATAAAATATGAAATAATTTAATAATGAAATAGTTGTGAGTTATTGTATTTTCTTGGATATCTTAATGGGTATTATTATTTGTATAAATTGCTTGATGATTTATAGCATTTACGTTGTGAATATGAATAATAATAGAAGAATTAGGCAAGTTTCCAATCTATACATCTAGTCTTTAATTCCTTAAAAGTATGAATCGATATTGTGTATAATTGAAGTAAGATATATTTTTGCTAGAAGATAGTTAAGAGGATTTATTTTGATAAGAAAAGGTGATGGTATAACCTAAAAAACTAAAATAATATTTTCTAAGTGCTATAAAGTAAGATGTGTAAAGGCGTATGACTCTAGCTAGAGATGTAAGTTGAATAGAATCGAACGGTTGAATAATCAACAAAAGTGAATATTGTCTTGTACTTTGTGATAACTTTAGTGAAAGGATTATTAGTTTGTAACTGGATTTATTTATTTCTAAAATGAATAAAATAGATATAGATTGATAAATAAAATAGGATGATGAATTAGAGGGTAGATATCAATCCTAGTGGAATATGCATTCCAAAAATGAATACTTGATTGATTGGTCTTTGGACATATTTGTTATTAATAAATTGGATTGATAATGCCCATTTGAGTAAGTGGTGAATTGAGCTTCAAGCATACTTATTATTTCATGTGTTAGTGGATATTTGTTTCTTAATTAAAAAAAACTTGTTGATTGTTGACTACATTTACTTGGTTGTCATAATTATAAGTTGTATTTCAATCATTGTTACTTACATCTGATTTTAATTAGGTGTTAGCAGTTCTTCTTTAGCCACTACTTATAATTATTGAATGCATCTTGTATTTACGTTGATCGTGTTGATGATGATATTGTGATCATGATGTTTATGATGTTGAGATGATATTAATGATGTTTAGTTGATGATAGTTGATAATAATATTTAGATCACAATAATCATAATATTCAGAACAGTATTGATGATAGTGATGAGATGATATTAATAATAGTATAGATATCATGATGTTCATGATATTGATAATGATATTGATGATGCTTTTGAGATGAGAAAGAGATAATATTCACATATTTCATACATACATTCATCATATGCATTTGAATGTACATTTATATTTATTTATATATTTTGGTAAAACTTGTTGAAGAATATACCTAAGTGTAATTGGTTCCTTGTGAGGATCAATTATTTGATGATATACTATGGTTTCTTAAATGGTACGGTTATGTTAATAATGATGATTGTACATTGTAGCAATATGTGAATATAAGGTATGTTCTGAATTATGTGTACATATTGTTCTCTTGTGTATATAGTTATATGTTTGATGTATATTATAGTGCTACTTCTTGCAATGTTATTGATTCTATAAATTGCCTCAATTATTGCAATTCAAATTGTTACTACTAGTATAATACAGATTAATGATTGTTATGAAAGGAGAATTAATAAGAGAGAGAAAAATATAGGGTTGTTATAACAAGGTGAGTGCATAAGCGATGTGGGCTACATTATTCATGGAAATGTGCTAGATAGGCCCTCCTTGAGGATAAATTAATATTTCTTAAACAAAATAAAGATGGTGGGTTGGGATGTTGTGCTAAGATAAGTGTGTTCAATTGTTAGACTTGTATACTTTAATAATTTCTTCTTGTTTTCTATATGTTATTATACATTCTAACCTTTGCCAGTAGGTATATCTACTACTATGTGTGGTTTTATGGATACTACTCTTACTTTATCTTTTCGGGAATATAGAAATGTTGCATATCCATTGAATTTTTTATAGGTACACCGGTGATTATTCTTCAGCCGCTCACATTATTATAGTCATATATGGATATTACATATTGGTGCCCTGTTTTTATTTATTTAGTATTCTCGTACTGATATACATTAATTTCAGAGAGGTTGTTATTTATTCCACAATGTAATTAATAAGTTATTTAATTTGAAAAGTAATTTTATTTTTATTTAAGGGATTATTTAGTTTTAAAACTATTGATGTATGTATTTCACACATAGTTGAATGATTGGGCGGTAAGGATTCTCCTATCTAGGGAAAAAATGGGTAGGTGCCCACATGATCAAGGATTTGGATCATGACCTAATTAAGGTGTAAGTTAAACAGATTGACTAATAATAACTATTAAGGTTAAAGAAGTTATAGTTATCATAGAGTACATTTGATGTGACGAGTTATGTTTGACCAGTGAGATTAAATATGAATGGTAGAAGGGAAATGCAAATGGTACAAATTGCTTACTAGTAATGAATTAGACACAACTAACTCAATGAGAATAAGAATGAAAATACTCAGAAAATATGAGAAGGAAATCCAACATAAGTGGGTGAAAGTAATGTTACGAATTAATTTGTAAAATAAGTTTTCATACTTTCTTTTTTGATTACTCTATGATTTTTACATGAACTAATCCTTGTCAACCAATGATACCTATCAGTATGTATGGTTGTACTGATACTACTCTTGATATATCCTTTTTGGGGTATTTTATGGTTGCAGGATTAGTTAAACTTTCTTAAGTAAATTGGATAGTGATCCCCAATAGCTTCTACTCATTTCATTCCAACTACAAGAGTTGTGTAATTTGTTTTGTCTTTTACTATATTAGAAGCTCTTGCACATTGCCAAGACTAGGTCCTCAAACAAAGTGTTTTGATTTATTATTTTATTCTAAAATATTAAATCATTTATCATATTTTAAAATTCTTAAGGGAAATTATTATAACTTCCACATGTATTTTGAAATGGATGGTAAGAGTTCTGCAATATAAGTGTATTAGAGTAGGTTCCCACACAATCTGGTTAGTTGGGTTGTAAAAATTTCTTTTCTCATATAGAATTTATATTTGAATATATTAGGATGCCTAGAAGTTAATGTAGAATGTCAAGAATATCATTTAATTCTTCGAGCTTTGATTTGACTTGCAGTGTTCTTTCAAGGTAAGTAGAGACATTCTTTAACCTTTTTAAAGTGTTTACATGTGAGTTGTGTGTATTGAGAGTAACAAGGAAATATGAGTCCAATATAGGTGAGATGATAATCATCTATGTAGGTACCAATGAATTTATGAAGGGAATAAAACTAACCAATTTACTTGTTTGGGTTATTTTAATCTACTTTCTAGCAAGAGTTTGTGGAATATGATTCAAAATGACTTGTTGAATATGCTATTGGTTGGAAAAATTTATTGAGATTTTATGGGTAATATGAAATAAATTATGTGCCTATTGGAGGGTATAATTTGAGCTAGTTTTCACTATTGTCACGCTCGTTTGGGGGCTTGTGAATTTGAACAAATGACTAAACAACGTATAAGTGGAACTCAAATTCACCTTCTACTGAGTAGCTGATGATACAATTCAAGATATGCTAGAAATCCATTAATAATGCTTTGCTTACACTCTTTAATAAGAATAGCGGACGCTGTCAATATATTTACTTAAGAAAGAGTCAGGGTCGAATACATAGGGAACTATGTGAATGTTGATCGAGTAAGTTCAAAATGAAAGTAACTTGCTAAATTCAAATCTGAGATACAAATATTTTGGGTCTTTTTTTTGAAAGTTATCAAAAATATTACAATTTTTGCGCTTTTAGAATACTAACTCGAGGCTAAAAATAATTGGAGTGTAATCAATTAGGAGCGGATCTTGGGGTTATTCCATTCCAGGTGCGATCTTATACATGAGTAATTGAAAATTTATCCAAATTTAGATAGTACTCATGGGTAGGCTACATTTTCAGATATTGGTGTAAATTTTCAATAAAATACCAAATTTTACTCGTGGATTTCTCCAAACACCTTACAACTATGTCAAATTGACCAGTCCACTACCTCAATTAACACCCTTATTTCTAAAATGATGCTATTAAGTGAGCTAACCCAATTAACATCCTTATTTCTAATATGATGATAATAAACAAGCTAACTCAAGTTATTGATCACTATTTTTCTTCACTCATACCCTCTCTTTCAAGGATGATATAGGAGTCAAAGAAATTGGGGTTTTTCAACTTGAATTCTTAGTGCAAACATGAAACAAAAGCAAAACCCATAACAAATAGCTAAATAGGTAGATAAATAAATAACACCCATGCACTAATGACAAGCTGTTCAGACATAACCCCAAGAGGAAGTATTAGCTACTCATAGAGATAGAAAGTAAGGATATACCAAAATTTCTACCAATAAGATAAAGAGAATGTAAATTTAGACTCTAAATTCCAATAAATATTCAATGGAAATATCTAATCCTTCTCTTAGGAATTACTCTAATGTCTTCTTAGCTCAAGAATAGTTCAATATTGTTCCAAATCTAAAAGATGTTAAAAGGATGGAATATAGGATGAAAGATTGTTAGATAATGAAAATGAGCTAAAAATCCCTATTTAAGCCCCAATTCCACATTTACCAAATATTACAAAAATGTCAGCTTGCTCTTGATTTATTGAGCAAATCCATAGCAGATAGAGAGCAGATGAAAAGCACACCCAAAGAAGATGCGAAGCGGATGCAAAGTAGATGAATATTTTCTTTCATATTTGACCTCTTGTTTCCTTGAACGACTTGATCATTATTCCATTAACCTTTACCTCTAAAAATGAGCATTAAGTGTGAGATTAACATTAAATCATGGAAAAACATGACAATCTAATCTTAAAAAATGCTACAAATTTGTCAAATTGATGAGTCATCAACCCCCCAAACTTAAACTATTACTTTTCCTCAATTAACATAGAAAAAATCAATGAGATAGTGTATTTAACTCCAATCCAAAAAAAATGAAAGCTATAATATAGGACTAAGATAACAAAGCTCTAAAAAGACTTCCCAAAGATGCCATGGCAACAAGTAAGCCAAAAATTTTAATAAGCGCATAGCTATGAAGCGAGGATACTAGTTCATACCAAATGAAATATTCAACTTAACATATCATATCAAGAGGTGACACAAAATCTTCAATGATTATCTTAATTTTCAGAATGTAACTTACCTTGACCATTTACACAAACTGATAGTAAGACTTCACCGTCTACCCTAAAGTATCGATGTCGTTCACATGCACAAGTTATCTCCACACACAAGAGATTTCCATTCTTAAATAAGCTCAAATAATGAAAGAATTTACCCTCACTCTACTAAAGAAATTCAAGTACAATGAGTAGAACCGTAGGTTTGTCCTTTGTGTTTTTCGCCACTAATGTAGACTTACTTAGTTTGGAATCACCATGATCTTTCGGGTCTAGATGAAGTTTTAAGGTACAACAAGGAATATATATGGATAAAGTAACTAGAAGACCTCCTTAAACTCAATCCTTATCCCCTTCTACCCCAAAATTTTAAAGCTATCCACCTTACTCTCCATCCAATCATTTCCTATATTTTCTTTAACCTTTTGAATAAAATTTACCCAATAATTCAAATCCATCATTTTTTTCTTCATTTCTTGTAATTTTTTTTATTTTAAGAGACTTTCTAACTTTAAACTCTTCTTAGCCCCCCATTTATCTCATTTTTTCCACATTTAATAGGCTAGGTTATATAACATTATCTTCATTTATATCTCTTGTCTCTTCAGCACAAGATTTGACCACCTTACACATAGCTTTCTTTTCTCATCTTAGCACATCACATTCACCTCATAAACTTAGAGTTCGAACAACCGTTACATAGATCTCACAAAAACACTAACCACCTTAATGAGAATGTTAATTAAAACTTTAAATTCCAATAAATCTTCAATGAAAATTGCTAATTCTTCTCTTAGGAATTACTCGAGTGTTTTCTTAGCTCAAAAATAGTTCAATATTGTTCCAAATCTAAAAGATGTTACAAGGATGAAAGATTGTTAGATAATGAAAATGAGCAAAAAATCCTAGTTAAGTCCTATTCCACATTTGCCAAATATTAGAAAAATGCAACCTTGATTTTGATCTACTTGAATAGATCCAAAGAAGATGGTGAGCGAATAGAAAGCATATCCAAAGCGGATGCAAAGTAGTTGGCTCTATTCTTTCACATTTGACCTCTAATTGGCTTGAACGGCTTGCTCATGTTCTTTTTTTTAAACCTTAACTATACCAATGAGCATTAAGTGTAAAATTAACATCAAATCAATAAAAAGGCATGATAATCTATAAATTCAAGAAGAGGGGGTGAATTGAAAAGTTTCTGTGAGTCAGCTATTGACTCTACACAATCAACTTACCTACAGATCAGTACACTTCACAAAATAGATTAGATTTAAATAAATGAACAGGCAAATACTCAACTTTAAAGTACAGACATGAAAATTTATCCTAGTTTTGAACACCAATGTGGTTCCTACTTCCCTTCCACATAGGTTTTAATGTTTCCTTATATTTTTCAAAGTCGTGGTCGAGTACAATGATGTGAAACAAGTTTTAAAGACTTCTTCTACTCTTCAGATCTTGTGACACAACTTCTGTTTGTATTACAAAGTTGACTCAATCCTACTCTTTATATAACTATTGTAAACTAAGCAGTCCAAAGCTTTGTAAGAATTATATTTAGACAATTTGAGATACTTTCATGAAGTTGCATGATTGATTCGATCTTCAATCCTCTCTTTTATATTCTTCATCCTCATCCATTCATAAGGAAACCCAAGCTATTTGATCCAAATCAAGGATTTATTTGATTCTTTGATTATGGAATGTTACCATTCAATATGGTAATATTAGTTATGTCCATACACGGTACTTATACACGTCTGTATTAGATACATCCATGATCTTTTTTCTTTTTGCTCCTATCAGGTTGTTGTTGGTATCTTGCTTTTCTTTGTGAGATTTTCTTGGAGATCTTAAATTGATTCCATATGATTGATATTATTCCAAGTTTAGCACCATCCATCTTGCTGTTGGATGATTGCGAGATATTCTTGCATATCTTGAATTGATTCGTTAGAGATTCTACATCTTTGATGTTGCTTAAATATCATTTTCATCCATCATTAGAGATCTTCATTATACTAAAAATGTATACTCATTAGTTTGTTATTTTTAAAATATAGTTCGGGAGTATACAAGGGTAACAATCTCTCCTCCTTTTTGATAATGACAAACAAGCATTAAAGAAAAGTTGACTTCCCTGTCACAGTAGTGGGCTTGCTCCTCTGACTTGTGGGTACTTCCAATGTTTTTCTATTCCTTGAGAATTAGTCGACTTGTTCCTGTTGATAGTTGACTTGTTCCCACTGACTTGTAGGTTCATATATTTCTCCCCTTTTTGGTATAATAAATAAAAATAATATAGAAATAATAATAGTGACATATATCATAGAGATAATCTAATTAAGTACCAAGGTCTAGACAAAAACAAGGAAAGGTGGCAAATAGTATGTCAAAAATATCATGTTAAAACCCATCAAAAAACAAGAGATAGGACCCTTTTTTGAATAAAAAGGTCATCATTCATTGCTAAGCTCGGAAGTAAGTTAGGGTATTATGCATGTTATGACAAAATTTGTCATAGGATTTATCAATGTTTTTAAAGAAAGAAGAGTAGGAGTTTATATTGAAAATAGCAAGATCATCATTGGAGGAGTTGACTTAGGACATAAGAGAGTCCATGTGGGAGAACACTCAACTAAACAGCTTGATGCCCTTCTATTTGAATAAATCAAGATCCAACCGGACAATGCCTATGCTAGGGATTGTACTCTTCCCAAGGACAAAATTAGAAGTCAACTCATAAACCAAATGGATACCTTTCTCAACAGCTTTAAATCGATCTTTGATTTACTCTAATTCCTTAAACACAGTAATCATGGGGTTAGAAACAGAATTTCTTACCTTAAGGAGTTCAAATTTTCTTGGGAAGAATACTTCTTGCACAATTCATTATTAACCAAAACATATCCCATGGTGAAAAAAGTTTTGGAGTCTTAAGTAGGAATGACTTCCACTGGGGGTAAGCAGAGAGATCAATTAAGTAGTATAAGATAATCCAAGAAATTAACAGGCCATATGGTAAACTAGCAGAGGCATCAACTTTTACTGCACTTTAAAGAATATATTCACGAATCAAGGTTTTTCCAATTTTTCTTATGCTTCTTAACCAGACAATCCATGAAAAATACATTACGACAAATGACGTTGCTAAGGCATCCTTTCCTTGGAATCACTGTGGTAGCCATTATGTGGTCCATGATGCAATACTTGAAACACAAGGATAGAGGACCAAAATTAGATGATGTTGTGTCTGGGTCAGACATAATCCTTATTTCTTTATCAAAACTAACCAAAAAGTCTTCAGGCTGTGTACTATTCATGAAATAAATAACAGAAGAAAACTTTATGGAAAAAAACTTCTTGAACTAAAAATTGTTCAGAATTATTCTTGTTCCAAGCATAAGAGTATCAAGTTCACCACTATTAGGAGAGATATGGATATTTTCATAAAATATGTGGATTGAATAATCATAAGCCTCAAGTCCACAGAGAGGAAAAATTAAGGACAAATCTTGGAACATAGAGAACTGAATGACATTATAGAAAACATCATTAAATTGATGGAGATTGATGATGCGACTGGGTATAATGGAGCTATTTTTTTCATAGAAAATTTCTTTTTGAGAGCTTGTCAAGAACTTGTGCATGTCATTAAGAGGGAAGGAATATAGAGAGGTAGTTTATGGCTTCTTCGATGAGAGTTCGAGGATGGGAGTGGTACAATATATTTTGATAAGAATGGACTATTTAGAATCTGACAAGGATTCATTAGAGGACTCAGAGAGGAGAACAAGGCTATCAGAGAGTGCTTTAGGAAGGGATTTTAAAACACTAGCCATGGAATGAGTTTTGGTCATGGGATAAGGGTGGAGATAGATTTTAAAAATACAAAAATGGAGAAGAAAGGATAGGTAAGTGAACAGAGCGAGATAGTGGATAGTGTAGGGAATGTTGGGAAAGTTAATAGAGGGGAAGGAAAATGGGAATGAAGAGAAAAGGTGACTGGCAGAGTGAAAGGATGCTAGAAGAGTGTGTTGGGAAGGTAAAGGGGTTCTGAAGCGGAAAGGGTGGCATGAAAGATGGTAATAATAATGATGAGTTCCTTTATTTTTGAAAACTAATTTTTGATTAAAAGATTTGAAGAGAAAATTGGAGTAAGTAGAGTAAGTAGAAAATTGGAGTAAGTAGATTTGAAAACCAATGATAAGTTCCGATGAAATATCAATTAATTTTTTCACGATAGTTAGATGAGACTCTTTAGGAGTCGATTGGAACCATATACACTTACATACGTTGAACGTAATGTTTTTTCAACTAGTAGTGAAGTAAAGTAGTGATCCAATAATTCCCCTGTACATTTTTTTATCAACGTCTTTTTAATATGAGTCTGAATCAACACTCGTGGATGGGCTCATAAGAGTTCCATATGCCTTTCTTTTTCTGTGCCAAAATTTTTAACGAGTTCCTTCTTGTATTTAGCTTGACTGATGAAAGTACCTTTGGGAGTTTTCTTGATTTTTAGTCCAAAGAAAAATGTGAGCTCTCCCATGAGACTCTTTTCAAATTCTCCTTTCATCAAGTTTGCAAGATTCTCACAGAGAGAGATGTTAGGATTTCTTATTGAGAGTAGCCTTGAGCTGCAAGTCTGGACTTATTTTTTATAACCTTCACTTCTCCATTTTATTTGTTTCTATAGACCCATCTAGTTTTAATTACTAAGTTGTTCTTAGGTCTGTTGACTAAAGTCCAAACTTGACTTTGTTCAAATTGGTCCAACTCTTCCTTCATGGCAGTGCCTCATTGGATTTGTTTTATTTGATTTAAGATACAAGAGCAACAAATTCTTGTTTACTATGATGCCCTTGCCTGCACCCTATCATCTGGATTTTTGATGATGAGTTCATTTGGATAAATAGCATCATGTTTCCATTCTCTTTGAACACTCCATTTGACTATTTATGTTCTAGGTGTCGACTTTGGAAGGGATATAGTCAACTCGTCTTACGTAGGCTTGGGAATTGTGCCAGTATTGGCTTTAGATTATGGATCACTCTCCCCCATCACTTCGTGGATTGAATTTTTGCAAGTTATTCTTATCGTTGTTGTGGATGAAGTATTTTCATCCAATAGGATAAAAGTAACTGATATTTGGTTTCTTTTCTCTTCACAGCTCATAAGGCATCTTTCTTAGAATAGGTCTGATGTGGCATTTATTGATGATATAACATGTTGTGCTTACTCCCTTTGCCCAAAAGTGATTTGGGTGTTTGTTTTCTAATAACATTGTCCTAGCCATTTCCCAGAGAGATCGAATCTTTCACTAGACCACACAATTCTGTATAGAAAACCGAGGTGATGAAAAGTTCAGAGAGTATCAGTTCTGAGCACATTATTCCTTAAATGCCTTATTTTTAAATTCTTCACTATGATCGTTATGTACATAGGTGATGACGTGTCTAGATTCTCGCTATACTTTTCTACAAAAGATATCAAAGTTAATAAAAGCCTCATATTTATGAGCAAGAAACATTACCCAAGTAAAATGAGAATAATTATTAACAATAACAAAAAATATCTTTTTCCACCAATAATCTCAGTCTTGATGGGGCCAAACAGATCTATTTGGATTTTTTTGAAGGGGTTTAGTAGTAGACACAATGTCCTTTACTTTGAATGATGTTCGGGTCTATTTACCTAGGTTACAGGCATCACATTTGTGATCCTTTTCAAACATGAGTTTTGGTAGACCTTTCACCAAATCTAGTCTAGATAATTTCTCAATGATATGCATAATGGAATGCCCAAGCTTTCTGTGCAACAACAAAGTGTCATTGGCTTGCAGAGTGAGACAGGTTATGATAAAACAATTAGGACTATTTGTGCAACACCCCGAGTTTGTACCTCAGATGTTACATGGTGCTTACGACCCCAAAGGACAACAAGCTAACCCATGACTGATATCTGCTGTGAGTAATAAAACATGATACTATAATAAATATGGAAAAATATGCTGATATGCGATAAGGTTCAAAATCTATAAATACTAATAAAGTGTATTAGCTGAAATAACAATCTGTAAAATTGAACACTATCTAAAAACTACTCTGAAAAGCCTTTAACTAAAACTGTCTGAAAGTGGAGTTGATGGGACAATCCCCTAACTAACTCCATCTATTGAAATAATTAGTCTACTAAAATAATTAAATAAAAGAATATCCTCAAATGAAGAGGACTCACAGCTAATCTACTGCAGTTGTCTGAATCTGAATCTATCTATGCGTAGTGGAGAACTTGAGCATCCGAACCTATGATATGAGACATCATAGCGCAAAGAAAGAGTATGTATCAGTATGTGGAATGTACTGGTATTCTAGATTAGGTAAGGCTGAATGCAAGGGTTTATATGAATAAACAATAACTAACTGTATGATATAGAGTAACTGAAAATGAGAGTACATGGATAACTAATATTATCTAAAGCTAAGTCCTGAGTTCTAATACTGAGTAATGGATATCTGAAGTTACTGATACTAATTGACTGTATCTAACAGTCCTGATTTTGTAAAATTAAAGTGAGTTGTATTCTGGAGATTAAGACTGAGACTGTGGGAGATAATCATCTAACCGCATACCCCAAATAAGCTAAGATAACAGAGTTGGGGTCGAACCTATGACACCATTTAGAAGGGTGTTAGTACTATGCCACGGGTAAAGGCACTGAAGAGTTACCTTTATCTGGTAGGTACTCTAATAAGAACGGTGAAACCTTTATATGACAAGTTAAAACACCTTATTAACCATTAACTAGTAGGTTTGATGCCTCAACTTACGTTGGCTACGTAGTTCTGGAATGCAAAGATTGCTTCTAAGGATCATACCCTCTACTGGCAGGTAAGCCTCCATCCTTGGGTTAGCTCGGTACTGAATCTTACTCCCAACTAAAATACACTGAACTTAGTATACTAAACTGGACTGGACTGAATACTGAGTTTTTCTCTATTTTTTAACCGACTGAGTTCTATTGAGTTCTGTAACTGACTGAAAGTACTGCATGTCATGAATGACTGAGATTCTGTAATGGACACTAGCTAAGGTAAACAACTAAATTTTTAGGTATTAAATACCCCCAGGACTCGATAGCATGAAAAATAAAGAATAATATACTCTTGACAATCATAACAATGTATACTTGTCCTTAGTTCACTCATAGAGGCATTTAATCAAACACTTGCAATGCATCTACTTATACATGAATGGGGAATACATGCTATCATGCTATATTGAAACTATCTCATTCACATAGACATTTTATCAATCACATAGGGAACATGCGTATGTTATACAGTAATCAAAACATATAGTTATCATGGCTACATCAATCAACTTGCAAATTGAAGGGTTTATCATGAAGGTCATATAATTCCACACGTACAATGATTTATTTCATAAAATAATGTAATTTAATCATGAAGTAAAATCCACTAATAACATGAACATTAATACAATTCAATTCAAGCATGAAAGTTCATAATTGAACAATCTTGTATTTTAAAATTGATTCATGGACTTTATGGGTGAAATAAAACCATAGATGAACACCTAACATACCTTGGATTGTTAATTCTTGAAGGTTCTTGGAGAGAATCTTGATTTTTACTCTTGTTTGTTGAAGCTAGGTTTAGCCCCTTTTGAGAGAGAATGACTTAATCTTTGAATAGAGTGAATAAATGATGAGATAATGAGTTTTTTAGAGGTAAATTTTATATATAGACTAATTAGGGCAATGGAAAAAATACCCATTTACCCTTGAGAGTGACTTACAAATTCATACTGGAAAACCTAAATTGGGCCCTGGGGCAACGCGCCGCTATCGTACTAAGCCACTAGAAAATGACAACTGGGAATGTGGATGGTGG
>JAPEIP010000004.1:161333556-161363731 GCA_026120095.1 Capsicum chinense | reverse complement strand
TGGTTCGGTTGGTTGGGAAATCACTGAGGGTTGCTCAACATCAAGCTTAACATCAATATAGGGTTCTTGCTCTTCATCTTTCCACTTTTCCATTAGCTTAAATGAATCCATAGAGAAGATATCATCGAAACATAATATAGAAGAATATTTTAAATGATTGACCTCTATATCTATCTTCTCATGAATGATTGACTTCATGTCTTGATGCATATCACATACGATATCATACGTTTCTTTCTGGAGATCCAACATTCATTCAAACATAGATTTAATGCCACTCTTACCGGTGCTTTGTTCTTTCTTTTCTTGACCATAAGACCTATCAAACACATAAGAAGAACTAGAATTTACGTTAGCGCAATAGGGGGATGGGGAATTTGTGAAATCACTCTAATGTCCATCTTGACCACCACATAAAGAACGATCATACTCCCGGTAGGATGGAGATGATGCACAGATCTCTCTCTGAGGAGCATATCTACAATCTTTCCAAAAGTGAGGTTCATCACAATATGGACATGGATTATCAAGATAAAATTTCCAACCACCAAGCTCATGTTCATTCCACAATGCCAGAGTAATAAGTAAACTAAAATAAAAATCTACCTAACACAAAAAATAAAAGAAAACTAAAAAGAAATATTTCCAAGTAGGCTAAAATTCTAAACCAACTTAATACGCCAAATTATTCCCCGACAACGACACTATTTTTGATAATGCTCAACTTACACGTTAATTTAGTGCAACGTAGTCGTTGTCAATATATTTACCCAACTTTGGAGTCTTGGTTGAATCCATGAGGAACAATATGAGAGGAGATTAAACTAACTTGAAACTATAGCTACAAGTTGAATTTAAATAAATATTTCAAAAAGATAAAATGGGGGGTTTTATCAATCAAACAATTATTAAAGTTTTGACTTGCGTCAGATCTTAGAACTAAAATTTCAATGGTTCAAATCATTGATAAAAAGGAACTAGGGTTGTGATCACTATGATTATTAATCCCCATTAAATAATTACTATAGTATTGGGTTCTCATGACTTGTGGGAAACACCAAATTATCTATTTCAACTGTCCATCTAAGTGTTTCTCAACATGCCTAGATGTTGAACTCCCTAATTCTCTCAAACTTAGGAAATAATTCTATTCATACTGATTTTATCTCAAGTTGATCAATCTTGTTACAGTATTAATCATTAGATGGGAGCTTAACCTTCCCAAATCCTTGTTGATAATTCTCTACCTTTAGTTTATTTCTCAATTCAAGCAAATCAAAATATAGTGGGATTTATTGTTTGTAACCAATAAATAACAATCATAACAAAGGAATTATAGAGTTGTCCCCATAATCACTCAAACCCTAACCAACTATTAAATCCATGGGGAAATAATCATAGATCCCACAACCCTAGTTGTGGGATTTAGTTCCACATTAGAAAGAAAGAGATAACAACAATTATAATCATCATTCAAAGTAATTAAAATTACAAAAGATGAAGTCTGAAGTAGATTCTCTTCTAAGTTCAAGAGAAAATTCCCACAACCAAATCAATGAGTTTAAAATTGAATTCTAAAATTTTCGCCTCAAAAACAGGTGTCTTTGCCTTTTGAATAAGTTTAAGATGTTACACCCCTTCTTATTATAAAACCCTAACATATGCTTTAAATACATCATCCTAATTATGGAAACAAAATCATATATCATGGTATTTTCTCAGACAGATGAGGACGTGAGTGATGGCTTATCAGGAGTATGACGCCTTATCAAGAATATCATCAGCTCCTTTTCACATTTGAACAAGTTTTGTCTTCAGCTGGTGATGAAGCCTGCCAGCTTATCTGACATGTGATGACTTATTAGAATTGTCGTCGCTTTTTTACTTCAAGTTCTCAAGAACTGCCTAAGCCTGACGACTTACCACAACTCTGACAGCCTATCACAGGTTATCATTACTTCTTCCAGCTAAATCTTATTCTCTGTCTAAGGCTGATGGCAACTCTAATAGCTTAGGATAAGGCTGACAACTAATCAGACAAGTCGTCAGCTATACTTCTCTCTTTACTTGCTCAGAAATCAAGTCAGCTATACTTCCCTCTTTACTTGCTCAGAAATCAACTCTTTTACTTCTGTTATTGCTGGTTCACTTGCATCTTGACTTTTACTGCTATATCAAAGAGAAAATAATCAAAAACACAAAAGTTGCTTAAGACTTTGCAATTATTGTCTGTTATAAACCTCAAATGTGTTAGCATCTGCTCACATATCATGTGTGCCTCAAGATATACCTCTACCACCCTTTGCACCCTATCTAGATGAAGGCAGTGGTTCATGATAAATATTAAGTTTCATACTCTATTGTAGAGGACCTGTAATATATCTGGAGTCATATTTATCAAACTACTAAAGCCCAAGTCTATTCAGCAGATGTAACAAGGTATTTACAACAAAAGTGGTCCCAAACAAACCCTTGATACTGGAATAAATCATGAGTGGCTAAATAGAGACATATAAACTGAAAAGAAAAAAGTTTGTGGAATCTTAAGCATGATATAATGTGTGAACCTACAATTTTATGAAATCACTAAAAGTTCTTACCATAGTTATATCATAAAGAAAGTATAAAAGAAACTGAATATAAATCGTACTGACTACTTGTTTATAAAGCCTCTACTTACAGTGACTATAGTTAGTCCGTACATAAACCCCAACTATCTCTAATCAATGATAAGATTGGAAATCAAATGATCTAATTATTAAAGTTCGAGTGGTGTTTCAAAATGAGGACAACCCATCACCTACTAAATGAAAGTTTTTATCTACCAGACCATGATCGTTTAAGCTGGAACTGATACTCATGTAAGCTAGAACTTATACATATATTATAAAATAATACAGTGAGAGAAAAGTATACTGTCAGTACTTTAAATGTATTGAAAATGGCAGATATGTAATAATCATGAATAACTCTTAAACCATGCTTTAAATATTGAGAACATAACCATTTACTGTTATATTAAATAAATCATGTATGTACTAAAAAGTTGTAAGACACAATAAAGTCTCTGAATCATGATTAAAAATATTTTTGTAAACTAGAAAGTTACAGAAGCATAAATATTTTATGTGATTTAAAACTAATATTTAACATGCATAAATCTATAAAACATAGATAATTCTTTAAGTGTTAAAATAACTTAGTTAAATACATTTAAACCATACACAATAACTTTTAATGGGAATCATAATCATAAAATATTATAAGGAAGTTAAAATTCAAGAATTTGACATAATTAGGTGAGAACCCTGGATCATGAGTTAATAATAATCAAATTGAAAATCATAATCTAGAACTATGTTTTGGACATAAGGGTGAATAGAATGTCTTATTAATACCCACATACCTGATTATAGAAGATTCTTTAACTAAAACATGAAGGACTTGAACTTGGGAATGAACCTTATGTTTTGTAAACTTGGGAGAAATAAAGAGCTTTTCAATCACTTCTTTTTTATGATTGGCAGTATCGTCGATGTTAACAAGGACAAGTAAATTTATTTCCCTTTAATCCACCCTAAAAGAGTAAAAACAACATAGTTCATGTCTTAAAAGAGTAGGAAAAGACCTACAACCTTTTAAAAATATTTAGGAAAGATATAGGTGTCGGATACCACAAACGAGTTGGGGCATAGAGAACAATTCATGATCAAACTCGTGTTTTCATACCCTTTTTGACACTTCTTTGAAAATTCAAAGCGAGTCCAACAAGGACTCGTTACTTTAACAAATGACACGTTCCTTCAGTTGATGACTCATTCTGTTGAGCCATGGCCACTAATATCTTTTGCAATGCTTCACTAAAATAAGCATTGATTTTTACTCTGAAATCAAATTGACAAGTGGTTGATGTAGTTTCTAATATTTAAATACCTTTAATTTGGTGGTTACTAAGACACATAACTTTTTGTTATACTAGGAGTAGTAATCTTTTAAAGTTGATACAAGTAGAATCTTATATTAAAAATTAGGTGGGAAAGGAGTTTTCAACTCAAGTCTATGTTAGAGACTTCTTATGACCTTAAATTTCATCATCTCAACTTTGTGGTAGAGACTTCTTGTGATATTAAATTTCATCAAATGACAACTTGTGTATTTAGGAAAATGATAGTTGAAACTAAATAGACATCCTATGAGCCAAAGTACAACTCATAGGTAGATACCCCGACTTGTGGTCTTTGTAGTGGTGCATGGGACCGATTTTTAATCCAATAGAATTTCTCCATATTAATTAGTACAAGCCAATGAAGGGCTCATACATGATCTCAAGGATTGTGGTATAGTCTCTATTGAGGAAAAACTTTGATTTCTCCAAGTTTTCTGTTATAAGTCTAATTCCTAAGCATGGGAACTTTTGGTGTGCTACATAAAGTGACAAAAATCATCACAATCATAGAATCCAATGTCAAAGGAAGAAAACTAAGATGGACCAAAAGAAGAAGAATGTCCTTCATAACCTAAAGAGCAAAAAAGAGATCCTCAACCTAGTTGACCCAATCTCGGACCAGTCATAGCCTAAAAATCTATAATTCAAACATTTGCAATGTTTCTTGAACTATACTTCAATAGTAACCATTACAACATTAGCTTGAAGAATCCTAACATCGAGATGAGTACCACTCGCCCATATTAAATCTTTTATCAATAACTGAGCCACCTACCAAGGTAAAAATAAAAAAAGATCTGAAAGAACCTCAGGATCAAAACCAAAGCACATAGCCACATATGTCGTCATATAGGAAAGAGTGGACCCCGGATCAAAGAGACAATACATGTCACGAGGAAAGAGTTATAACATACCAGTCACAACAATAGGTGATGCCTCAGATTCCTATCGAGATGAAAGAGTATACAACTTATTTCGGCCAGTGTTGGTACTACAAGCAGGAGCAAATACAGAAGCAACACCACTAGGAAGAAATGATGGACAACGGGACTCCATGAAATCTTACAAACTCTCTAATATAGAGCTTGAAATAGTCCTTGGCTGAAAAAGAAGTATGGATTTGAAAGAAATGGGTTATTTTGTCATCCTGTCCATAATGACCCAAATCGAATCATGCTGATGACAAGTATAAGGAAATCCCATCAGAAAATCCATGTTCACCTCTTCCCACTTCCAAGTGGGAATACTAAACTCCTGCATAAGGCCACTAGGCTTCTAATGCTCAATATGTACATACTGACAAAAAGGGAACTTATCTACAAACTCTACCTATAGATCTCCCGCAAATCACAATACATCTTAGTATCTCCTGGATGAATAGAGTAACGTGCACCATGCTCTTCTGTAAGAATTTATTGTCTCAACCCATCTACAAATGACACACACATTCTACTCTTGCAACGTAACACACTATCTCTCTCTTTGGAGAAAACCTCTACTTTTTTATCTCTAACAGACTCCTTCAGCTTTACTAGACCAGGGTCCCTATCTTTCTTTTCCTTTACTTTGGTAGCTAAAGAAGATTCCAAACTACTCTACACCCAAACACTACCCTTAGCTGAGTCAACCAAACGAACTCCTATACTAGCCAACTAATGAACCTACGGAAACAACTACTTCTTATCATTCTCAACATGAGCAACACTACCCATAGATAATATACTAAGAGCATCTACCACAATATTGGCCTTGCCCAAATGATACAAAACACTCATATCATAATCCTTCAAAAATTCTAGCCACCTTCTCTGATGAAGATCTAACTCTCTCTGTAAAAATACATACTGCAAACTCTTGTGGTCTGTGAACAAATTAACATACACCCCATACAGATAATGCCTCTAAATTTTCATGACAAACACAATAGCTGCTAACTCAAGATCATGAGTAGGATAATTCTTTTCATAAGGTTTAAGCTATCTAAAGGCGTAAGCTATGACCTTACCTCTCTGCATCAAAACACAATCCAAACCAACTCTGGAAGCATCATCAAAAACAACAAACCCATTTGAAAGATTCAAGCAATGTTAAAACTGGGGCTGAGGTGAGTCAAGTATTTAACTCCTAAAACCTCTTCTCACAAGAATCTGACCACTAGAACTTGACTTTCTTTTGAGTCATTTTGGACATGGGGGACGCAATAGATGAAAACCCTTTAACATACCATCTGTAATAGCCAGCCAAACCTAAGAAACTCCTAATTTCTAATGGAGAGATGGGTTTGGGCCAGTTTCTCACTACTTTGGTCTTTTGAGGGTCAAATCTAATTCCATCAATGGAAATAATATACCCAAGAAAAGCTATTAATCTTAGACAAAACTCATACTTACCAAATTTAGCAAACAACTGATGGGTTCTAAGAGTCTGGAATATGATTTTGCGATGGTCTGCATGATCGTTTTCATTATAGGAATAGACAATGATATCATCTATGAAGATTATAAAAAATATTTCCAAGTACTGTTCGAATATTCGGTTCATCAAGTCCATGAAATCTGTTAGGGCATTTGTAAGACCAAATGACATAACTAGAAATTTGGAGTGACCACATCTAGTTCTGAAAGCTATTTTTGGAATTTTTTTACATTTTTTGACTCTGAGCGAATGATAGACAGATCTGAGGTATATTTTAGATAAATAGATGTCACCCTAAAGTTGATCGAACAAGTCATCAATGTTGGGGAGTGGGTAATTATTCTTGATTGTGCTTTGTTCAGCTGACTGTAATCAATGCACATTATGAGAGAACTATATTTCTTACGCATGAAAAAGACTGGAGCTCCCCATGGGGAAATACTGCTCTAATGAACCCCTTATCTAGAAGGTCTATTAATCACTTTTTCAACTCTTTGAGTTTTGCTAGATCCATTCTGTTTGAAAGAATAAAGATAGGTTGGGTATCCAAAAAAAGGTCTATTTTGAAGTTAACTTCCCTTTCGGGAGGAACTCCAAGAAGATCTCTGGGAAACACATCTGGGAATTCCCTCACTACTAAAACTGACTCAAGACTAGGAGTCTTGGAATTGAAGTCCTTAACTCAAACAAGGTTGTAGATATACCCCTTAGCTTTCATTGTTCTCACTCTAAGCTACGAAATATTTTAACCCCTAAATATTGTAGTACTACCCTTCCATTTAAGGACTGGTTCATTTGGAAAGTGAATATGAACAACTCTATTTCTATAATCAACTGAGGCATAGCAAGAGCGGAGCTAATCCATACCGAGAATGACATTAAAATTAGTCATTTATAACTCCACGAGATCTACTGAAGTGAATCTCTAGGATATTGTGACCAAACAGTTCCTGTATACTTGTCTAGATATAATAGAAACACCTACAGGAGTGGACAATGAGAAGGGTTTTGCTAAAGTCTCAGGACTAACACCGAAATTAATGATTATGTAGGGAGTTACAAAAGAAAAAGAAGTTCCAAAGTCTAATAACGCATAAACATATAAATGAAAGAAATTTAATATACCAATAACCATATCAATAGAACTTTCCTGATCCTGCAGGGACAGAAGTGCATAAATCCTATTTACGCGCTGCCCACTGGTGGCACTGGAATCGGCACACTGTTGAGTTAGATGACTAGATGGAATTATGGAATGACTGGACTGACCCTACGGACAACTCAGTAGGTAGTCCCTAATCCTGTGGCCTATCTTGCCATTCCCAAAGCATACATCACTGCCATCTCTACTCACAGCCTAATAGTTTCAACCATATTTCTGACAAAGAGGATTTGTGCAACCACTGTTCATACTTTCCTAGGGTTTAGGGCCAGGCGTACTATGCTAATTATCATTTCTGGGAATCATCACTGGCGCTCTAGCTGAAGATGGAGCTGGGGTTAGAGATTTCTAATGGGATAGAGGACGGTTACCACCCTCAGACCTCGACTGAGCAAAACTGAAGCTACCTATTTTGACTCTGTTATTCTCCTTCTTTCTTTCCTTATACTTTTACTCCTCAATCTGTTAAGCATGGACCATCAACCTAGAAATGTCTATCTCCTTAATCAATATCGCGGTCCTACACTCCTTGACCGCACTATTAGCTACACCAGAGACAAACTTACTTATCCTACATCTGTCATTAGACACAACATTAAGAGCATACCTAGCTAGCCAAGTATACTTAAAAGAATACTCCTTCACACTCATATTTCCTATCTTAGATTAATAAACTGCTGCACCTTAGCTTTCTTTAACTCAAAGGGAAAGAACCTATCTAGAAAAGCGGTAGCAAACTCCTCCCGTTTAACAGGTCCTGTATTTGCCTCTCTATCTCTCTTCCACTACTTATACTAGGTGTGAGCAAGCACCCCACTCTATACTCTCACTAGAAGTCAAACCCATAATACAATTTACCTTTTAACCCATGTCAAGGAATTCCTGTGGATCTTTATCAGACGTAGATCCTGAAAATAGAGGAGTGTTCATTCAGGTAAAGTCCTAAATCATATTTGCAGAAGTATTATCCACCAGAATAAAAGGGACGACAGTCGGCTAATTATTTTAGGCTACTACTCAGTGAGCTAAGGAAGTGAATGCCACTCTAAATTTTGCATGAGAGACAAGCTCATTCAGAGGATCTTCCTGAACAGGTGAATGTGTAGGTTGATTCTCCTTTCTCTTTTTGTTAGTATTTTTGGGAGGTATGTTCTCTAAATGTAAAGGAAATTAGATTAGAAAGGGAGTTTAAATTGATCTTATGCTCAATCACAGAACATGAACACTTAATGAAGGGAAACTTTTCTTAAAATATATTGTAGCTTCTTTCCCATAAGCGTGGCGCGTTTCACACCTATGCACAAGAATCTACTTAACACGACTTTCAAACTCCCTAGGACACTTTCAAACCTCTGGCTTTGATACTAATATTGTAACACCCTAAGAGTACACCAGGATGCCACATGGTGCCTACATCCCCAAAGGACCATAAGGTAGCTCATGTTGGTACCTGTTGTGAGCATGAAATAAAATAACAGAGAACAAGTACGGAATTTAACCAAAAATGCCATAATTCTTTAATTACGAAAATAATACTGAATCCAAATATTGAAAACGTTCATCTGAGAACAATACTATAACATTGTCAATAGCAACTGATAACTGAATAACTGATTGAAATAGTTCAAAAGCTTTTTGCTGACTGACAGTGGAGTTTATGGGATGGGTTCCTAACTAACTCTGACTGACTACTGAACTGAACTAAAATAAACACAAATAATCCTCAAAACATGAGAACTCACCGCTGCTACTACTGTAGATGTGCTAGGGAGGTCTAGGTGCATTCAGGAACGTAAGCATCCGAACCTATGATATAAGACATCATGGTGTAAAAAATGAGTATGTGGTCAATACTTTGAATGTATTGAAGGTTAGGATAACGTGCATAGTTCATGTGCATGAATGATACAGACTGAACACATAGCATGAGATAACTAATGTATAGTATGCGAGAATTGCTATGAAATCTAAAAATACATGGCCAAGCATTTGAAATGATACTAGAATAATATACAAACTAAAATACTAAAATAATGATGCTGAACAACTAATAACTATATGCCATGGTCAGGAAAGTTTGAAAATTGAACTCTGAATTAAACACTGGATTGAGACTATGGGAGCTATCATCAAACTGACATGCCCTAATAAGATAAATTTCGGTCCAAACTATAACCCGAGTTAGAAAGGTGTAAATACCATGATACGGGTACTAACACTGACTATGTGGATCTACTAAAGCGTTGACTAGAAGGACTAAGGGTCAGCCTTAACTGGAAGGGACCTAATGAGATATGTGGAAATCCTTAACTAGAAAGTTAATGTCTCAACCTACGCTGGCTAGATAGTTCTAGAACATAGGGACTGCTATTAAAGGTCATACCCTAAACTGGCAGGTGAGCCCCATCCTTGGGTTCTCTTAGTGGTAAATCCTACTCCCAACTGTATTGACTCTAATTATTGGACTGAACTGAGTTAGCTAACATGATACGCTGACTGAAATAATAATACTCTAATATATTTAAAACCATTCTGAAAGTATTTAAACTAAGTTTTCAGGCATTTATAACCCCCAGGACTCGATAGTAATATCAATAAGATCACAAGAGAGCATTTGAAACCATAATACTACTTGGATAACTTCATAAATAGTCATTGTTAAAAATTCATCTATGAGGCATTTCATCAAACAAATGGTGGTCGTGAGTTAAAGCATGAAATTTTTTTAATACATACGATAGTAACATAACTTCTTCACTAAAATCATGGGTTAGGTATTTCAACATGAAATTTTGATTATTCAACATGCTAAGAACGAACTCCAACAAAAAACACATAAAGTATGGCATGAAGTCAAAATTCATGAATGTTCATGGATAAGACTCATAACTACATGTTAATATCACAGTTGAACTTGAAAATTGGGTTCTTGAACTCCATGGATTAAAAGGGTCCATGAATCAATATCTAACATACCTTAATTAAAGAATTCAAGAAGGTTCTAGGTGGATTTCTTGAGAATTGAACTTGAATGTTGAAAGGGCTAGGGTTTGTTCTTGAGAGGAATTGCTTTTAATTTGGGGTGAAATATGAATTATGAGTCAAAAATGTTGGTTTAAGACCTAAATCTCATCTTAAAGTGAGGGGAAAAGACGAAACTACCATTCTACATTTAAAATCTAGAACTGGAATGTCAATTAAGGCTTTACCACGATGTGGTGATGTCCTCATCGCTATACTTACCACAACGCAGTGCAATCTTTGTGAGTCTCTGGAATTGACCATTGTTGTTTTTCCCTTCATTGTGATACAGTAGATCCTTCAACGCTATACTCTTCGTGAAATAGTCTAATCATTGTGAGTTGTTGCTTGGAAAATTCAAATGTGGTCTAAACCTTATTCAAAAAAACCCAAAACTTACCCGAGATGTGCTAGTTACACCCCTGAACATGAAACAACTTAGAAAGATTCATCTCAGAGCCCAGAAGGTCAACTTAAAAATCCTCGAATTTAAAGGGAGTCGTGACTAACTCTATCAACACTTCAGTCTTATTTTTAAGGTTCTAAGCTTCTTAAGAAAGTACTAGGGGCTGAACTGCACTTAGAAACGTATGGAGTATTACACTCTGCCTGTTTCCTCTTTTCATTATCCTCCTACTGCATATGAACAACCAACCTTAAAATATCCATATTCTTAATCAGAAAAGCAGTCTTACTTTTAAGGATCAAATTATGAGATAACCCACAAGTTAAAATTCTCATCCTCGCCCTCATATCAACCACCAAATCAAGAACATACCTTGATAGCTAATGAAATTTCAAGGCGTACACCTTTACAAACATTTTTTCCTGCTTAAGATTCACAAACTCCTCCATCTTAACTACCCTCACCTCCTGAGAAAAGAAACAATCCAAGAATAGATTAAAAAAGGCCTCCTAAAAGTAAAACTCCTCAACATCACCTCTATCCTTATTCCACTCCTTGTATCATTGGTACGCAACATCCTTGAGCTTATAAGCTGCAAAATCTACCCCTTCCATATTAGTGGCCTGCATCACTCAAACTATCCTCACTATTTCATAAAAGAAACCCTGAGGATTCTTCTTCACCTTCACACTAATAAAACTAGGAGGATTTATCTTCATGAACTAGCCAACCCTTGTGTCTTTCGTAGATAGAACCCCAAATATATCCTGCTTAGCCTGAGAAGCAACTAAATGAGAAATAGTATGAATCAACTAATGAAATTTTGCATTAGTCACCTCACTTTGAGGAGAAATAATAGAAATAAGTGGAACTCAAGAACAATCAGGAATAGGACCCTCAAATTGAGTGGAAACTCCAAGTGTAGGGTGTAATCTATCAACATCGTCCCAAGATAGGATAGAGGGATTTCCTTATGTTCCAAATAAACGAGGCATGATCTAAAAAGTGAACAAATAAGGATTAGAGAAAATTACCAGAGTTAGACTCCAGGCTTGAAAATAGAATACCAAGAAAGTAAAATATTCCTATATCCACTGAATCCTCTCTCTTATGAATATGTTACACTACACAACCTAAAAGAGACTCTACTAGACACAACTTTTTGGACCCCTAATTGACCATGAACAAAAATATTTGATACTAACTTCAAATGACCCTACCCAGGGCCTTGTCATAATTGGCATCCCAAGTCCAACATGAACTAGAGACCACCCTTGTTACCCAACCTAACCTCTAGTCGCTTGCCCTGAGTTGGCTAAATTTCAAGTATCTAACAAAATAGCAAAACTATCCAATTTATAAACTCCGGGATAGGTTTATTACTGAAACTGACCCAGCCAAATCCAATGGTCTGAAACCAACCAATAGCTAAACTAACCAAACCATAACCCTATGAGTTCCATAATTATTATATATAATCCCAAAATAAAATAGGATGGAATAACCAACAATACCATCAATCGGTATATGCCCCAATACCAACGCCAATTCTAACGCTAACACCCCTACCGATCCCGCCCATTCCAACCTATAGTAGTCCTACAAAAGCCTCTAACTAAAGGAATACCAAAATCTAGTTGGGACATGCCCCCAACTATAGCCAAAACCATTATTCATAAATGAACCAAAGTATAAAATAACATTAATGAATAGAGCCTTCTAAAAAGATGGAACCTCACCACTTTAATGTACTACTAGATATCAAATATCTGATAGCTAAGCATGAAGAGTAGGATGGTCGGTTCCTGTATCGTATGGGGATATATTCGCTCAAATAGGTACTGGTCTTAGCATGCATTTGAAACCAAAGTAAAACCAAGTAAACCAACCATATGCATACAACCCAAACATATATATATTACTATGCCGAGAAAGGGAATTGGGTTTAGCATGCATTTAAAACCATTAACCTATGTATGTGAACTTTAACTGTCCTTAACCACCTATGAGCTATGTGGGTCCAGTGTAACCCCCTGAACAGTCCCCGATACTTGTAGCTACATGAATTGGAGATACTATAAAAGTAAGAGATTTCAAAGTACCACCACACACCATAATACATATGTACAATGTACTTAGAGGATTCCTGTGTACATCATAGTATCATAAAAGGGTCACCATATCGTTCCCCTAATTTCGAATAGCATGAGTTTCTAGTGTTCGTTCATGGAACTCCCATTTCATGGTTAGCTATCATACCCCACCATCATTTCCCAATTAAAACTATTTCTAACCAACCAATCCGTTATTCCATTTATTATTTACCAAGGCTATTAGTAGTGGTATTGTGTTACCGACTCTAACTTGCAAGTATTTTCCTTAGCTAAAACATTTAAGGTAAAGGGGTTTCCCATGTACCCATTTACTAAGTTAACTTGAGGGAGTCCAATATACCCACAAGTGTTCTATTATTAAGTTTTTTATGGGAGTCCCATGTACCCCATAAGGTTTTCATTAACATGTTTACTTGGGGAATTTCATTTTAACCAACAAGGAGTCCAATTGACCAAAAAGCCATTTTATTTAAACCATTAAAAATAATTAAACCATTTAGGCTTCCATTAGCAAGTTTAAATTATGCCTAAGTGGCATTAAAATCCAACAATGTAGTGAAAACATTCCATAGGCATTTTATCAAACAAATTGAGGGCATAGAATTTCCAAAGCCAAAGCCAATTACATAATTTTCATTCCCATGAAAGAAATTGTCCAAAAACACCATTAAAGCATAATTAAAGCATAGGAAAACCATAACCAAGCATTTATAACTAGAACCTCCAAATTATACTTGGAAATCCAAAACCTTACAATAATCAAACCATGAAAACATTGTATAAAACCATGCCTTAAGTTGTAAATAATAATGAGGGAAAATAAAATGCCTTAAACCAAGATAATGATAGAGAGAAATCACCAACACAAGCCCCAAATAAATCCATAAGATGAAACCCTATACTTTCTTTACCCAAAATCCTTAGAGAGTATTGAAGACTGCTTAAGAGAAGTTTTAAAGTGTTAATGAATAGAAAATAAGAAAAATAACCTCCTAATTGTAATATAAGTCATTGGGCCTTATTAGGTTAAGTAGGGAAAGTTCCAGATTACCCACACCTAAACTCCCAGAAATCCCTTTAGGTGGGTACAACTATCCATACCAGTCGTACCCTCTAATATGTGTGGTATCCACCACTCGTACCGAAGTCTATCTCCCTGGGAACCAATATAGTGTAAGGTAAAAATCACCCCAAACCATGTCTATCCAAGTATATGACTAGTACCCATGATTCGTACCCCTAGCTAAATAGAATCCCAAGAAGATTGAACACTGACCAATATGCGAGTCCATAGTACGATTCATACCCTATATTATGGCTCATGGAGAGCCACTCGTACTTAGATCCAACTTAAGTTACCTATTCTAAGGCTAAATAAAGTAGCAAAAGAACCCGTATCTACCGATATGACTCGTACCACCAAAGCCGTACCCATTCCAAAAACCAAATCTAACCCACCAACAAACACTAATTAGCATACGATTAACCCATACCACTCGTATCTTAGTGTATAATTTATGTACCTAGTTTTATCCTGTCTAGGGACTAGTAATCAAAGAAATATTCCAAGGGTCGAGAACCCAGGGACCTAAGGTATTTCAGTTTACATGGTATGAAGATTATTTTTGTGGCTGTTAATTATGTTTTAGAATTGGTAGAGGTAGATGCTCTTTCAAGCAATAAAGGGAAAAGTGTCACAATATTCTTGAATAAGAACATATTTTCTAGGTTTGAGATTATAAGGGTTATCATTAGTGATGGAGGCTCAGATTTTTTCAATATTCTACTCAAAGGCTTTCTTGAGAAATATAATGTGAAACATAAAGTGGCAACACCATACAATCCACACATACATAGGTAGGTTGGAGTCTCTAATTGTGAGAGCAATTCTATCTTAGGAAAATACTGTGAATGCCAATAAGACAGACTGGGTAGTAAAGTTGGATGGCACACCATGGATTTATCAAACAACATTCAAGACCATTATTAATACTTCTCTATATAACCTCCCATATGGTAAGGCATTCCACTTGCCTATCTAGCTTGAGCATAAGGTAGTATGGGCTTTGAAGAGGCTAACTCTGGAGTAGAGTAATATGGAAAAATTAAGACTCGAGCAGCTAAATGAGATAGTTGAATTTATCCTTTTATCCTTTGAAAGATTTATGTTATATGAAGAAAAGATGAAGCTATACCATAATGGAAAAATTGAGAAGAAAGAATTCACCATTGGTGATATGGTATTGCATTTTGAATTTAAGATAATGTTGTTCAGGGAAATTTGATGTCAAAGTGGGGAAGACTAGTAGAGTTACAAGAGTGCTCCCCTATGGTGCACTAGAGCTGGGCAAAAAGTTCAAGGTTATTGACTAAAGTTTGAAAAACTATCTACGACCAATTATAAAGATAATGTGGTATTTGATGTTGATTTATATGGTTCTCTATATATAAAGAGCACCCAATTCATTCCACTATGTTAAATAAGGTGGTTTGCGAGAAGCAATCCTTGGGATTTTTGGTGAAGTTTGAGTAAAAATCTTAGGCACATCGTGCAACGACATTAAATCAAGAAACTTTTTAGGAGTCAACCCATGATATCATACTTTTAAAGTTATAGGGTAATATGTGTTATTTTCCAGGGTTTGTAAAGAAAAGCAACTTTAGCACTTCACTTAGTACTAATCCCACTAAAGCTTAAATTATTATGGGAAGATCCCACGATCATCAATTCAGTTATCTGCACGCAATTCACTAAAGTTCAGTGGAATGAATTTTAAGAGATTGGTCATTGTGATCGTACCTAACAATTGGGTACTAATTGTCCAATCATACTTTTTAAAACACATGTGTAGGACATTGAGCTTATGATTTTGAGAAATGAGTTTAGGTACATAGCTCAATCATTCTTAAGGATAGTAGGTTCGTTGTTAAGTATTCTTGAACCTTTTTAGTACTACAAGGAGTCACAGTTATGGTTTCATACCATGATCATAGGTACAACTTGTTTGAATGATATTCTTAAATTAGTAGGACACGATCTAACCCAACATGAATAGGGTTTAAACATTTAAAACCTATACCTAAGACTCGATCAACATTTCCTAATCATTGTCAATTTTTTTTCTCATAGTCCCCTAAAAATAAAAGTGATCAAAAGAAAGAAAACTAAAAAAATTGTTACCTTCGATTCGCATAAAGAAAGCTTCTTCTCAAAGTCATTTTTGTTGCACCTCCTAACAACTAAATTTGCAAAAAGCAAGTATGTGCACTACTCATAACCAATTAATATTATATTTTTTTATAAATAAACAAGTAATGAATCAAAACTTGAGTAAATGGATATTATATTTAAATGAGGGCAATACAATCAGTGTTATGAATGAGTGTCTCAATGAATAAAATCAATGGGGAAGTCTAAGTACCTATTACTACTAATATTGTGTCTCTATAAGTCAAAAAGTTGAGTCAAAGATTGTGTTTGAATTTTGTAAGTGTTAGCACACTCCACGACACAAACTACAATCATGGTATCTAGCTAAAATTGTAGGTTGGATTACTATGGAGGTATTAATGTCTAAGTTATGAGTGGTCATTATAGGAGTACATCCAACAATTATCATATTATGTTGAGATTATGGTATGTATTCATTTGGTGTAACATACCCTCAGTACATTAAGGTTGTTCCTATGATTAAAGGGGATGATTATACCTTTATTGCACGATCATAGAATGGGTTTATCTGATATGATGTTTCACCATTACTTTTGGGGGACCCTTTATACAATCAAAAATATGATTGTACCTTTATTACATGATCTTACAAAAGGTCATCTGAAAGTTTTCCTACACCTGTATTAATAATTTAATATTGAGAATAATCATTGTTTATAAAGTTACTAACACCCTAAAATCAATCAAATAGATGCAAGAAAAGGATATTCAAGTAAAGATTGCTAAGCAAATGGAACAAAAAGAAACACCTAGAGTCTGAGAGAATGAATCATACAGCTTAATTGGTACTTAGGTGGAGTATTCTTCAAGATCCTGGAATGACCAACACACACCTTGGATCATGAGAGCTAAGGCCTAGGAGATTGAGAAAGCCAAGGCCACAACATCAACAACCTTGATAGAAGCTTCCACCCATCTCAAACTTTCCTTGTCTAAAGAGGAAGGGAAAAATATAAACTAGGATGGGGGTAAAAATAGTGAACATAATGAGGTTGATGCAGATATGAGATCATCTGAGGGTGTGGAAGATTCAAATCTCAAATCATTGAAATGACCTTCTAGTAATTTACATCAAAGGGGTGTTTACATGCGGCAGTAGAGTGTACCGAACTATTGTGATTACAACATTGATAGGATCTTACTGAATGATAAAACAAATATGAAGAGTATCCCAAAATATCCCCAAATCTTATCATAGTCATCACAAAAAATACCATATTTAGTGTATGTATTTAAGAGTTATGAGCTTAGTTGGATGATTAGGCCACCTATATATTATATCCCAGAGTTGGTGAGGGATTTCTATGCAAACTATGCAGCAATGATCAAGAACGTGACTCCCTTAAGCAACAAAAATAATATTATAAAGCAGCCTCGATTGGATATATTATGATTTTTTGAACATGTGGTTGATATTTTCATCATGGCTCTCTTTAATGCATTGTTTGAAACCACTTTTAAGTCAACTGGGTAGACTCTTGAATATTATTTTCAAATTAATAACTTGAAAACTGTGAAAAAATTTTCTATCAATGATAAGTTGATAGACTATAAGTGGTTGGAGAACCACATTTTAGAGGTTGGAAAAAAACACCATTGATCAATGTGGCAAAAATATATAAGCATAAATTAAGGTTCACTGCCAAGGCTTAGGTATCAGTTATGAGGAACCACATTGTACCAACCACCAATGATAACATATTTGGTTTGACTTATGTAGGCCTGGAAGGTACTTTTATATCAAAATTAGAGCTGAACATGCCACAGATCATTACAAAGGAGATTCAAGATAGGGTGCTCCAATTAAATACCATATTGCCTTTCTAATGTCTTATCACTCAATTTCTATAAAATACCCGCATACCTACAAATGTCTCGGGTTATATTCTCTTATTTATCTGCTTCTTGCATTTATTTACTTTGTAAGGTTGGGCTTACCTACCAAGGTTAGGAAAGGATAGGTGCCTTCATGACCTTGCCTCTTGGGTCATGACAATTAGTATCATAACTTTAGGTTCACTAGGCTCATGAGTAAAGATCCCGATGTCTAATCATATCTCATGGATTGATATATGAATGTCTTATCTATCCTCGAGAGGATATGGAGTGTCTTAGTAAAATTCTCTAATTAAATTCCTGATTATTCATGTTTTTCTTACCTGTTGTTTTTAAAATATATCTCAGTACTTCTATGAAGATAGCAAGCAGACCTTGGTAGATCTGATTGAGTTAGATATGGTGGATTTTGATATTATTCTATGGATAGATTGGTTACATTCTTGTTACGTGTCCTTAGATTGTTGAACCTGTAAGGTTAACTTTAGGTTCCCTGGTGCAATGATTATAGAGTGGGAGGGTAGTTCCCTAGCTCCTAGGGGGATGTTTATTTCTTATCTTAAAGATTAATATCCAAAGGGTGTCTTTATTACTTAGTCTGGGTTAAAGATTCTAACTCAGAGGGTCCTTATATTTACTCAATTTTGGTGGTAAATGAGTTTCCTGATATTTTTCTCGATGATCTTCTGGTGTTCCTCTAGAGAGGGAAATTGAGTTTGTATTAAATTGGTTCTAGAGATTCATCTTATATTTATTCCTCTTAGTAAAATGTCTATGGCTGAGTTAAGGGAACTCAAGGAGCAACTTAAGGATATTCTAGATAAGGGGTTTATTCATCCTAGTGTATCCCCGTAGGGTGCACCGATGTTTTTTGTGTATTAAAAGGATGGTTCCTTTCGTATGTGCATCAGCTATCAGCAGTTGAATAAGGTAATAGTCAAAAACAAATATCCTCTTCCAAGGATAGATAACTTGTTTTATCAGTTGCAAGGTGCCAAGTTCTTTTCTAAGATAGACCTTCGGTCTGGTTATAATAAACTTAAGATTAGGGAGGAGAATATCCCTAAGATGACTTTTCATACTTGGTATAGGCACTTTGAATTCTTAGTTATGTCATTTGTCTTGACTATTGCCCTAGCGACATTTATTAATTTGATGAACATGGTTTTCAGGTAGTTTTTGGAACTTTTTATCATTATTATCATTAATGATATGTTGGTGTATTCTAAAAGTGAGGTAGATCATCCCAATCACCTCTGTGTGGTATTTTAGACCTTGAAGAAATAATAGTTGTATGCCAATTTCTTCAAGTGTGAGTTTTGGTTGAATGCTATAAATTTCTCGAGTCATATTATTTCTATTGAGGGGATCATGGTAGATCCTAAAAAATTTATAGTGGTGAAAAGGTGGCCTAGACCTATGAATTCAATCAGTATTCAGAGCTTCTTGGGTTTGGCTGGGTATTATAAGTAGTTTGTGGAATGTTTTTCCTCGATAACGGCTTCTTTTACTAAGTTAACTCAGAAGAAGGTAAAATTTTCATCGTCGGAAGCGTGTGAAGGGAGTTTTGAGAAGCTCAAGTATAAGCTAACTTTGACTCTAGTTTTGACTTTACCTGAAGGTAATGAGAGGTTTGTGGTTTATTGTGATGCATCTAAGGTGGGACTTGGTTGTTTTTTTATGAAACATGGAACGGTGATTGCCTATACTTTCAAGCAGTTGAATATTCATAAGAGGAATTATCCTACTCATGATTTGCCAATTTTAGTATTGTTTTTTTTTTTTTGAAAATTTGTCATTGGAGTGTATGTAGATATCTTCTCTGATTATAAAAGTTTGCAGTATATGTTCACTCAAAAGGAGCTAAATCTTAGGTAGAGGAGATGGTTGAAGCTTGTCAAGGACTATGACATGAGTCTTCATTATCATCCATATAAGGCTAATATTATTGCTGATGCTCTTAGAAGGTTATCCATGGAGAGTTTATCTCTTGTTTCTAGGGATAAGCGGGAATTAGTAAAGGATTTTATAGCTTGGTTAATCTTATAATTTGTCACATGGACTTTGAGGATTGTAGTATAGTGGTACAAGAAGCAGTTTAATCGTATCTTGGTGCAAAGATTAAGGAGAAGAAAGTATTATTCCTATATTGATGAAATAAAGAATGATGTTGGTGGGAAAAGGTAATGGTATTCAAGATCAGTGGCGATGGTACTTTATGGTCCAAGGGAGGTTATGTGTTCCTGATGTCGATGGGTTGCGACAAAGGATTTTGGTTGCGGTGCATGAATCGCGCTAGTTTGTTCATCCCGGCTTGACAAAGATGTATCCTGATCTCAAAGATTTATATTAGTGGAATGTTATTAAAAGGGTTAAGGCTAATTTTATTTCCAAGTGTTTATTATGTCAACATGTAAAAGTTGATCACATAAGGCCTGGAGGGTTGTATCAAGAAAATAATTTTTTCGAGTAGAAATAGGAGGTGATCAATATGGATTTCGTTATTAGACTTTCTCAGTCACAGAACTAATTCAATTAAATTTGGGTAATCGTGGATAAGATAACAAAGTCTTCTCACTTTTTGCTGGTAAGGACTACTTTTCTAATGGAGGATTATACGAAGTTGTATCTTCAGGATATTTTAAAGCTTGATAATGTACCTTTTCAATTATCTCCGATTGTGGTACGTAGTTTTTATCTCATTTCTCACGGTCTTTTCAGAAGGGATTAGGTACTAAGGTGAGTCTGAGTACTACATTTTATCCTAGACAGATGGGTAAGTGGAGAGGACTATTCAGACATTGGAGGATATGCTTTGGGCAGATGTGATTAATTATGGTGGCAATTGGGTTGAGCATCTACCTTTGGTAGAGTTTTCTTAAACCAATAGGTATCAGTCTAGTATTCATATTGCCATTTTTGATAAATTGTATGGTATGAGGTGTAGATCTTCTTTAGATGGTTTGAGCTTTGTAAGGCTGGCATGTTTGGTTTGAATTTGGTTTATCATGCTATTAAAAAGGTGAAGGTGATTTGGGATAGGCTTAAGGCTGCCTAAAGTTTCCAAAAGTCCCATGCATATGCAAAAAGTAGAGATTTGGAGTTTGAAGTTGTGAACAAGGTATTCCTAAAGGTATCTTCCATGAAGGGAGGGATACGGTTTTGTAAGAAGGGGATTTTAGTTCCCGGTTTATTGGTCCCTATACGATTTTGGGGAGAGTTTGTAGTGTTGCTTATGAATTGGAGTTGCCTTTTAGCTCGAGCTTCATTCATCCGATATTATATGTATCAATGTTGAGGAAGTGTCTTTGTGATCCTTGTTTGGTGGTTACCTTGGAGGGATTGGATATCTAAGATTCTTTATCTTGTGAAGAGGTCTCTATTGAGGTACTGGCTCAGGAGGTTCATTGGTTGCAGATAAAAGATGTGGCCTCGGTTAAGGTTTTATGGCAGAACCACAAGGTGGAAGAGGCTACATAGGAAGCAGAGGAGGACATGAATTCTAAGTATCCACATCCATTTTTTGCTTCTGGGATTCATACGGACGGTATGTGTTCTTAAACATATCTTAATTTTTAGAGTTTGTTAAAAGAAAGATTAATATCTTTGCATCTATGTTTCCAAACTTATTTAAAGGTTGGATTGATATTTGAAAATACAAATGAATCGTGTTTTGGGTTAGCCTACCTTGTCCTTCATTCGGGGATGAATGTTCCTAATGGGAAAGATTTAACCACCCTAGCTCCCTGGGTTCCTGGGCCTTGGAAATTTTTCTTGATTTTTGGTCTCTGGACAGAAAACGACTAAGGGAAACAACTCTTAAACTTGGATACCAGTTGTCTGGGTTAGTCGTATGTTGAACAGTATTGGTTGGTGGGTTGGATTTTGTTTTTGGAATAGGTATGACTTGGGTGGTATGAGTCGTATTGGTGGATGCAGGTTGTTTGGTTACTTTACTTAGTCGTAGACTTAGTAACTTAAGTTGGATGTGAGTATGAGTGGATTACCATGAGTTGTAAGCCAAATCATGAGTCATACCATGGACCGCATGGTGGTTTGTGTTCAATCCTCTTTGTATTCTATTCAGCCAGGGGTATGGATCATAAGTACTAGTTGTATACTTAGATAAGACATGGTTTAGGGTGAGTCATACCTTGGACAATATTGGTTCTAACGGAGATGGCCTTGGGTACGAGTGGTGGGTACCACTCGTATTGGAAGGTACAACTAGTATGGATAGTCGTACCCATCTGATGAGATTTCTGGGAGGTTAAGTGAGGGCAATTTGGATATTTCCCCGCTTAACCTTATATGGCCCCATAACTTATATTCCTATTGGGAGGTTATTTATCCTATTATTCTATTTATTAAGACTTAGAAACTTCTGTTAAACACTTTTCAATTCTCTCTAAGGCATGGTTTTATACAATCTTTTCATGGTTTGGGGATTGTGTTGGTGATTCTCTCCATTATCTTCTTGGTTTAAGGCATGTTCTCTTATCTCATTGTTAGTTCCAACTAAAGGCGTGATTTTATAAAATGTTTTCATGGTTTGATTGATGTATGGTTTTGGATTTTCAAATATAATTTGGGGGATTTGGTTATAAATGCTTGGTTTTGGTTTTTCATGTTTTAATTATGCTTTTATATGATTTAATGGTGGTTTTGGATAATTTTTTTCATAGGAATGGTTATTTGGTAATTGGCTTTGGTTTTGGAAATACTATGACTCTAATGTGTTTGATAAAATGCCTATTCGGAATGTTTTCACTACATTGTTGAATTTTAATGGAACTTATGCATGGTTTAAACTTCGCAATGGAATCCTAAATGGTTAAATAGTTTGAAATAGTAGAAATGGAATGGTTAGGTGGTCACAATTATGGATAATTGGACTCGTTGTGGGGTACAATAGAATCCCCCAAGTAAACATCTGAATGAACAACTTATGGGGTATATGGGACTCCCACAAGCAACTTAATAATGGAACACTTGTTGGGAATATTGAACTCGCCCAAGTTAACTTTGTAATTTGGTGCATTTGAATCCCTTTACCATAAAAGGTTTGGCTAAGGACAATATTTTCAAGTTATAGTTGGTAACACAATACCCCTACTCATAGCCTTGGTAAATAATAAATGGTATGATGGATGGAAATGGTTTTAATTGGTATGATAGCTAACTGTGAAATGGGAGTTCCATGAATGAACACTGGAAAATCATGTTTGCCGACATGAGGGGTAGGGCATGGAAACCCTTTTAAGATACTATGAGGTACGCGGGAATTCTCTAAGTATATTGTACATATGTATCATAGAGGGTGGGGATACTTGGGAATCCCTTACTCTTATGGTATCTCTGGTTCATCCTGCTACATGAGTAGAGGCTCATTCAGGGGGTTACACTGGATCCATATCACCCATGGGTGGTTAAGGACGATTAAGCTTCACATACCTAGGTTAATGGTTTTAAATGCTAGATAAATCCAATTCCCTTTCTCGGTAAGGTTATATATGTATATATTGTTTGTATGCCTATGGTATGTTTACTTAATTTTACTGGTTGGTATTACTTTATCCTTATCCTGAGATCGTGCTTGAGTTCACCGATTAACCCGTCTTTGAGCAGTTGTATCTCCACACGATTCAATAATTATCCATTCTACACCTTCTGCTTAACAATTTAACATTTGGGATCAACTACTGGATTGAAGTGGTGACCTTCCATCTTTCTGAAAGGCAACATTTCATGGTGGTTACTATATACATTTGTTCATTTATGGATATTGGTTTTGGCTATAGTTAGGGGCATGTCCCAACAATATTTTGGTATTCTTTTAGTTAGAGGATTTTGTGGGACTACTATAGGTTTGAATGGGTGGGATCGGTAGGGGTGACATCCTTAGTATTACCGTGTGTATAGGGTAGATACCGGTTAGCGGTATTGTTGGTTGTTCCATCCTCTTTTAGTATGGGATTATATATAATTATTATTGAACTCATATGGTTATGGTTTGATTGGTTTGGATATTGGTTGGATTTGGATGGTTGGAATTGGTTGGGTCAGTCTCAGTAATAGACCTATCAGTGGTTGTAAATTGGATAGGTACGCTATCTTGTTATATGCTCAAAATTCAGCCAACTCAAGGAAGACGTCTAGAGGTTGGGTTGGGTAACGGGGGTAGTATCCGGTCTCGGGCAGACTTGGGATGCCCATTATGATAAGGCCCCGGTTCAGGTCATGTCATAAACTCATAAAAGGGCCTATGAATCAATGCCTTATACATCAAATAACTTAACTTCCAGAATAGTGGTCATTGGAAGCTCTCGCCTTCATGAGATGTTTCCTTGCCTTTAGCATTGGTCACATACCTTGTCTTAATCGTATGCGTCTTTGTAAAATGGAGGCCAATAGTATCCACATTGCAAGATCTTATATGCAATCCACACAACATTTTGTGACCCCTAACTAAAGACAAATGACATGCCTCTAAGTTGCTCATCATCTCAACTTTAGGAGCACATCTCCACACCACTCGATCAACACAATTTTGGAATAAGTATAGCCTATCCTATAAGAATTTCCTTACATCATATATAACTTTGTTGGGTTGATGAAATGATAAGTCTCCAGGAACCACATAACTCAACAAATAATTTACAAAGTCTCCATAACAAGGAATCCAATCTTGTGACACTGCTAACGACTGCTCTTTCAAAAAAGTATCATCAATCTAAAGCATATCTTTCAGTTTTAGCGTAGCCATTTCTTCATGTTGTGATAGTTAGTCGTCCACTTGATTCTTTGTCCCCTTTCAATCATTGACCTCAAAGTCAAATTCCTGTAGCAAATGTATCCAATGAACAAATGTTCACTTCACATCTTTCATTGACAGAAGGAACCTAAGAGCTATATGGTCAGTATACACAAGGACTTTTGTGCTAAGAAAATAAGATTGAAATTTCTAAAAAGAAAACACCATAACAAACATCTCTGTATAGTCACAATATAATTTTTCTGAGATGAGTTCAATGCTTTGCTAGCATAGTAAATGGGATGTCAGATCTTCTCTAACCTTTGGCCTAGGACTGCACCTAACACCACAACAATAGCATCACACGCAACCTCAAAAATTAATGACCAATCAAGATAAAAAAATAATACTGGATAGAATCAATATCTGTTTTAGGCACTCAAATACCTTTAGATGTTCATCATCAAACACAAATTTCACCTACTTCTCAAAAAGGTAACACAAAGGATTGGTAATTTTAGAGAAGTCCTTGATGAACTATCTATAGAAGTCTACATTCCCCAAAAATCTTTGAATACCCTTGACAGAAATTGGTGAAGTCAAATTTTCACTCACCTAAATATTTGCCTTATTGAATTCAATCCCCTTCTTCAAAATCTTATGACTAAGAACTATTTAACCGTGAAGTGACAATTCTCCAAATTTAAAACTAATTTCCTCGCATCTCCTCTGAACATTGGCAGTTTATCTCAAATAATCTATGAATGAAGCACCCATGATCAAGAAGTGGTCCATGAGCACCTAAATATTGTCCTCAACCATATTAGAAAATATCATCATCATTCAATGGTAAAAGGTTTCAGGTGCATTACAGAAAATGAAAGGCATTCTCTTGAATGCACATATCCTATATAGACTAGTGAAAGTGCTACTCGAGAGCAATAGAAATCTGATTATAACCCAATTATCCATCAATAAAATAATACCAACCTCTATCAGCAAGTCGATCTAATATCTAATCCATTAAAGTCAATGGAAAATGATCTTTCTTATTTCAAGAGTTTAGATTCCTATAGTCTACATACACACACCAACCTGTGAGTGGAATCACTAGAATATGCTCATTCTTCTCATTTGTAACCATGGTTATTCAACTTTTTTTCAGTACCTATTAGACCAGGCTAACCTACTTGTTTTCTGAAATCAGATAAACCACACGTGTTTCCAACTATTTGTAGACTGCTCCTTTACCCGCTCTTGTATAGGCATATTCCACCACCATTGATCGTCAATAATAAATATAGAATCTACATTAATTGGTATTTTTTGTGTCCAAATTGCAGGAGAAATCCTAATGATATTAGAACTAGACCATCCAATGGCCCACTTGAACCTCTTCAATATAGAAACTAGTGCCTCAACTTACCAATCTACAAAATAATCTACAATAATAACTAGTAAAGTGTTGTTGGCTCTAAAAATTGCATAGCAAAGATGGTATGGAAGAGCTTTGAGCTCCAACACTGGGGGTTGCCTAATCGAAGGCCGAGATAGACGTGTCACTCTATTCTTTAAATCAAGATCTAACTTCATTTATGCAAATGTATATGAACTCTATTCTATCTATATATTTATATTCATCAATTCCATCATGCTCAAAACTCAAATTGACTGCAACCAGGTCCTAAACACCAATTCTCCTCAATAGGAGCTACGAAGTCATCCTTATAGAACACACATATTCTTTGGGTTCTTTATGGATTGGAACACACTGAACGAAACTTGTTCATTACTCAACCAAAACATCATTTGCCTAGACATAGGTAATAGTTTCCCAAAGATAATGGGAACCATAAATCAATCTCATTATTGAGGATGAGAAACTCATATTTAAAGATAAAGAGGCAACGCTCACAAAAATATCACATAAGATTCCCACCACCATCTTCATAGTGAAATATTCCATGAGAAGTCTCATCAAAGTAGATTTAGGTGCCCCCAACTATAACTCTCTATACAATGCTAGAGGTACCAAGTTAATGCTAGTGCTCAAGTCACATAACAATTTTTCAAAGTTAAAAGACACAATAGTGCTTGGGATCGTGCAGGTTCTGGGGTCTTTTTTCTTCTTAATCAACAACCTAGAGGCTATTGTACAAGAATGGTGAACATAGTCAATAGTCTCATTACTCACTATCCTTTTTTTAGTCACCAAATCCTTTAGCTCTTTAAGCCTAAAAAAAAACTTTTGATACCTTCCCTCTTTGACTTTCTTTTTTAGTATTTGCAAAAAAGGAAGAAGAGGTTGTGGAATAGGAGTCAATACTTGCGGGAACTTCTTGTCCTTGCCTTTTTTTCTATGGCCTAATTTTTATGTAAAATGCCAAGGGGTCATGATGGTACTTGTCACTGCGAACATTGACAAGTAAATCTATCACAAAAATTCATACAAATGGGAAATAATACTTAAATCCCAAGGTAAGGCTTCTAGAATGAAGTCTAACCATATAAGTGTAATAAATGTATAAAGGAACGTAGATAATAACAATACCATAATGCCCCAAAACCCTATGTCAATAGTGTAAGATCATATCTAATACAACTCGAATACAAATAAAATACATATAGCATTAATAATATACGAGAAACTCTATCTCTGAAATGAAATCAAAGGCATAGTCTATAAAGAAAGGTAGTA
Source organism: Capsicum chinense (assembly GCA_026120095.1). Lineage (NCBI taxonomy): Eukaryota > Viridiplantae > Streptophyta > Magnoliopsida > Solanales > Solanaceae > Capsicum > Capsicum chinense. The sequence continues at coordinate 161,336,147 of JAPEIP010000004.1, read as the reverse complement.
AAAGACATTCGTATTCTTAAAAATCACCTACTACCTCAAAAACTCCAAATACTACTAAAATTAAATAATGTGGGGTGCACCCAGACCTGAATCTACATGAAAAAGCTATAGCTGAAGTGAGTATGATCCACTCATACTCAATAAGTACTACAGGTTGACCGAGCAATGTTTAAAATAAAGCATACAAGATACACATTAAGGGAACATCACTTGCAATCAGAAAATGTCCCACAATAGTAGCCCACACCGCTTGCTCTAAAAGTACAATAATATCACATATATTTCAACACACCAAAAGGATCGCAGATATACAATACAACACATATAGGTAGAATAAACAAGGACGGTATATATATACAAAAGATCATCAAGTAGATGTATAGCAATATATAACAAATAGATAAGTAATTATGTCAAATAAAATATAATCATATCACAAGCATAATGAAGTAGATATAGTAAGAATGATGATAACAATGATGAAAATGATTATGGTGACGTACGAGGTTATCGCAAAACCTTCAAGAGCATCGCGAAGTCTCCATATTATCATGAGTTGAACTAAGGCCTGGCCATGATAGGTATCTCAAGTCCCACGTGGATCAAAGATCACCCTCACAACTAACCAAACCAAACCAAGAATTCCCCAAGGATGGATGAATTCCAAACATATAACAAGATAGTGTGCAATAAACATAAAAAGTTCAAAACCAATTTATAACTGATGACCGATGACTAGCAAAACAACTGACCAACACCGCCAATATCCACAGTAGTCCAAACAAAGCCTTCAAAACAAAGAGCAAAAATGGAATATCAATGAATTTTTGGGACATGCCTCTGACTATAGCCAAAAACATCTGAGACATAAGAGACCAAAACATGAAATGTAGACTTTTGATGTATAGAAGCTCAACCTTTTGAAATAAAATCATGAGCTGATCTTGAATCCTAATCACTGAGAAGGAGTTGTAGAAGTATAACCATTTCCTTTATCGCATTGGGATACAACGTCCTAAGATGATTAGCGGTTGGAGTACTAGCATGTAACTATGGATAAGAGTAACACAATGAAATGGTCAATAGTTCAAAATCATTCAAAACCAATGTACACAATTAAATGCATATACATATATAAATTACATACTAGGATAGGAAATGTCACGACCGAACTAGGGTCTAGATGTAATGGGCATCCCAATTCTAACTAGGACCAGGGACCACTCCCTTAACCTAACCCAACCACCTTTCACAACCATACATGATCAGAATTTTAAGCATATACCAAGATTTCATAAATGCTATCAAAAAAACTCTGGGATATGGTCACAATAGTGACCAACCAAACTTAGTCTACCAACACCAAACTAACCATCCATACCATACAAAACTAAAAAGAATATCAAAATATAATATGACAATGAAACCCAAAATGTAATACGATAGAATAACCAAAAATATTTTCCAATGATGTCATCACCAAACCAATGCCAATGCTAAGGCCAACACCAACACCGATCCCGCCCATACCAACCCTCGGAAGTACGACAAGGCCTTTATCCAAAAGAATATAAATATTCAATTGGGATATGCTACAAACCATGGCTAAAAAAAATATCCAAAATAAAAGAGAAATACCTAAGATTGTCCATATCATGAAATAGAGCTTTTTAGAAAGATGGAATGTCATTACTTAAATCCAAATATTATCCCCGAGTCAATCACTATATAGAAGAATTTGAAATGCCAGTTCCTACATAACGTGGGTATACAACCACTAGTATAAAAGTTAGCAAATGACTGCTAGCATGTATCTCATGATAAGGATAAAGTAATGCCTTTTAAAACACCAAGTAAAATCATCAATGATGTGTACAACCATACATATATATAAGTGCAGGGAAAGGTAATCAAAGTTTAGCATGCATTTAATACCTTTAACTTGGGATTTGTAACCTTGTCATTTAACCACTCCTATGGGTCGTATGGGCTCAGCTCCTCCTGCTGAAAGAGCCCAGTGTGTTTAGCTGCACGACCAGGAAATATCCCATGGGATGACTAGTACATCACTCAAATATAAAATGTGACACTCGCACGTGGTCATCAAAGACCCCTCATATCAGCAAATATGAGTTTCCAATTTTACTTCCACCAAAACCTCCACCTTTCATGGCTTAGTTACACATCCTGCTGTTAATTCCCAAATTATAAACCATGTTCAAACAATTCTATTACCATTCATTAACAAAGGGAAATTATTAACGGTATGGTCATACTAACCATACTTGTAAGATTTATCCAATGCTAAACCATTTAGGTTAAGCGGACACTTAAGTCCCCTTTTTGTTTACCATATTAACCTCTTGGGAGACTACCGTGTCCTCAACAATCATAATATTTTCCTTTAACCTTTGTAAGTTATTTAAACCATTTATAGTTTCATATATAAGCTGAAAACAAGCAAGAGTTCCATTTAAAGAAGTCAATGAAATGGACATATCTTTATAAGCATTTTATCAAACACCTTGGGGGCATAATGTAACCAAAACCAATTCTAAAGACCATTAAACCATTAACATGCAATAAAATAT
>JAPEIP010000004.1:161300704-161327525 GCA_026120095.1 Capsicum chinense | reverse complement strand
ATGATCTGTATCCCTGGAAGAATGAATTACAAGAAGGATGAAATAATTCCCACCATACGAGTTACCGATCTAACTTATATCAATCCTTAAGACTCACACCCCTAAGTAATGAACATTTTAGTGATCAAAACCATCCCACTAAAGAAAACTATTCAGCTTATGACTAGGCCATACCACTCGTACTCCACCTACGGCTTATACCCGCAGTCGTATTAGGTGTGGAAAATGGATTTCAAGGAAAATTTCTCTGGCCCAAACCCAGGATGTAACATTCTCCACCACTAGAAAGATTCATCCTCGAATGATGGATAAGGTAGGGATAACCACACAGAGAGACCTTTGAATTATCAAATATATTAACAACCTTCATCAAAGTTCAAAAACATAGAGGCTAGGGTATTAATCTTTTCTTTAATATACTCGAAAAATATCAAAGTGCTCAAGAACACATACTTTTCGGAAGAATACAAGGAGAAGTAAACACGAATGGATACTTAGATTCCATGTCCTCTTTCTCTTCCCATGTAGCTTCTTCTACCTTATGGTTCTTTCATAGAACCTTAACGGAAGACACATCCTTAGTCTGCATGTGACGAACTTACTTTTCCAATATCTCAATCGATACTTCTTCCTAAGGTAGAGAATCCAAGATATCCAACCCTTCCAAAGGAACATTCAAAGAAGGATTACCAATACACATTCTCAACATGGAAATATGAAAGATCAGATGAACAAAACCCAAATTAGATGGAAACTTCAACACATAAGCAACATTACCTACTCTCTGGGAAAACACATAAGGAAAAATAAATGAAGGACTAAGCTTCCCCTTCTTTCAAAACCACACTACTCCCTTCATTGGAGACACATTTAGGAACGCCCTATCCCCAATCTCACACTCCACATCACTATGGCTAACATCTAAATAAGACTTTTAGTGACTTTGGGAAGCCTTATGCTTATATATAATCACGTTAACCTTATCCATAGTTGAATAGACCAAATCAGGACCAAACATATCCACATCTTCAAGCTTAAACCATCCAATAGGAGATCTATACCCCCTACCATACAATGCCTCAAAAGGAGCCATATCAATAATAGAATAATAGATATTATTGTAAGAAAAATCTACTAAAGATAGATGCTCAACCCATGTAATACCATAATCAATCACACATTCCTGAAGCATATCCTCCAAGGTCTTAATCATTCTGTCTATTTGCCTATTCAACTGCAGCTCAGACTAACTTTATTCTGCAATCCTTTGTGGAAAGACCACTAGGAATGAGATGTAAACTTCTTACCACGATAAGAACTAATCAAAATTGTAAGACCCCACAAAATCCTAAGCTTAATTCAGTCTATTTATGCTTCTTAAGGGGGACCTATACTTAGAAAGTTCTAGCTAAGTTTCCACACTTAGTTTATTTTAGCCCTCAATATTTTCCAGTCTCATTTCATGACTTTAATGTCCTTTAATGGTCCATATTCTTGTTAATTCATGACCAGGAAGGTCAATAGGTGTTCCTGGACAAGTTTTGGATTTTTTAAAACTCGTTTAGACCACATTTGAAATCCCAAAATAGTAGACCAATGCGATCTTAGCGTGCCGCATCGCCAATCGTGTTGGTTGATATTGTTGCAGGTTGCTAGAGTCAAAGTATTGAGGCTCAACGCAATAATGGCGCATTGCATCGACTATCGCATTGATGCCATGACACGATGTATCGCTAATAGGGTCGGTGCCTAGTTCTCAATCATTTAAAAACCACGTCTTCTATGTTATTTCGGTCTTTTTCCCATACCCTTCAGCCCTCATAACTCAAAATTTATCCCTCTTTTGGCTAATCCTATTCATTATTCACAAAATTCTCAAGAACAAAACCCTAGGGCTATCAGTTAAAGAATAAATTTCTAAGGGATTCCACTATCAACTTTCAAGAATTCACCAACTAAGGTATGTCAAGTGTTCGCCCAAGGGTTTCTTCAACCCTTGGAGTCCAAGAAACCTTTTAAAAACTCAAGATAATGTTTTTGATGAATTTCATGATTTAGTTTGACTGTGTTCATGACTATTATGTTAATGGGTTCTCTTGTTCATGATTTTATTACAATATCTATGCGAAGTAAAGTGATATATGTGCAGTATCATGCGAAACCATGTTAAACCCTTGAAATTTGTCAATGGGAATGTTAATTATGATGCATATTTGTTGTATAGGGTTATGTGTATATGTTATGCTCACTAAGTGTTTGATAAATTGCTCATGTGAGTTAATAAGTGAAAGAAATCTTGTTATGCTAGTTATGTGCAAGTTATATCATGCAAGTGTTTGACAAATTATTTATGAGAATGAAATAATGCCATGTTATAGTATGACAATACATATTCCCTATTCATGTACAAGTAATGTATCTCAAGTGGTTGTTAAAATGTCTAAATGAATGAAAGATAAACATGTAGCCATATTTTTAAGCTTGTGGCATGATTTACTTATTATACTATAGAGTCCTAGGAGTACTTGTACCCGACAATTTAGCTGTGTGCCTAGAGCCAGTGCTAGTTTTCATGATACTCACAGTCAAACCATGATTAGTAAAACTCAGTCAATCATGTAACTCAGGAAAAATTTAGTAAATTTCATGTCAGTCTAGTAATTTCAATAATCTTAGTAATCTCAATAATCTCAGTCAGTTATCAGATCTCAATAGTATTCAGTTCAGAACTCAATAACTCAGTCAACTAGCAGAACTCAGAAGCATTCTATCAGTGGATAGAATTCAGTAGTATTCTGTCATTCAATGGAAATTAGTAAACTCAGTTCAATAAATTAAAAATGTACCATCTATAACAGCTCAGTCATGCCTAGTGTGAACTAGGAAAACCAGTTCAGTGTCTATTCATTTGGGAGTAGGATCCAACACTGAGTGAACTTGGGGATAAGAGCTCCCCTATTATCCAGTTGAGGGTGTTCTCCTTAGTAGCAATCCCTGCATTCGAGAACTATGTAGCCATTATAGGTTGAGATGTACCCCTACGAGTCTAGGGACTATGCATCTCCTTTTAGTTTTCCTTACGGAGGGGTTGACGGAAGAGCTCCCTATTAGGGAGGGTTTACTCATAGCTTGTCTTTACCCGTGGCACAATACTGACACCCTTCCAGCTGGGTTTATAGGTTGGACCCCACCAGTTCAAATTTGGGGCATGTCGGTTAGATGATTACCTCCTATAATCTCCATTTCAAATTCAGTCTCAGTAATAGAACTTAGTTCAGTTCTACAGATATCAAGACTATCAAATATAGTCACTCATCTTAGTACGAAACTCAGCTAGTTCCATTAGAATTAAGACTATCAGATGCAATCATCCAGTTTAGTCTAGAACTCAGATAGTTCTTCAGATTCAGGACTATCAGATACAGTCACCTAGTCCAGTAAAGAACTGAGATAGTTTTTTTAGTATTAGTATACTCAGTTATCATTTATCAGTAATATAGTACCAGTAACCTCAGATATCAGTTACCTGTAAACTCCATAAATCATATCATTAATAGACTCAGTTATTTAGTCTCCCAGTATTAGTAAACTCAGATGACAGAACATCAGTATTTAGTACTGTCATTATCCCAGTTCCAGTTTATGTATTCATGCATGTATTTCTCACGCATTCATATTCATGTCATCAGTTAGTTATTATTGTTCATGCATATGAACCCTTGTATTCATCTTACCTCATTTGCATACCAGTACATTTAATCATACTGACGCATTCGTGATATGGTGTTTTATACCATAGGTTTAAAAGCACGAGCTCCCCAGTATACTTAGTAGATCAGACGTTCAGCAGTCAAACTAATAGTGAGTCCTTATCATTCGAAGATAGCATGATTATTTTATTACTTTATTATTTCAGTAGTTTGAAGTTAGTTGGGGACATGTCCCATCAACTTCATCATTTTCAAAAAGTCTAGATTCTTTCAGACTACAACATGTTTCAGACAGTTTATTTCAATTTTGGGGATTGTTATACCCCATTATAGACATTATTTTATATTTAGTATTAGTTCTGTTTTGAACCTTTGGCCTTACAACTTATATTCCACATATTTATAGTATATTATTCAATGCTCAACTACAGATATTAGTCACGGGTTAGCTTTTGGTCCTATCGGATCATGAGCACCATGTAGCATTTCGGGTACCAAATTTGGGGCGTTACAAAAATAGGCACCGTAGGAAGCTTCGCAATCTCTTCAAAAGACAACTTCGCATAATCTTCCTCCTAAAAGGTATTCGTTACTGCCAAAAAGTGTGCAAACTTGGTCATCCTATTTATGATAACCTAAATTAAATAAAATTTGATCCGATAACGAAGAAGAATGGTATGAAATCCACATTGATTAATTCCCACGCCCATTTAGGTAGCTCTATTTATTGATGCAACCTAGTAGGCCTCATGTGCTAAACATTAACCTATTAACACACCATGCACTTGGCCATGAAATTAACCATATCTCACTTCATACCATTCCACCAATAAATCTCTTTTAGATCATGATACATCTTTGTCGAACCAGGATGGATGACAAAGCTTGACTTATGTGCCTAAGTAAAAATTCTTTTTCGCAACCCTTTAACATTCATAACACATAGCCTCACTTGTTACCGCAAAGTACCATCACCACTAATCTAAAACACCACCACCTTTTGCCCAACGATATCACTATTGATTTTTATTAAGACAAGATCTAACATTTGCTTTTCTTTAATCTCTGGACCAAGAGACGATCGAACCACTTTTTGCTCAATCACACCACTATCTTTGGAATCCAAGAGATAAACTCCTAGATTGGCCAAGCGGTGAGTGTCCGTCACCAATTCTCGCTTTCCTTCCTCCGCATTAGCCAAACTACCCATAGACAACCTGCTAAGACCATCAACAACCATATTTGCCATACTTGGGTGATAGTAAAAACTCATATCATAATATTTGAGAAGCTTAAGTTATCTCCTTTGCCTGAGATTAAGCTCCTTTTGCTTAAACACGTACTAAAGACTCTTATGATCGAAAAAAATATCTATGTGAACACCATACAGATAATGTCACCATATTTTAACAGAAAACACAACCGCCAAGAACTCCAAATCATGAGTAGAAAAATTCCTCTTATGTACCTTCAACTTCTTGGAAGCATAGGCAATCATCTTCCCATGCTATATCAAAACACAACCAAGCCCTACCTGAGATGTATCATAATAAACTACAAATCCATTATTGCCTTCCAGCAAAGTCAAAATCAGAGTCGAAGTCGACCTATCCTTCAACATCTCAAAACTCCCCTCACAAGTATCCAGCTAAGAAAACTTAACCTTCATCTGAGTTAACTTAGTCAAAGGAGCAGCTATTGATGAGAAGCTTTCCAAAAACCACCTATAATACCCGAATAAACCCAAAAAGCTCCAAGTATTAGATGGAGTTATAGGCCTAGGACACCTCTTCACCGCAATAACCTTTTGAGTATCAACTTTATCCCCTTACTTGAAATAATATGGCCAAAGTAAGTTACGACATTCAACCAAAACTCACACTAAGAGAACTTCACAAACAACCGATATTCCTTTAAGGTCTGCAACACCACACGAAGGTAACTAGCATGATCCACCTCACTCCTAGAATACACCAAAATGTCATCAATAAACACAAAGAGAAAGAGATCCAAATACTACCTGAACACCTTGTTTATCAAATCCATAAATATTGTCAGAGCATTTGTCAAACCAAATGACATCACCAAGAACTCAAATTGCCTATACCGAGTATGAAAAGCTTTCTTAAGGATATTCACCTCCCTAATATTAAGCTGATAGTACCCTAACCGAAGATCTATCTTAGAAAAGAACTTAGCACCCTATAACTGATCAAATAGACATTTATCTTTGGGAGAGGATACTTGTTCTTAAATGTTACCTTGTTTAACTGTCTGTAGTCAATGCAAATTCCAATGAAACTATCCTTCTTATGCACGAACAATACTGGTGTACCCCATGGAGAAACACTAGGACGAATAAACCCCTTATCCAGAAGATCTTTAATTTGTTCATTGAGTCTCGTTAACTCATCCGGAGTTATTCTATATAGAGGAATAGATATTGGACAAGTGTCTAGAAGCAAATCAATACTAAACTTTATTTTTCTATTTAGAGAAAACAACATAAATATCATTCAGAAAGACCTCTGGAAACTCATTAACTTCTAAAACTGACTGCAAAGAAGGACCTTTCGAGTTAAAATCTTTAACTTGGACCAAGTGGTAAAGACATCATTTAGAGATTAACATTCGATCTCCACTCACTTGATATTAGGAAACCTGAGCCTAAGAATTATCACCACCTTGGTGATGCTTATTTCCCGACTGTTGAGGGTAAGGAGCACTGGCAACAAAGAAGGAACTAGAACTCCTCCAATTCATTTTTTGCCACCGACCACCCTGAGGCAGCGCACCGTCGTGATTAGAAAATCTAGCCCTCTTTCCATGCCCATTCCTAAATTTTTCCTTCATTCTCTTCTCATTCTTAACTTGTTGCATATGAATTGTTAACCTAGACATGTCCATATCCCTAAAGAGCAAAGAAGTCTTACTCTTATAAATTAAATATATATTCAACCCGTGAGAACTTTCTCATTCTCAACCTCATATCAACCACCAAATTAGGGGAATATCTTGATAAATAATGAAACTTTAAGGCATATTCCCTAATATACATCTTTCCTTGCCTGAGGTTCATAAACTCCTCCATCTTATCTTCCCTAAACTACTGAGGAAAGAAATGATCCATAAAGTTATTCGGAAAACCTTCCCACAACCCTTTCTATTACATATCACCCTTATCTCTATCCCACTCCTTATACCACTTATAAGTAATATCTTTGAGCTGATAAGCTACAAAGCTACCTCCTTTTATATCAGAAGCCTGTATAACCCAAAATATCTTCTCTAGTTCATCCAGGAAGTCCTGTGGGTCTTTTTCCACCTTTACTCCTATAATAGTAGGAGAACCCATCTTTATAAATTGGCCTACCCTTGTGGCCTCAACAGATAAAGCACTACCCACACCCCACTCAGCTTGACCGGCAATCGTCTGAGCAATAACATAAATACACTGGCAAAACTCTATGTTCGTCATGTTACCCTGAGGGACCTAAGGAGAAGTAGGATAAATAGAAGGAACTCCAACACAATCGGGAATAGGACCATAAGATTAATGATGTACTCTAAACGTAGGAGGAAACACTTCAGCATTATCCCAAATGGGATGGAAGAATTTCCTAGTTTTCCAAATCTAGGTGGCATGATCTTAAAGACAAAGTACCAATGATTAGAGAAGATTCAAGGACTGAGAATTTTAAGGAAGTGGAACATTCCTAAATGTCTCACATCCTCTCTTTTATGAGTGTTGCATGCTTCAGAACCCTAAAAGAGACTTTTCTCGACACGGCTTTGTGGACCATCCATACCATACAAAACCAAAGAGAATATAAAAGCATAATATAATAATTAAACCACAAATGTAATATGATGCAATAACCAATAATATCATCCAATGATATCAGTCCCTACACCAATGCAATGCTAATACCGAAACCAATACCGATCCTACCCATACCAATCCTATAAGTACCACAAAGACTCTATCAAAAAGAATACAAATATCCGATTGGTACATGCCCCCAACCATGGCAGAAACCAATATCCAAAATAAAAGAAAAATGTCTAAGATTGTCCATATCATGAAATTGAGCCTTCCAGAAAGATGGAAGCTCCCCACTTCAATCCAAATATTGTCCCTAAGTTAATCACTATATATGAGGAGTCGAACAGTCGGTTTCTACACAACATGGGTATACAACCGCCAGTAGATAAATTAGTAAATAACCGTTAGCATGTATATCAGAATAAGGATCAAGTAATGAAATTTAAACAACCAAGTAAAAACATCCATGTTGCATTCAACCATATATATATATATAAGTGTCGCGAAATGGGATCCATTTTTACCATGTATTTAAAACCATTAACCTAATATGTGTAGCCTTGCCATTTAACCACACCCACTGGCTGTATGGGTTTATCTCCCTCTGCTAAAACTAAGTCCCAGTATATATATCCGCACGACCAGGAAATATTCCATAGAATGAATAGTACATCCCTCTAATATAAAATGTGACACTCGCATATGGTCATCAAAGACCCCTTATATCGATAAATATGAGTTTCTAGTTTTAGTTCGCCCAAACCTCTAACTTCCATGGCTTCCTTACATATTTAGCCATTAATGCCCAAATTAAAAACCATGCCTAAATAATCCAATTAGAATTTATCAACCAAGGCCAATTATTAATGGTAAGATTTATCCATAGCTAAACCATTTAGGTTAAGGGTACTCTCAAGTGCCCTTGCTATTTATTATTTTAACCTCTTGAGAGACTACCATGTCCTCCACAAGCATAATCAATTAGCCTTTAACCTTTGAAAGATATTTAAACCATTTATAATTTCATATATATGCTGAAACAAGAAAGAGTTCCATCTGAAGAAGTCAATGCAATAAACATATCTTTATAAGCATTTTATCAAACACCGTGGGGCATAATACAACGAAAACCAATTCTAAATGCCATTAAACTATTACCATGAAATCGAATTTCTCAAAACAAACATTGACACATATAAAAACATAATTAAACCATAGAAAACCATAACCAAGCAATTATAAACAAATTCCCCAATTAATAGTTGAAAACCATAAACCATGCAACATTGAAACCATGAAAATATCCATAAAATCCATGACTATTTAGAAGTAAGAAGTAGGGAAGACACACATGCCTTAAACTGAGAAGGATAATGGATGAAAATCACCAAAGCAAGCCCCAATGAAATACCTAAGTTGAAACCCTAGCTCTCTTGCCACAAAAGCTCTTGAGATAATTATGATGTGTTTTAAATAGTTTTCTAAGTGTTAATGAATAAAATAATAGTGTAAATAATCTTTTAAGTGTATTTGAAGTTGTGGGTAATAATTAGGGTAAGTAGGAAAATATCCAGAATACCAGAACTTAAGTCCTTAAAAACCCATCATAGGGATACGACTAACCCTCTTATGAGTCATACCCTTCCTTACGATTGGTATCCACCAGTTGTACCCAGGCCTTAACCTTTGGATTAGAAACTGTCAAATATATGAATCATCAAACCAAGTTGTTACCTCAGCATATGATCCGTATCCATGATCTGTATCCTTGGAAGAATGAATTACCAGGAGAATCAAACACTTCCTACTATACGAGTCACCGATATGACTCGTATCAATCCTAATGACTTGTACTGCTAAGTTGTGACCATTTTAGTGATAAAAACCATCCCACCAATTAATACTAATCAACTTCTGACAGGAGCATACCAGTCGTACCTGATGTGCAAGCTTGACACTAGCACATTTAAGGCTTTTAACTCAGAATAATTGTAAATTCTTAAGAAATTTTTGTTATTTTTGATTGTTTTCTCTGTGATAGTACAGGTGATCTAAGATGTATGAAAAACAATGACATCTCAGTCAAAAGAGATAGATTTTGAGTAAGCATCCATAAAGAGTATAGTTGAAGACTTATCTGATAGGTCATCAACTTTTTGAATAGCCGTCAGGAATATTGTCAGCCAACGGCAGTGCATGGGAGTCAGAGTAGAGAAGCGATGATATTTTCTGATAAGCCATTAAAATCCTAATAAGCTATCAAGAATACCATCAACCTAAGGTAGTGTGTAGAAGCTATAGTGAAGATTTGATGACATCATCTGATATGTCATTAATTTCCTGATAAGTTGTCATGACTTGCCATTAGCTAAAGGCAGCAAACATGAAGTTTGAAGAGGAGTTGACTACATTTTCTGATAAGTTGTTAGACTCCTGATAATTCACACACATGTCATCAAAAATATCATCAACAAAAGGAGAAAAAGTCTAAATAATAGTTTCAAATTTACTTTAAGTTACAGACATAAATAACATCTTTTAGGGTTTCATTAAGGAGCTGGAACTTATTACAAAGGATAAGTCAACTCTTTTTGGGCCTCTTAACTTAGAATTCAATTTTCAACTCTGTGATTAGGTTTTGGGAACTTTTTCTTAAACTTGGAAGAGAATAAACTCCAGCCTTCATCATTTATAAGTCTAATTTAACTAAATGACGAATATAATTGTTATTATCTCTTTCTTTCTCATATGGAACTAAAAACCATAACTAGGGTTCTGGGATCTATAATTATTCCTTCATGTATTTAATAGTTGGTTAGGGTTTAAGTGATTGTGGTAACATCTTGATAATTCCTTTGTAATGATAGTTTTCTATTGGTTAAAAATAATAGTTCTAGCCTTACATTTTCTAGCTCGAACTGAGAAATAAACTAAAGGTAGTGAACTATCAACGAGGATTTGGGAAGGTTAATTTTCCATCTAATGATTAATGTTGTAACAAGATTATTCAACTCGATATAAAATCAGTGTGAGTAGAAGGTTTTCCTAAGTTCGAGAGAATTAGGGAGCACAACATCTAGGTAGGTTGAGAAACAATTAGATGGACTGTCAATACTGATAATTTGGTGTTTCCCATAAGTCATGAGAATCCAGTACTACAACTATTATTCAATGAGGGGTTAATAATCATAATAACCACAACCCTAGTTTCTCTCTATCATTGATTTGAACCATTGAAATTTTAGCTTTGAGTTCTGAAGTAAGTAGAAACTTTAATCATTGTTTGATTGATAAAACCCCTAATTAAAGAAAACCATTATCTATCAGTCATTTTAATCACAAATAGACTTGACTGACACCTTATTCCCTGTGTGATTCGGCCCTGACCTAGTTGGGTTATATATTTGAGAACGACCACTTAGTCTCTTGTAAGAGAGATGTAATTTGGGCGTATCAAATTTTGGCACTGTTGTTGGGGAATATGGTTGTTAATTATGTTTATGTGTGCTAATTGACTATTAGTCAGGTTTCATAATTTTATGTTTATTAGTTATTTTTGTTCTCTGTAGGTTAGTTAGAATGTATGCCAAATACATGGAGTTTAGGTTTACCATTATTACCAGTATATCCAAAACCTTAATTAGTCAGTAAAATGGCAGACCCACAAGAAGAACGAAGAATAGCCACCTTAGATAGGGCTTAAGTAAATTAATAAAATATAGATAACCCAGGTCGAGTACCAAATCTAGATGAAGAGGACCTGGGAGATGAAGAATTATTGAATGCTACCAACCCAAGGCATGTAGAGAATATAGCCGCACCGATGAACCAAAATATGAATAAAAATCATCCGTTCCAAGGAAGACTACACCACCAAGCTGTGCAATTTGATATTGATAATGATGAGGATGATTTAGATGGAGATGGAGCTACAGGGGCAATCATTATACTACCACTAGTTCCTGAGGTGAAATTTAACATCACTAGTAATATGATCCACCTACTGAATTTGAAAGGACTCTTTGGTGGATTACTCGGTGATGATCCAAATCTATATTTGGTGAATTTCATCAATATTTGTTATTTGTTTGATAATACTAGAGTGGGAAAAAAATGCTATTTATTTGAGATTGTTCCCACTATCTCTTTCTGGAGGGGAAACTATGTTATTGAATGAGTTGACTTCTTATTCTATAACAAACTGAAGGCAATTAAAAGATGCTTTCAAAGAAAGGTTCTGTCTACCCTCTAGAATATTACAATTGAGATATGAGATCAGTAACTTTAGGAAATTGGCTAATGATGCTTTGTATGAGACTTGGGCGAGGTTTTAAAAAAAGTTGACTCAATACCCAAACTATAAGATAACTGATGACCACTTGATGGAAACATTCTACAAAGCTTTGAAATCACTTACAAAGACAATAGTGGATAATGTTGTAGGAGGATTTTTATTGAGCTCACCTTTACTGAGGCTGTGGATATGTTAGAAAGAATGACTAAGATAAGTAGATCTTTGCATACCAGAGATTCTATGGTAGCAAGTAGTACTAATTTAGTGTAATATTAGCAGAATAGTATAGGAGAGAAGAGGAGCGTAATTAGGATATGGCTTATATGAAAACCCAGATAGATCTACTCATGAAATATTTACTATCAATAAATATAAAAAAGGTAAAAGTTGTGGGGTCCCTCAGTAAGAAAGCTGAATCAAACACCAAAAAAGAGGCTAACTACTTATATAACTCAAGGGTTTTTTGATCTATGGTTAAGGAAACCAAGGTTGGAACCATCGAGGAGATTGGTAGAATAAAAGTGATAGGAGTGGACTATATGTACCTCCTGTAAGCCATAATAATGCTGTCACCAATTTAGGAAAAATGTTCATGGTGGACATGATGGAGAAACTATTAAAGGGAGTTGAGGCGACCAATTCTAGAGTGACTACGATGAAGAGTGATGTATCTTCCATGAGTCAACTAGTAAATTTTCACTCAACTGCTATTAAACAACTAGAGTAGAAGATAATCCAATTATCCAAAGGATTCAACCAAAGACAGAATGGGACTCTACCAAGTGATATAGTTTAAAATCTAAGGAATGATGGATCATGTATAGCTATTACCAATAGGAGCGGTAAGATGTTATCTAATCCAGGATTGGGGGCATCCTCTCATACGGATGCGGTCGAAATAGATTGAGAGTTGGTTAATGGATCTTTAGTGGTTCCTGTGGA
Organism: Capsicum chinense; assembly: GCA_026120095.1. Taxonomy (NCBI): domain Eukaryota; kingdom Viridiplantae; phylum Streptophyta; class Magnoliopsida; order Solanales; family Solanaceae; genus Capsicum; species Capsicum chinense. Next base: position 161,314,753 of record JAPEIP010000004.1, on the reverse strand, counting down.
GTTGGGAAGTTTAGAAAATAATAGTGCGGAAGTGGAACAACCACCTAAGACGAAGCATGTTAGTGATGTAGAGCAAGGCATAAGAAATGAGGTAAAAGTTTCCCTAGTTGAAATCCCAAGGCCACCACCCCCATTTCCATAATGATTAAAGAAGAAAGAAGATGAAGGCTAGTTTAACCAATTCATGGCTATGTTGAAGCAATTGATATTAAACGTGCCTTTAGTTGAAGTACTTTAGCAAATTCCAATATATACTAAATTTATAAAGGATCTTATGACAAAGAAAAGAGCAGTGAGCTACGAACTGGTGGATAATCTCCATCATTATAGTGTTATTTCTATAAGGTCCTTGGTATAGAAAACGCAAACCCAGGAGCGTTCATTATTCCTTGTATGATTGGATCTCTAGAATTTTTTAAGTCTTTATGTGATCTGAGAACAAGGACTAATCTGATGCTGCTATCTATTTTAAAAACTTGGGTTTTGGAGACCCTACACCTACCAACATGAGACTAGTTATGGAAGATAGGTCTATGAAAAGGCCGATCGGTATGCTACATGCTGTATTTGTAAAGGTGGCTGATTTTATATTCCCTGCTGACTTTATGATCCCTGATTAAGAAGTAGACTGTGAAGTTACCATAATTTTTGGTAGACCATTCTTAGTAACTGGGAAAGTGTTAGTTGACATGGAGCTGAATAAGTTAAAGTTTAGGCTCAATGGGAAAGAAGTTAGTTTTGAAGTGTATCAATCCATGAAACAACAAAAGGAGATAAGTGTCTTCTCAATCGTTGATGTATTCTATGAAGATGGAAAAGATGCACCAGCTAGGGATGAAGCACTTTCAAGGTATCTTGATGAATTATGATTAGTCAAGATAACATAGTCGTGCCGTGACATTAAATCAGGCACTGCTTGGGAGGCAACACTTGGCATTTTGTTGTCTATATGTGTATTATGTGATTGATATTAGATCTCTACACCTATGATTCCACAAGTATATTTCTAACTCTCTGGTGTTAGTTTGATGCATTGGAGTCAATACATGATTTTATGTTGAGGGTGAGACTGCTTTTGGGTGTTGATGTCCTCTTGGGGTTTTTGTTGTCGTGCCTCTTTTACCCATATTCTTGTTCCTAGTTGAGTCGGTATGTTTAGGCATACTGTGTTTTATTTTGTGATGTGTTGTGGTTTATTAGGATAGAATTAAGTATCTGGGGTAGTTGACATATTTTTTTTATTTTTATTTTTTTGTTGATTTTAGGGAATGATAAATACCTCTCCAATTGTCTATTTTGTAGTTGTGTGATGTGCATCTATATACGAGTATTGTGAATCTTTTTATGTCATTGGTATTAGGGATATGATAATCATTGCTAACAATTGCATGAACCGGATAGACCGTAACTTATGATGTACCGTTGTGTCATTAGTTTGTGAGATACTACCTAGTTCCTATTATTTGTTAAATCCTGAACTTACCAGTTGGTCTTGCCTTGGTTGTAGGAGAGTGGTTAGGAAAGGATCATAGGCCATTTCTGATATTAGTCAACTTTTGGCCTAAATGACCTTACATGTTTGAATAATATCCCTTGATCCTGATTTTGAGACTGAGTGCCTATATTTTTTTAATTATTATACCTATCACCTTCCAACTTGGATCACAATGAACCTGTTTTGTCCCTAGTCCTCCTTGGGAATTATGCACTTTGACTTAGGCAAATCGCCTAAGTTAAGGGTAGCAATCATAGGGGCGCATGATGTAAACTAAGTATGAAGAAGGATAAAAAAATAAAAAATAAAAAAATGCTAGGTTTGGTGTCGTAGAAAAAGAATAAGAAAAGAAAAATTGTGGAAAAAAAATGAAAGACTAAAGGACCGCATCCATCCTGAATTTTCTTCAATAAAGAAAGGGAAAAATAAGTTAAAGGTTGATAAGTGAGACCCCAAAAATAGTATAGTTCCAAGGAGGCTTAGTCACTTTAAATATCATTGCGTATCATACCAGCTCCAAGCCTACATTACAAGCTTAAGAAAAGTCCTATAGTAATCCTAGCTTAACTATCTGAAAGCCTCGATTATTAAAATAAGGGCAAGCTTATTGTATTTGGCATACATTTACTGAAACTTCTTTCTGAGGGTGAGTGTCTCTTGACCATTCCTACATTTACGTGCTTTATTTCATATATGAGTGAAGAGGGACTTCTTTCTTATAAGGGCACAATAGTTGTGTTGCTAGCTTACTTGTTTGGGTAGTATAACTTGTACATATGCATGTTATTGTTGCTAATTCGATGCCATGTCTTGATTACTTTGTGTCTCATTATTGATCTTTATTGATATACACAATTGGGGTTGAAGGTGATTGAAATTGGAGAGGGTAATTTGTGTTGAACTAAAACTGATGATTGACTGCTATATGTGCTTTCCATTCTCTTGGTTAAACATCGTGGTACGATAATGTGTTAGTTTCTTGAGGACAAACAATTGTTTTAAGCTGAGAGAATTGATGTACAAGCTTGATACTAGCAAATTTAAGGCTTTTAACTCGGAATAATTGTAAATTCTTTAGCAACTTTTTGTTGTTTTTGATTGTTTTCTCTGTGATAGTGCAGTTGAGCTAAGATGTATGAAAACCAATGACAACTGAGACAAAAGAGATAGATTTTAAGTAAGCAGCCATGAAGAGTACAGTTGACGAATTTTCTGACAGGTCATAAACTTTAAGAATAGTGGTTAGGAATATCATCAGCCAAAGGCAGTGCATAGGAGTTAGAGTGGACAAGTGACAACATTTTCTGATAAGCCGTCAAAATCCTGATAAGCTATCAAGAATACCATAAGCCTAAGGCAGTTTATTGAAGCTATAGTGAAGAGTTGACGACATTTTCTGATATGTCGATAATTTCCTAATAAGTCGTCATGCATTGTCGTTAGCCAACAGCAGAAAACATGGAATTTGAAGAGGAGTTGACGACATTTTCTGATAAGTCGTCAAATTCCTGATAAGTTGTCACAAATGTCGTTAGCTAAGGAGAAAAAATATGAATATTAGTTTTGAAATTCTTTTAAGTTACAGATATAAATAACAGTTGTTAGGGTTTCATTGAAGAGCTGGAACTTATTACAAAGGCAAAGTCAACTCTTTTTGGGCCTTTTAACTTAAAATTCAATTTTCAACTTTGTGATTGGGTTTTGGGAACTTTTTCTTGAACTTGGAAGAGAATCAACTTCAGCCTTCATCTTTTGTAAGTCTAAATTCTGTAAATGAGGAATACAATTGTTATTATCTCTTTCTTTCTCATATGGAACTAAAACCCATAACTAGCTTTCTGGAATCTATGATTATTCCTTCATGGATTTAATAGTTGGTTAGGGTTTGAGTGATTGTGGGAACATCTTGATAATTCCTCTGTAATGATTGTTTTCCAATGGTTGCAAACAATAGATCATGCCTTATGTTTTCTTACTCGAACTAAGAAATACACTAAAGGTAGTGAATTATCAACGAGCATATGGGAAGGTTAATTTTTCATCTAATGATTAATATTGTAACAAGATTAATCAAGTCGAGATAAAATCAGTGCGAATAGAAGGTTTTCCTAAGTTCGAGAGAATTAGGGAGCACAACATCTAGGTAGGTTGAGAAACACCTAGATGGACTATCAGTATTGGTAATTTGATGTTTCACACAAGTCACGAGAATCCAGTACTACAACTATTATTCAATGAGGGGTTAATAATCATAATGACCACAACCCTAGTTTCTCTCTATCATTGATTTGAACCATTAAAATTTTAGCTTTGAGTTCTGAAGCAAGTAGAAACTTTAATGATTATGTGATTGATAAAACCCCCAAATAAAGGAAACTATCATCTATCAGTTATTTTAATCAAAAATAGACTTGTTTGACACCTTATTCCCTATGGGATTCTACCCCAACCCAGTTGGGTTATATATTTGAGAACAACCGTTTACTCTCTCGTAAGAGAGGTGTAATTTGGGCGTATCAGTACCCCAGCATACGGCTTGTACCCTAGAGTCGTATTGGGTCCAACCAACGGATTTTAAGGAAAATTTCTAAGGCCGAAACCTAGGATGTAACATTCTCCCCTACTAGGAACATTCATCCTCGAATGATGGATAAGGTAGGGGTAACCACACACAAAGTCATTTTAAATATCAAACATATTCCAAGCCTTTATCAAAGTTTGGAAAAAAAAGGCAAAGATATTAATCTTTTGTTTAACAAACTGAGAAAATAAAGATGTGTTCAAGAACACATACCATCCACACGAATAGTAGGAGTAAAAAATAAGAAAGGATTCTTGGACTTTGTGTCCCTTTCCGCTTCCCACGTAGCTTCTTTTACATTATGGTTCTACCACTGAATCTTTACCAAAGCTACATCCTTGGTCCACAACCGACAAACTTGCCCATCCAATTTCTCATTTGGGATCCCTTCATAAGATAGAGAATCCAAGATATCCAGCCCTTCCAAAGGAACAACCAAAGAAAGATTACCAATACACTTTCTCAACATGGAAATAGAAAAGATCGGATAAACCAAATGTAAACTACATGGAAACTACAACACATAAGAAAAATTACTAACTCTTCACAAAATCATATAAGGACCAATAAACCAAGGACTAAGTTTCCCCATCTTGCAAAACCTCACTACTTGCTTCCTTGGAGAAACCTTTAGGAACACCCTGCCCTCAACCTCAAACTCCAAATCTCTACACCTAACATCCATATACGTCTATTAGAGAATCTGGGCAGCCTTAAACTTATCCTGAATCACCTTCACCTTCTCCATAGCTTGATAGACCAAATCAGGATCACACATATCTGCCTCACCAATCTCAAACCATCCAATAGGATATCTACACCTCCTACTGTACAACACCTCAAAAAGAGCCATACCAATATTAGAATGATAGCTATTGTTGTAAACAAACTCTACCAAAGGTAGATGCTCAACCCAACAGGCTCCATAATCAATAACACATGCACGAAGCATAGCCTTTAATGTCTGAGTTATTCTCTCCTCTTGCCCATCCGTTTACAGATGGAAAGCCATACTCAGACTAACCTTAGTCTCTAATACTTTCTATAAACACCACCAGTAATGAGATGTAAACTGCGTACCCATGATTAGAAATAATTGAAACATGTACCCCACGCAGCTGCACAATCTCTTGAAGATACAACTTTGCATAATCTTCCGCCAACAAGGTAGTCCCTACTGGAAAAAGTGAGCAGACTTGGTCATCTTATCCACTATGATTGAAATTGAATGAACTTGGTTCTGAGACCGAGGAAGACCGGTAAAGATATCCATATTGATCATGTCCCACTTCCATCCCAGCAACTCTATTTCTTGATGCAACCGACCAGGACTCCTGTGCTCAACCTTAACCCATTGAAACATCATGCACTAGGCCATAAGATTATCCATATCTCTTTTCATACCACTCTACCAATAGATATCCTTGAGATCATGATACATCTTTGCCGAACTAGGATTGACGGCATAGCACGACACATGTTCCTCAGCCAAAGTCCATTGTCGCAACCCATTGACATTCGAAACCCACAACCTCCCTTGGTATCGTAAAGTACCATCACCACTAATCTCAAACAGTATCACTTTTTGCCCACCGACATTACTCTTGATTTTATCAAGATTGGATCCAGCACTTGCTTCCCTTTAATCTCTACACCAAGAGATGATTGAACTTCTTGCTGCGGCATCACACCGCTATCTTTGGAATCCAAGAGAAAAACTCTAAGATTCGCCAAGAAGTTAATATCCTTCTCCAATTCCCATTCTCTGTCCCCCACATGAGACAAACTGGCGATAGACAACCTACTAAGAGCATCAGCAACCACATTAGCCTTACCTGGGTGATAGTTAAGGCTCATATCATAATCTCTGAAAAGTTTAAGCCTCTCTTTTTCCTTAGATTAATCTCTTCTATGTGAACACTTACTGAAGACTCTTCTGATCCAAAAAGATATCTACGTGAACACCATACAAATAATTCTTTCATAGTTTAAAAGCAAACACAATTGCCAATAACTCTAAATCATAAGTAGGATAATTCCACTCATGTACATTCGATTTTCTTGAAGCATAAGAAATCCCCTTCCTATGGTCTATCAAAACATAACTAAGCCCTACCCGAAATACATCACAATAAACCACAAACCCATAATTGCCTTTCAACAAAATCAAAGTAAGAGCCAAAGTCAACCTATCCTTCTACTTCTCAAAACTCCCCTAACAAAAATTCAACCATAAAAACTTGAACTTCTTCTGATTTAACATAGTCAAAGGAGAAAGTATCGACGAGAAGCTTTCCATAAACCACTTCATTGCAACAAACTTTTGAGGATCAACCATTATCCCCTCAATAGAAATATTGTAACCCTAAAAAGTCACAACATTCAACTAAAACTCACAGTTAGAGAACTTGGTAAACAATAGTTGTTCCTGTAAGGTCGTAACACCACATAGAGGTGACTAGTATGATTCACCTCATTCCTCGAATACACCAGAATGTCATCAATAAACATAATGAAAAAAAGATCCAAACACTTCCTGAACACCCTATTTATCAAATCTATAAATGTTGTCAGAGCATTGGTCAACCCAAATGACATCACCAAGAACTCAAAATAACCATACCAAATAAGAAAAACTATTTTAGGGATATTCACCTCCCTAATCTTAAGCGGATAGTACCCTCATCGAAGATCTATCATAGAAAAGAACTTGGCACCCTGTAACTGATCAAACAAATCATCTATGCTTGGGAGAGGATACTTGTTCTTGATTGTTACCTTGTTCAACTGCCGGTAGTCAATGCACATCTGAATGGAACTATCTTTCTAGCGCATGAACAATATCGGTGCACTCTACGGAGAAAATCTCGAATGAGTAAACCCCTTATCCAGACGATCCTTAATTTTCTCCTTGAGTTCCCTTTACTGAGCCGGAGCCATTCTATATGGCGGAATAGATATTGGACAAGGGACACTACTGACCCTCTTACGAATCATACCTTTCCTTACAATTGGTTTCCACTAGTCGTACCTAGGCCATAACCTTTGGATCAGAAACTATCCATCATATGAATTAACCAAAAAAGTCGTAACCTCAACATATAATCCATACCCATGATCTGTATCTCTGGCAGAATAAATTACTAAGAAGATCAAACATTTCCTACCATACGGTTCACTGATACAATTCGTGTCAATTCTTATGACTCGTACCCCTAAGTCATAACCATTCTAGTGATCAAAGCCATCCCATCAACGAACACTGGTCAGCTTATGATAGGACCATACCACTGATACCCCACCATACAGCTTGTACCGTGGAGTCATATTGGGTTCAGAGAATGGATTTCAAGGAAAATTTCTACGGTCAAAACCCAGGATGTCACAGGAAACAAGGATTAAGATGCACTTAAAATCTTTAGCATTGATCGTGTAGCTCAACTATCATAACATGTACCCATGTTCTATATGGGTTCAAGCTCTCAACCCCTGTTTGGGTCCTAGTGTGTGTAGCTGCATAAACAAAAGAATAATCTCATAAAAATGCAAAGGGTATCAAACCTCCCAATCATATAACAAGGTGGATTAAGCACCCGATCATGTGATGATTTTCGTAGAACTCAAACCTCCATAATTATCTAATAATAATGAGGGGGACTCGATCCTCCCTGGTCACTTTGACCCCCATATCGGCAAATGAAATTTTTAGTAACTGTTACTCGGACCTCCACTTTAGTGACTCAACTGCAAAACCACCGTTAAAGCTAAATTAAAACCATTTATCTCACAATATATTCATTGAACCAAAATACACATTTAGGAATACATTATTAGCATCATCATGCCAACTACAGTTGCATTTAAGCATACACTGTTGTTATCATAATGCTAACTACACTTGCAAGGTAACAACAATATGCCAAAATAATTGCATCAATTGGGGAAATTGACAACCCCCTTGGTTCAATTTTACAAATTCCCACATCTCTCATAATTAAAAACCAATTTCACATTTTAGGGTTTGGGGTCATAACCACTTCAAAAGTCATATGTTTGAGAAAATTACAATTTTCTAGTTCATTCACTATAACCATGCACCCATAAGATGAAAACCATAATTAAAGCATGAAAAATCATATGTAAACCATGGAAAAACACTGTTTAACAATAAGCATTCAAAACCCTCAACCATTGTTATAAACAAATATAAATATCTCATTAACAATACTTTAAAACATCTACTTTTAACAAATTAACAATGAGGGAAGAGTAACATACCTTAAACACAAAGAAATTTGGAGAGAAATCGACCCTTGAGCCCTTGGATGACAAACTTAATTAATTCATAACTTGACTTACTTAAGGGAATTTAGAGAGCCTTTTGGAGTGTTTGAGAAGTTATTTAGATTTGTTTCGAAGTGCTAAAAAATGTCCATAATGCCCTTAACTTAAAAGCTAAAAAAGTGCCTCCATTGACTACAGGTCTACCGTTGATTCATAACCAGTCCTTATGACTCATCACCACGAGGCATAACCAAGATAGTCTCTAGGACCCCCACCCATCATTGACCCTGTGACTCAATTGATAATACTTGTGATAAGACCCTATAACTCAAAGTGTATAGTCGTGGTCAACCCAAAGCCCAATTAGGTAAACACTAGACATCCTATGATTTATACCACATAACTCTTAACAAGTCCATATGGCTCATAGTAAGCCACTCATACTTAGAGCCACACATAGCCACTTAGTTTCTAATTTTTTAGCTATTTGGTCCATAGGACTAATCGCGACTCCCTACAACTCGTACACACAAGTCGTACACAGGAGAGTAACTTAAGCATTGTTCACTGGTCACCTTATGACTTGGATCACCTGAACTATCAAGACACATTACGACTCATTTGATGAGTCGTTGCTAAGGCAAGAAGCACAAAACTCAGAAAACTTTTCATGACCAAGAACCCAGGGCATTACATACTCCCCCCTTAGGATAATTCATACTCGAACAATATGATGAGTCATTTATTAGCACAATTTGAATCCACTTATCACTACTCTTACCTTTAAAAAAGACATAAAGCAAAGATAGTCAAGGAAATCACCATTTCCTTTGACAAAGTTGAAAAACAAAGATATTAAGGAATACATACCTTAAGCATAATTATACAGAATGGGAAATAAGAATGAGTACTTGGAATTCATACCCTATTCGGCTTCCCAAGTAGCTTTCTCAACCTTTTGGTTCCTCCAAAGAACCTTTACTAAAGCCACTTTCTGCATCCGCAATGGACGGACTTACGAACCCAAAATCTCAACTGGGAACACTACTGACCCTTTCTAAGTAAACAACGATTAACCACAAACACATGCAATCACATACTTGAAGGAAAATTAACCACTTATTCAAATGAGCATTATTAAATGCAATCATAAATAACAGATATGCCCGAAGACCACACAATTAAGTATATATTTAGGAGTGCATATTCCATTAAAACTGATACCTGCAACCTTATTCAACATACCTATTTGATTCACTAATCTAAGACTCTTTTATTCCTACCAAGGAGGTAAATTTTATTGATAACTAGTAACCCTCAAAGTCAAGGCATCACTAAGTTTAAGAAACTATTCAACCACTAGGCTATATTAGACTTACATATTTGAGCTTGAGTCAATTGCCTTACGCATCTTACTTCTTAGAACTTAGCTAAACTTGACTATAGGTTCCTAAATTATGACACCAGATCCACTTATTATGATCAACCTTCCTAATCATTTTTGAGCAAGTATATTTGATACTCAAAACACACACCTCATCACATTCATCCTTTTTAAGGTATTAAGGAGTCTTTGTAAGACTACACACTAACCGAATTCCTCTATTGTTACCCACCTTCATATATTAAACTTGTAATTAATCAAGTAAGTCATACATATATTAACACCGATCAAGGGATCTACACAAGGCACAACAAACAAAAATATATATTTACTACATTAATTTCATTTTTTATCCATCCCAAGTCTATGCTCATAGGCGTAGACATGAAGTCTCCTATCAAACAATAGTAATTACATGTATCTAACCCAAGCCTTTTATGCATTAAATCATAACCAACCTCAACCAAAGATCTTAGAAAAGAAACAATAATATTGCTCATTTCTTTCCTTCATGCTTCCATTAGTCTAGTCATCTAGAAATCAAACCATTATCAAAATAGTTGATCAATTACGTTTTTAATAATAGCTTAGGGAATTAAAACCACTAATTCTATCCTTATTCACAATATAAAAACTACCCAAGGGTCAACCAACTATCAACTAGTTTTATTATATTTAGTCGATCACCATTAATGGAGCTTTAAAGCTAAAAACACCAATTGTTTGTTAACAATCTAGAAGTAATTCTAAGTAATATTAACCTAACCCATAGGTTTTCCCATAAATCTCATGAGCTTAGTGCTCTAAACCACAAAAATTTCAGCATTAATGATCATTCTAAAGTTTCTAAATTTTTATTAGATTGAAAGATGACGAAGATGATGGAAGAGCTTATCTCAATGAAGAATTTCCACCCAAAGACGTGAAAAATTGCCTCTATGGATTTGGAATGACATTTCTGAGTTAACATCCCCCTCCCCCCAAAAAAAATATAAAAATTAACCTTATGTACTGCCAAATTATCACTGCATGATCCGATTGTCACTACAGTGACAAACATTTTAGCCTGGGTAGTCTTAGTTAAATGGACATAAATATTTACTCCTAAAGTATATTAAAGAAAGATTAAATATGTTGAAAAGAAGACTTAAAGACCTTTCACTTGATAGGCATTGGGATCAATAAGACGTTATATTTTGAGAGTAACTCTCAATGGTAATTGACCATATTTTAAAATTTGCTCAAAACTCAGTTGGTAAGAAACCTTCTAGCTTAACTTTGTGATAGGGTACTGTATGAACTTAGTTTATTTCTAATGCACTCCTATACTAAAGGATTGTTCCTATTATCTATGAAGAATAAGGTTTGTATGTTGTTACCACATATTTTTTTGTAACGACAAAATGGGTTGTTATAATAATACCAATTTATCCACCGTTTCCCTCTCCCCGCCCCCTACCCCTCCCCCATCCAAATTGTTATAATATCTAGGAGGAGAGTTTTTTAGCATGATTCTCAAAATCCGACATATACAAAAGGTAAAGGTTACACACAAACTGAAATCTAATTTTAAAATAGATTACTAACACTTACCTAACCATTGTCCTATAAGGAGCAAAACAACTACTCCACCAGCCTATACACCATGGGCCACTAAGCTTTGAATAATCTTTTAATCACTATAATTCAAGGAATGCAATTTATAATAAAACTAATGTAATCAGTCATCTAAAAAACCCAAAACACCACACAATATTATAACCCATGAAAATTTAGGCCAGGATGAAAATGATAGGGAATAAAAATGCCACTTTAAAATTTAAAATAGATTGCTAAATTTTTGTCACTATAGCAATGGACTCGCCACTTTAATAACAACACTACAATAAAGGATCTATCATTGCAATGACAATTAAAATCATTTATTTCTGGAATAATTCTTCTATTGTTACAACAATATAACTCCAGCGAGGAGTATTGACATTACAACAACACCAATTAGTAGCTTGAGATCCATTCCAAGATCTATCCATTTTTGATATTAGGAACTGACCATTTCATGGTAATTACTATAATCATACTTCTACCAATCTATTATCACACCAAAAGTTACTATGACTTCCTAAGATCCCAATAACATATTGACCACTCAAATTCACTAGTCAACGCATCATGATCCATAACTCAACACGAACCCACTTATCATGACCCAAAATCAGTACGTTATAATGGCACTTGTCATGACAAACTTTGACAACTAAGCCTTTCACATAAACTGATACACGAAGGGTAAAAACACAAAAAACCCTAATATAAGGCTTATAGAATGAAGAAAAACCATACAAGTATAATTAATGCAGAGAAAAATATAATAATGCAGTCATACCAAAACCAGGTGTCAACAGTATATAAGAATATATCTAGTAAAACTCGAATCCAAGGAAATACATAAGATATCAAAATACAAGAGAAACTCTATCTATGTGAATAAAAGTAAGGACATAGTCTACAAAGAAAGTTACTAGAAGACATTTGGATAACTAAAAATCATCAACTACCGTGAAACCTCCAACAATCCCCCGACTCAAGTAATGTGGGGCATACTGAAACTTGAATCTTCATAAGAAGTATACAGTAGGAATGAGTACGGTCCACTTTTACTCAAAAGGTATCATTGGTTGACTGAGCAAAAGTATAAAATAAAGCATAGAAAATACACTATAAGGGCACGTCACCTACAACAACAACAGTAACATACCTAGTAAATTCCCACCAAATGGGGTCTGGAGAGGGTAAGTGTACGCAGTCCATACAACTACCTTAAATGTGAGATAGAGAAGCAGGGCACGTCACCTGCAATCAAAAAAATATCCCATAATGGAAGCTCATACGGCTTGCACTAATAGTTCTAATATATCACAATTGCATCAATAATGCAGTATGTAGAAAACAAGTGTACATTATATCATATGCAGGTAGAAAAAGAGAAGAACATATATATACAAAATCGCAAAGTACATTAACAGGATATATAGGAAATAAACATATAACAAGTTAATATGGCAATCCAATCACAACATTAATCAGAATCAAGTAAATGCAACATATAAGATGATAATGTTGATGATGATGCACGAGGTTGGCAAACATCCTTTAGGTTGACACAAAGTTATCGAGGTTGACACACAAACATCGAGGTTGACACACAATAATTAGGTCTTCTCGAAAATAATCCTTTGGAGAAGGTCCATAATATCCTATATCAGATACCAATATTCTGTATATTTCTAGTATTTCCCATGTTTTGCAAAGCACATACATAAAATAAGACACAAATAAAGTACACATTCATGAGAACAAACATATATATAAGAGAGAAGTATTAATTACCACCCTAAACTTGCCACGTTTTATTCATGGTACACCTTTACTTTGACTAGTCCAAAGTACCCCTCCCCCCAAACTTGTTCTTTTAGTACGTCGCACCACCTTTTTCATCCCACAGTCCACAATATGTAATACACGTGCGTACACGTGGAAAAAATGTTGATATGGATGTCCACGTGGATAACTACCATTCACTTCCCTTATATTTATCGTATATTAAAAAATAACCCATTTATACCCTTAATTATCTAATTTCTCTCTAAAAAATTATATTTTTCAATTTTCCTCTACTCCAAAATAGTGAAAAGTATAATTTTCGTCGATAAAGTAAGCTATTATCTAATTTTTTTTTATTTTTTTGTGTTAAAAATATGGAATTATTTTTTTCTAGTTGTTGTTTCATTTAGTTTCCGATTAGGATTTTGAGGAGACTGACATGCACAAATATATTTCTTATAATAATTAATGGAGTAAGAAATTGTAATTTTAGTTAGGGGTATAAAAAATCAAACCGATAAAAATGTTATTGATTTATCATTATAGGGTTAATGATTTTTTAAAGATTTTGTTAAAAAAAATTATTGGGTTATTGACTCAATTTTGTTATTTTTATTAAGTTATTGGGTAAATCGATAACCCAATAAAATTATTTTAAATTATTATTTTGCACAATATATATGTATATATACATACATATATATATATATATATGTATCAGTAGGATTTTGGTTGCAACTAAGATTTGGTTTCTTTTCATGTTAATTACTACTTTTTCTATTTTATGAGTATTTTCTTATCGATTAAATCGAAATCAAATCGTTAGCGGACTAAAAATCGATAACTAATATAACTACATTTGTTAAAACTATGTGTCTTAGTTTCTTTAATTTTGTTTTTTAATTATTTTTTAAAATATCT
>JAPEIP010000004.1:161288881-161300457 GCA_026120095.1 Capsicum chinense | reverse complement strand
AATTCTTTTAGATTACTAAATGGAATTTTTACAAAATTAATAAATTAATGAAATTTTTATTTCAAAAACTAATTAATAAATTGGATTTTTACAAAATTAATAAACGGATGGATTTTGTTTTAATTAAAAGTAATGGAGGAAGAGGGATAATAAGTAGGGAGAGGGATAATTGAATTTTTTGAAAGAATTAAAAGAAAATGGATTTTTTTTGTTTTTTTATCATTAAAAATGTTGATTTGGCAAAAAATACGTGTGATGGAGGTTGAACTCAAACATTTTACCACATCAACAAAAAAAGGTCACGCGATGTTGCAAAATAATAAGTTTGGGGGGGGGGGGTACTTAAGACTAGTTAAAGTTTAGGTGTACCATGAATAAAATGTGACAAGTTCAGGGGGTAATCGACACTTCTCTCTATATATAAAGCAATAAATCAAACAACTTATACAATGCATTTGAAGAAGCAATGTTCCCAACTATACAAAATGAGTATTTCTGCAACTAATCCCTTATGATACATTACCATAACAGCATGAGCGAATATCTATTTATTATTTCTATTCATCCATGAATTTTCACATGTTTCTTACGCCTAAAGTATAATATATATTACAATACACAAAAGGTTCAACAATAGGTATTTTCAACAAAACAATACAATTATTCGCATGTATTCAAAGCTATCAACTTCGTATAGGACCCAACACGGTCATACATATCACATAATATCTCAATTTTAACAATTATATCACATATAAGACCCCATATGGGAACAACACATATATAGCCATTCTTCAAGATTAGTTTCCACCCTTAACATATATTTTGTACCAAGATTTACTACCCAGCACAGTCTGAAAGAGTTAAGTTATAACCTACCTCAAAGGCCAAAACTAGTCCGTAACACTTTAACAACAAAGCCCTACTTCTAACTAATGATCCCAAAATCAACTAAAACCAAGCTATATAGAATCTATGTATCAAAATAAAGCAAATGATACCCATATTGCCTACTTTTAGTTTGGGGTCTAAACGGACCCCCAGAATGTGTTTTCAAAAAAGAAGGGCAAAATCAAAACCTTATTACAAAAATGTGTTTCCCATGCTTTTAGAAATATATAGTTGAAAATCCAAGTCAAACCGAGTTAAAAATGAGATTCAATTAAAAGAAAAACCATTTGTAAACTTTACCGGGTAATACCTTTGAAATCCATAAAAATTCAAGAATTAAAGTTGTTTTGAAGATGAAATTGAGGAAAAACAAGTAATTATAAGATAAGGAACATCATTCATGTGAAATGGACTAAAATTTGATGACAATTCAAGTAATAAGTTTTTGTGGGTCTTAAACAATTAAATTAAGAATCAAAGTAAGAAAGGAATGTATCTCGCATTAAATCCGTAAGAGAATCAAGAAATAGATGTTAACCTAGCTTCGTCAGCACCCACAAGCTTCACTTTTAAGCTCTCACACTATTTTAGGTTTTAAGTATCAAGAAGCAAGGGGAAAAAATGAGCAAAATTGGGTAAAAAGGCTTTTTTATACTTGCATCAGGTTTCCAGGCCACAAGGCATGCCCTATATACTATTTAATATTTGTGCACTAGTTAACCTGGTGCACTAGATTTTTAAATGTAAAATGGACTTTGATGGGGTGCCCGAGATTCGTTCGGAGATTGATATATGCAAACAAACTATGTAACCATACTAAATTCGACAAACAAGACTCAAGGCGGTATCAGATTTTATTAAAGACATCATTCTCACAGGGTTAACCCCAAAATCCAAAATCACAATTTTCCAAATAGAGGATCAAAATGTGATTTAAAAGCCATAAACCCAATCAAACAAGTTACTACCCTAAAATAGAAATCTCGGGTATGTTGTCATAGTTCATTTAGCAATCCGCCAGACCACTACATACAAGAAATACCACAATGCAACTATGGAAAGGGATAAAAACAGTCAAATTACACAAAATCACAAACCTCACATATTTCATCAAATTTTAGGTTGTTACTTCATCCACCACTAAAAATCTAATTCGTCCTCAAACTAAGGCAAGGAAATACCTTAATCAATAAAGAGTTGAGGATAAAAACTACACATATCATACTCTACCTTTTGCGTAGCCTTATACATAGTTTGATGTTTCAACTGAACCTTAACCACCGGAATAAGTCTAGAGCGTAACTATTTAACATCCCTGGCTAAAATAGAGCCCAACTCCTCAACAAAAGAAAATGTATTATAACTGAATTGAATCCCAACGGATGACATGAGAGTCATAAGGAATGTAATGACGAAACATAGAAACATAAAAAACTAGATGAACAACTCATCAATCTGGAGGGAAAGCTAACTCATAAGCCATATCATTAATGGTCCACAGAATCTCAAATAGAACAATATACCAAGAGATAAGGATGACCTTTTCCCAAAGCTCATTACAACCTTTATAGGTGAAACTTAGAGGAAAATACAATCACCAACCCCAAATCTCAAGGCACGAAGCATACGATCTTTATAAGACTTCTTCCTATTCTGAGCTGTTATAAGTCTATCTTGAATAAATCAAACTCTATACAAAGACTCACGAACCAAGTCCGGACGTCTAGGTCTAACCTTAAAAAAACAAAACCAGCGCATTAGGGATCGACACCACTTAACATGCTAGAATGGTAACTGTTATTATATGCAAACTCTAGTAAAGCCAAATGTTCTCCTACTGGCCCTAAAAATCCATCACACATGCATGGATCATATTCTTTAAAACATTCATAGTCTTCTCCTACTGACAATTAGTCTAGTGGTGAAACATTGTTCTAAAATTAACCAGTATGCCCAACATATCCTGAAAGGTCTTCCAAAAGTTCGAAGTGAACACAGAACCTCAATCTAAAATCACAGACACCAACACCCCCTGAAGGCGCACAATCCCGTGAATATAGATATAAGCAAACCTCTCAGCACTGAGGGAGACCTACATCAGAAGGAAATAGGTAGACTTGGTCAATCGATCTATGAGGAACCAAACACTATCCGATCCCTGTAATGTGTGAGGTAACCAAATCATGAAATCTATAGTAATCCATTCCTACTTTCAATTAGGAATGGGTAACCACTGAAGTAGTCCACCAGGTCTCAAAAGCTCAACCTTTACCTACTAGAAACTAAGGTAGCAAGCCATAAAATTCTCTACATCTCTCCATATACCACCTTGACAGTAGTGTTGTTTTAAGTCGCAAAACATCTTAGTCACACCTGGATTAATGGAATATCTAAACCAAATGGCCTCCTCAGTATAAGCCTAATCCAGTCACCCATTCTCAACATACAAACTCGACCTTCAGTCCAAAAAGATCCATTTGAATAGAGTGAGGCTTCCTTTGCCTCCCCACTTAATACATTATATCAAACCAACCTTAATCTAGCATCATCAAATTAATAAGCTCAAATATGTTCCATCAAAGAAGATCTAGCCTCCATAAATGACAGAACACGCCGAGGTGTTTAAATATTAAGCCTATTATTTTGGTTAGCTAAAGACTGATCTCTAAGGCTAATGGCCTCACCTAGGTCAAAACATATGCTGAGCTACCTATGCTAGTCGACTTCCAGCTCAAGGCATTTGCAACCACGTTAGGCGTACTTGAATAAAAAGGATGGTCAAGCCATAATACTTAAGCAACTCCGCCAATGGCACTGCAACATATTAAGATCTCATTCGGTGAAGAAATACTGAAGGATATGATGCTTTGAAAAATCCTCATAACGGACACAGTACAAGTAGTGTTTCTGTAACTTCAAAGAAAACACAACTATGTATAACTCCAAATCATGGGTAGGATAATTCCTCTCATGAGGCTTTAACTGATGAGATGTATAAGAAATTACCTTGCCCTCGTGCATCAACACAACACCTAATCCATGACCAAAAGTATCATAAAATAGGGTAAAGTCTGCACTCTTCTTGGGTAGAGCCAAATATGAGTTGAAGTCAACAAATGCTTAAGATTTTGAAAGCTCACCTCACAGGCACGGGACCACTGGAAAGAAATCTTCTTTTAAGTCAACTTGGTCAATGGAGCTGCAATAGATGAGAAACCCTAAAAATATATAAATAGTAAACTACCAAGACAATGAAACTCTAAATCTCGATAGTGAAGTAGTTCTATCCCAAACACAAACCGTTGCAACCTTGGCTGGATAAAAAATAATACCTTCCTTAGTCACTACGTGACCCAAGAAAGAAATAGACTTCAACCAAAAATTACACCTAGAGAACTTCACATTCAACTTCTCATCTCTGAATCTCTGAAGCATTATCCATAAGTCCTCCTCATCCTTTGCCTCACTCTTGGAATACACCAACATATCATTTATATATACAATAAAAAGGAGTCGAGATATGATGAAAACACCTAATTTATCAACTCCATGAATGCGGCAGGGGCATTAATCAACCCAAAGGACACGACCAAGAACACATAATGTCCATATCAAGTTCAAAAGGTTATTTTTGAAATATTCAAAGCCCTAATCCATAATTGGTGATAACCGAACCTTAAATCAATCTTTAAAAACACCCTAAAATTAATCAAATAAATCATCAATGCAAGGAAGATGATACTTATTCTTAACCATCACTTTGTTTAACTACCGATAATCATTACAAATCTGCATAGACCTATCCTTCTACTTCACAAAAAAGATGGGCACACCCCAAGACAATATATTAGTTTAGATAAATCCTTTACCAAACAGCTCCTACAACTTATACTTCAATTCCTTCAACTCGACTGGGGCCATCCTATAAGTAACAATATAAGAGTTCTTGGTTTCCACCTTAACATTAATAGCAAAATCAATTTCACAATTCGAAGGAATACCATGCAAATCCATAGGAAACACGTCCATAAACTCAAGAACAATACACACACAATCCAAGAAAGGTGGTGAAACAACACTAGTATTATGAATATGAGCCAAATAACATAAACATTCTCTCTCAAAAAATCAATGAGCCTGAACATAAGATATGATCCTCTTGGGTCCTGAATGAAGTTTAACCTTCCAAGCTATCCTTGGCATACCTGGGGAAGATAAAGTCATAGTCTTAGCAAAATAATCTATGATGGCATAATATGGAGCCAACCAATCCATAACTAAATAACATATAAATCAACCATATCTAACACAAGCAAATCTACCCAAGTCTCACAGTTATAAAAAATCACAACACAAGATTGGTACACCCGATCCACCACTAAAGAATCTTTTATAGGGGTAGATACACAAATAGGCATGGCAAGAGGCTTACTATTAGAATTAAAAATTAAAGTAAAATATGTGGACACATAGGATAAAGTCAATTCAGGATCAAATAACACAGATACAGATCCAAAATAAATGGGGATAATACCTAAGATCATAGTATCTTAATCCTCTACCTTAAGTCTGGCTTGTATAGGATAGAACTGCCCACGTGTCATGACCTGAGGTTACCCCCTAATCTTGATAATGGTTCTTAAAACCATAAGTGACCGCAACCTAACCATTGACTAGTACCGATAGTGAGCATTGAATAATATACTGCTAAGAAACATATGCAGAAACACTGAATAAAGACATAAGGTTTTAAATACTAAAAATATGATTTATAACATATGTCTAAATATTTGATGACATACTGCAAAGAATGATCAAATAACTGATAAATTGACTTACTATATGAATGACTGAAAATATCTCAAAGCCTCTAACTGACTGAAAGTTGATGGTACTGGCTCCAACTAACTCCAAAATAAACTAACTGAAAAAATTACTAAAATAACCTAAGAGATCTTCAAAATATAAGGACTTACCACAACTGTTAGTGTTGATAAACTTAATTATCCAAGCACGGTTTGGAAACTGAGCATTCTAACCTTTGATATAAGACACTATAGCACAAAGAATGATATGTGATCATAAATTTGAATGTACTAGTATATGAGATGAGGTCAGGCTAAAATGCATAGGTTCATGTGTATGAAATACTACTTGACTGAATAGCATGAGATACTAACTGAAAAAATAACATGAGATAACTAATGCATAAAATACGTGAAAGCTGTAAAATATGAGGATCCATGATCAAGAATATACATGATACTAAAATTTTCTGCAGAATAAAATACTAAAATTTGGCAATATAATAACTAATGAACTGTATACTATGGTCAATCAAACAAACTGAATTCTTTATTGAATTTTGAACTGGGACCATAGGACGTATCATATAATTGGTAGGCCCTAATATGAGCTAATCGGGCTCTAACCTGTAATCCCAGTTAGAAGAGTGTTAGTATTGTGCCATGAGTACTAACAATAGTTATGTGGATCCATTAAACTAATATGCTAAAGGACTAATAAGTCACCCTCATCTGGCAGGTGCTCTAATGAGATATGTATTATCCTCAATTAGTAGGTCGATATCTCTAACCTATACTGGCTATGTAGTTCGAAACTAAGGGAGTACTACTAAAGGTCACACCCTCTATTACAAAGTGAGCGCCCATCCTTGGATTTTCTCGATGTTATATCCTACTCCCAACTGAATGACAGTAATTACTAGACTGAACTAATTTAAACTTAGCTAACTACTGATCATGATACTAACTGAATGACAACGTTATTGGTTTATCTTAAATCATTCTAGAGATATTGAAATTATGTAAATATCTAAGTATCGGTGTTCATAACCCTCGAACACTAAATAAAAATAAAAATAAGGACATATGAATCATTAAAAAACATAATAAAGGATCATTGCTCAAACCCAACATTTAGAAATTTCATCAAACACATGGGAATCATGAATTTAAGCATGGGAATGGGTAAAGCATGTGATTTAAAACATAGTTACAATACTAAAACCATGAATTATGGATTTCATAGGAGGATTTCAATACTAAAATCATATAAGGGCTCATTCCATTGAAAAGTACTTGTAACATAACTTGTAATCAAAATTAATAACAACTTTATGAAGGATATTTATCATAAACATGTAAAAACTCTTAATTTAATATCAAAAGGGGATACTTGAACTCCATGGGTGAAAAGGTCAAATGGATGAACATCACACATACCTTAAATCCTTAAGTTTGAAAGAGAAACACAATCTTGATGCTTTTCTAGAGTGTTCTTATATTTGGGAACTTGATTTCTTGGTTTTCTTGAAGAGAAGGAAATGAAATTGATGAACTTGGGGGGAAATTAGGGTTTATTTTTTAGAGGAAAATTGGAGGAAAATGAGCATATAATTCCCTAACTGATATTTTAATTCGTGTTTTTACGAATTGGATTGAGGGGAAAAAACTCAGTTGCCTCTCAGAGAATTAAATTTGCAACTGGAACATGGATTAGAGGGACACATGATACGATGAAGACCTCATCGCTATTCCCACCGCAATGAGCCATTATCACGATGAAGTTCTAGAATTAAAATCCAAACATGACCCAATCATCATTTGAAAAATCTAAAACTTCCTCGAGACATTATCCTTACACCCCCTGAACATGAATTAACTTAAAAACCTACATCTCTTGGTCGAGAAGATACATTTAAAAATATTTGAAGTTAAAAGGAAAAAAATAAAACTAAGTCCCCAACACTTAGTAAAATTTTTAGGCTTTAAGCCTCTTATGCATACAACTAGGAGCTGAACTAAGCTAAGAAAAATATGGGGTATTACAATATTTCCCCCTTGGGAACATTCTTTCTCAAATGAGATAGGCAAAGCTGAGAATACAGCGGACATTAAAATCACATATCGAACATGCATAACTGAATACATGATTACTTGACTTAGTCTGAAATATGATACATGACCGAACTAATTTGTAAATACATGCAATGGCATGAGAATGGTTATGAATAACTGGAACATAGAATGGAAAAGACACAATCTAAGGAAAACTGTTACCTTAAGCTGAGTTTGAGTTTGCAGAGAAAAGATGAGGGTACTTGGTATGCATATCTGCTTTTGCTTCCTAAGTGGCTCCCTCAACAAATTGATTCCGCCAATGAACTTTGACCAAGGGAACTTCTTTGTTCCTTAGTCTACAAATCTAATAATCAAGGATCTCAATATGGATTTCTTTGTAAGAAAGGCTATCCTGAACATTTATGCTTTCTAAAGGAACTACAACAACTGGGTCACCATTACACTTCTTTAATAAGGAAACATGGAACACCGGATGCATTGATGCCAATTCTACAGGTAACTCAAACTCATAAGCTACCTTTCCAAATTGACTCAAGATTCTTTAAAGGCTAACATATCAAGGACTGAGTTTCCCATTCTTTCCAAATCTTTTAATCCCCTTCATGGGCGATATTTTCAAATAGACTAAATCACCAAACTCAAACTCAAGTTCTCTTCTCCTCATATCTGCATCTGATTTTGGATGGATTTGGGCTATCTTAAGCCTCTCCCTAATCAATTAAAGCTTATCTATTGCATCAAACACTGAATCTGGCCCAACCAAAGTAGCCTCACCTACCTTAAAGGAGATCTATATCTTCTCCCATATATAGACTCAAATAGAGCCATCTGAATACTAGAGTGATAACTGTTATTGTAGGCAAACTCAATCAATTGTAAGTGATTATTCCAACTACCCTTAAAGTCAATAAAATATTCTCTCAACATGTCCACTAGGGTCTGAATAATCCTCTCTGCCTCACTGTCTATCTTAGGATGAAAATTTGTACTAAGATAAACTTGGGTACCAAGACCCTTCTGAAAATCTTTCCAAAATTTAGAGGTAAACTAAGTACCTCTTTGAAATGATAGACAATGGGACTCCATGCAACCTAACCAACTCTCTAATATAGAGCTTGACATAATCCTCAGCTAAATAAGAAGTATTAACTGTCATTAAATGGTCTTATTTAGTCATTCTATCTACAATAACCTATATCAAATTATGCTGACGATGCAAATAGGGCAACCCTATCACAAAATCTGCGTTCACCTTTTCCCATATCTATTTGGGAATGCTGAACTCCTACACTATTCTACTAGGTCTTTGGTGCTCAGCTATAACCTACTGATAATTAGAGAACTTAGCTACAAACTCTGCAATATCCTTCTTCATACCACTCCACTAATAAATTTCCCACAAATCATAGTACATCTTAGTGTTTTCTATGTTATTAGAATAATGCGCTCCGTGTTCTTTTGCAAGGATTTGTTGTCTCAAAACATCTATACACGGTATACACAGCCAACCCTAATATCTCAATGCACCATCTCCCCCTTGGGTGAAAAACTCTACTTTTTAATCTCTAACTGATTTCTTAAACTTAACTAAACTAGGATACCTATCTTGTTTCTTCTTCACTTCGACAACCAAAGAAGATTCTGAACTATTCTGAATCATTACACTACCTTCAGCTGTCAACCAATCAAATTCCTTATATAGCTAGCTGATGAACCTCCCTGACTAAATTCTTCTTATCATCCTCAATATGAGCAACACTACCATAGACAATCTACTAAGAGCGTCTGCCACTACTTAGACATGTTGGTCATCATCGTTATTGATGTTATTCTTGTCTACTCCCTTAGTAAAAATGATCATGTAGACCCTCTCAGAATTGTATTACAGACTCTTAGAGCCCATCCGTTATTCTTAAAATTAGATTTTTGACTCAAACAAGATGGTGCATACACCCTTTAGATATCATTTTTCTTAACTTATGACACAATTTCCCTCCTAAGCACTGAAGGACTACTCCTTCATTCAAAAACTGTTTCATTACAAAGCGTAAACTAAATGACTCTATTTTTGCAATCAACTAAAGCATAGCATGAGTATAGCCAATCCATGCCGAGAATGACATCAAAATCAGTCATCTCTAACTTCACAACTTCTACTGAAGTGATTTTCTAAGATATTATTATCAGACAGTTCTTGTATACCTGCTTGGCTATAATAGAGACACCCACTGGAGTAGATACTAAGAAGGGTTCTTCTAAAGATTTGGGACTAACACCAAAATAAATAGCTATTGAAGGGGTTACAAAAGAAACTGAATCCCCGAGATCTAACAAAGCATAAACAGGAAGGTAAAAGACATATAACCTACCCATAACCACATTAGGAGAACTTTCCTAATACTATCAGGACTGAAGTGCATATAGTCTATTCTGGCACTAACCAATGGTTTCACTAGATATGGCACCTTGCTGAATTGGGCAATCACATGGAACTGGAGGATGGTTGGACTGACCCCGCTGACCATTCATTGGGCAATCTCTAAATCTATGGTCGGGATTGCCATATCCAAAACACACATCATTGTTGACTCTACACACACCCTGATAAGTCTTACCAAAATTATAGAAAAGAATATTAGTATGACCGTTGTTCACAGTGCCCTGGGACTTGGAGCCTGGCGGTCTATCTCGATTATCATTCCTGAACATTGGCACCGGCACACTAGCAGAAGATGGAGCTTGGCTAAAACTTTTGATAGAACATAGAATGGTTACCACCCTCTAAACTAGGCTAAGAAAAATTAAAGTTACCTATTTTGTCCCTCTTATTCTCTCTCTCTTTCTTCTAATGTTTTGTTTCTCAATCTATTTAGTATGGACCATAAACCTAGAAATATCAATCTCCTAAATAAACATAGCAATTCTAAACTCCCTGACCACACTATCAGATATACCAGACATAAACTTACTCATTCTAGACCTACTATCAGCCACCATCAAAGGAGCATACCTTATCAACTGAGTGAACTTAAGCGAGTATTCCTTCACACTCATACTAACCTACTTCTAATTAATAAACTCCTACACCTTAGCTTCCCTCAACTCTAAAGAAAAGAACTTGTCTAAAAAGGTCGTAGCAAACTCCTCCCACTCTTTAGGCCCTGCATCATCACCCTAATTAACTTTGCACTATTTACACCAAGTGTGAGATACATCTTGTAATTGGTAAGAAGCCAACTCTAAACTCTCACTCAAAGTGACACCCATGATATCAGCAACCTTTTGAACAATATCAAAAAACTCCTGCAGATCCTTCTGAGACTTGGATCCTAAAAACAAAGGTGGATTCATTCGGGTGAAGTCCTGAATCCTAGCTACAATTGTATTTATAGATAGTTTTGAGCAGCTACTAAATAATCTAAGGTAGTAAATACAACTCTGAACTCGGCAAGAGAGACGTGCTCATTTAGGGGATCTTTCTGTATAAACGAGGGTGTGGGCTGGTTCCTATTCATTAATCCATTATTCTTTCTTGGAGGCATTTTCTGTAATGGAATAAAGGATGGATTAGAAAGATAGTTTAAATAAAGTTCATTCCCATTCACACCACATGAATACTGAAAGAAGGGAAACTTTTCCAAAAATATCATGACTCCTCTTATCCATAAGTGTGGCACGCTTCACACAGATATACACGACTCTACTCAATGTGAATTTCAAACTCCCAAGGAAATTGTAAAGCCTTAGACTCTGATACAAAGTTTTGTCACGACCCGAGGCTACCGCCTAGTCAAGACAATA
>JAPEIP010000004.1:161250521-161280451 GCA_026120095.1 Capsicum chinense | reverse complement strand
TGAATGGTTTGAAATTGTTTCGAATGGTTTAAATTATTTGGAATAGTTAATAGTAATACCTTGGTGGCAATGAAATTTTTTTGAATGAAAACCTTTCAGAGTACATGGGAATCTCCCAAGTTAATGAAATAATGAAATCGGTTTAAATGATGAACGTCTTGTGGGGTACATATGAATCCCCCAAGCAAAACATCATAATGTAATACCTGTGGGGTACACGGGAATCCCCCAAGTAAGCCTAATAATTATGTACTTGCGGGATGCATTGGATTCCCCCAAGTAATCTAACTAATGGAACTTATGGGGTACATGAAAATCCCCTATAGTTGATAAGGACATTGCTTGCAAGCTATAGTCAATATTACGACACCACTAATGATAGCTGCAGTTAATAATAAATTAAATTTATGGTTTGGTTTTGTGGTAATGATTTTAATTAGGAAATAAGGGCGGGTTATGATATCTAACCATGAAGGTGTGATTCCAAAGGATGGACACTGGAGACTCATGTTTGCCGACATATGAATTTGTCATGGTAACCTTATATTTGAGGGGTATATGGGAAAACCCTAACACTTGTATATGTGTTTAATGGAAATAGAAGGGTTCACGGGAATCCCCTACTCCTATGGTATCTTTGGTTCGTGCGACTACACACATCGGGGCCCATCTAGGGGGAAACACTGGACCTATATATTCGGTGAGTGGATTATGACTGTTAAGATACACATTCCAAGGACAATGCTTTTAAAGGCATGCAAAACATGGTTGATTATGAATGCATATGGTTAGTTTACTTGGGTTTAAAGGCTGGCATTATTTTATCCTTATCCTGAGTACTTGCTAGTGTTCACCCTCTAATCCATCTTCAGGCCGCTGTATCCCTACATGATGTAGGAATCGGCCATTCTACTCCTGTTCATTGATCAGATTAGGGGACAGTTCATGTTAGATTGAAGTTGTGAGGTTCCATAGAAGGTATCTATTTTATGTCATTGATTACCTTACATACTTTTGTCTTTTCATTGACTTTTGTTTTTGCTATGGTCGAGCGCACGTCCCGACTAGTTACTCCTTGGTTTATTTTAGAGGCTTTTTATGGACTATTGTGGACTTGGGTATGAAACGATATGATTTATATATTCTACGCACTGGATTATCCTTTTTGGTTTGGTTGGTTGGTTATTGGGTGTATTGACTTGGTTGGGTTTGTGTTGGATATAGACTTATCCCAAAGTCATTATATCTTCTAATTTTCTATATTGTTATATATTTGAAATTCATCCGACTCAGGGTATATGCTGGTTGGTTGGATTAGGTATCGGGGGTGGTCTCTGGTCCTGGTTGGACTTCAGATTCCCATTACGATAAGGACCTGGTTTGGGTCGTGTCTAGAACACAAGTTATCCCTCTTCCTTGTATAATTAATCAAGAACTCATAGGAATCCTCACCCACAACACCACTAAATCTAGGAGGACCCAAATGAGTAAAACTCATAAACCTCTTCTAATCTTCAGAAGACATCACAGTACTCACAGAAGGAAGAGGCATAGCGAATCTAGCAGACTAAGATCCCATATGAGGAGTTAACTTAGATGAAGGCTGAACTCTCTATCTTAAAACACCATGCTTTATATATATATATATATATATATATGCTTGTTGTAATGTATGTGTATTAGGTTTGTGTCTTATGCTATCTATGTGCTTTGGGAAACATAAGAAATATAATGAATATTAATGTGTGCAATATTTGAGGATAAATCAAGTAATAAGATTTTTGGGTTTTTGAACAATTAAATCAAGAATCAAAGTACAAAACAAAGAAATCTCACCTGAAATCCATAAAATAATCAAGAAATAGATGTTAATCTAGCTTCCTAAGCACCCACAAGCTTCACTTTTAATTTCTCACATTATTTTAGGATTTAAATCTTAATAATCAAGGTGAATAATGAGCAAAATTGGGTAAAAAAGCCTTTTTTTCTAGCACCATGTTTCTAAGCCCACAAGGCATAAATCTATACCCTATATGTGTTTTACCCTTTCTGCACCAGTTAACTTGGAGCACCGAATTTTAATTCCACAATGAACTTCGATGGGGTGCCTAGGCTTCGTTTGGATTTTGATATACACTAATGAATTATGTAACAACACTAAATTAAATGCTCCATACTCAATGACGATATCAATTTTTTGAAAAAATGTTGTTTACAAAAGTTGCCCCCAAAATCTGAAATCACAATTTTTCAAACATAGCTTCTACCATCCTAAAATGGACGTTCCATATCTAATACGGTAGTCCATTTAGCCATCCATTTAATGGATCAAAACATAATGATAGAAGTCCAAAATAAGGCTCTAAAAGCCTTCAAATACCACAATATCGCACAAATAGTATCAAAATACAACAAAAATCATGTCAATCACCCTCACACCCCAAAATTATCATAATGAAAATATGGAGAGTGGTAAAATAGTCCAATCATTCAAAATCACAAATTTCATATATTTCATCAAATTTTAGGTCATTAGACCACTAAACACCAAATTTTCAATCTTAAACATACAACACTAATATCTGTTATTCCTATACTATGAAAAGGTTTTGTGGGGTACGTATACCCTAACCAATGCTATAACAACAAAATACCATTATGTGTTTTATTAAAATATAAATTCTCCACCATAACACATATTAAACTATTCGACCCTCAACATACCTTGATTATTCAAAGAGCAATACCAATCAAGTAATATCATGTAAGGACAAGAGGTATATGAATATGCTAAAATACATCTAATAACTCTACTCCCCGGTCGACCCTATACGAATGACCATCAACCAAGATCAAGCTAACTTATTTCACTACCATATCAACTCAGCTATACCATATTAGAGGGATCTTATAAACCAATAATTATTTCAATACAATAAACAAATATGCCATATCTGACCATCATAAGCCAACCACAAGTTCTGTCTAGTAGACTTTCCTCATTACTAATCCAATGAACATTATCACTTATATATTTATTCAAAACCTTAAAAAATAACCAATTTTTTTCATTTTTAGCCACCACAGGGATTGTACAACCAGTTAGGCTACCTTTCGTACATTAATGTTTTTACCCCTCTTAAGTAATTAAAGTCACTAAAAAATCATCATAAAGTCATTCAAATCACAAAAAAAACCTTCCTAAAGTCATTCAAGTCACTAAACAAACCCTCCTAAAGTTATTTAACTCACTAACCAAATAAACTACATAATTGGCAATCGCACAGTTTAGGTTCAATGTAGCAATATCAAGCTAAATGATTGTAGCATTACCCTTTATCATATATAATAAACAACCCATTTTATATGCCTAGACAATTTACCTTGCATTATTGATATCAACATCAGAACTTACCTTATGTTCAACTTGCCAATGTTGTGTAACAGTGATATCAACTACAAAACATACCTTATGTTCAATGATGACTCAATAGCACTTTTAGCCTGAATATTGTCACTAAATATAGAACGATACAAAAAATACAAGTATAATCATCAAAGTGCAGATGACACATGATACCAATTATAATCATCAAGATTAAGAGCACACAAGGATCGAAAGTATATTTTCAAAGACCAAACAAAAATCAATACATAACTCCAATCATAGAAATCAACACATACATCCAATCACAAAATCAAGATATACCTTAAAATCACTTAAATAAATATAGATGTGCCATAGAAATATAGCACTTTTGATGCTTAAAAACAAAAAAATATAAAAGCTTATGTGGTTGTTTTCATAGATATGATGCATTTTGGGTATGTTTTGCAGGAAATTATATTTTTGATGCTAAGTTTGTAAAAAAGATGACAAAAGGTCTTTTTGGCCACTTATTAGAGCAATTATGGATGTTCGAGACACTTTTGGCTTGTTCATGATTAAAACATATTTGGAAATTGAAGAAGAGCTTAAAAGATGATTCGCGACAGTTGCTAAGTCAATATGTGGACCACAAGCAGTACTTATGGACTGCATGTGGGAAACGCAAGAACTAGAAATACAAAATTATGAGAGATGACTTGCATAATTTTTGGTCCTGGCACCTACAATTGCCACTTGCATCCACCCTGCAGGTTACAAGTGCTACTTACGCCCAGGGCTAGGGTGCAAGTAGAGACCATAAGTGGCCACCAAACCTATTTTCTCCTATTTCATTCCTGCTTCAATTTTAGAGTTTCCTCATGTACTATAAATATCCATTATGTTATTTTTAGGAGGGGTTATGCACTCTTTATACTTACAAACACATTTTTATTTTGAGATCTAAATTTGGTCTTGGAATTCTCTTGTATTGATTTTAGATGATTAATTCAGTTATGATTTTGGGTTTTTATACTTCTTATTATTGTGATTTCAGCTTTTCTTTCAATCATTAATGTTATTGATAATTTTAGAAGCATGAGCGGCTGAAAACCCGTAGTTACGGTAATGGAAACCCTGTCGGATTGACTAAGCAAGGGAAGCGCTATTGTTATTCGAAATTAATACCCATGCTTGCATTGTATTATCTTTACTTAAATAGTTATTTTAGCGGTGTCCAACGTTAAGATCCCGCCTAGATTATTGCTACTTACTCCAAAAGAGGAGTAGTGATTAGGAAAAGATAACCACAATAGTAATTTGAAGTTTAACTATCGATCCATGCTACTAGGTATTATCCAAGTCAGATGATTAGCTATCATCTAATATCTAAAGACTCAAAAGGTAATAGTTAACTGGATTAAAATAAGTATTAGTAAGGTGATATCCTGAGATTCAAAAGGTAACGGGTGAAATCCATCTGCTCGTCCTAAAGAATACAAATGGTACATAACTTATTAGATTCTACAAAGAACATGATAAGCCAATAGAGATAATAATCCAAGGGGAACATAATCCTAGTGTTCACCAATACCAATTATAACCAAAGTTGATATTTGCTCCTTATTCAATATTTCTATTCAAATCCCCCCATTTAATTTTTCAAGTTTTCTCCCATTGATTACAACATTTAAGATCCAAAAGTCCACATATTCCCTTGGGATTCAACCCCAACCTTTGTTGGGTTACTATATTTGATAGAGACCGCAATCATCTTCAGAGTGAAGGTATAGCTTAAGAATTATAAAATTTTTGCACCATTGCCCGGGAATATAGAGTCAAGTTGTGAATTAAAGTTTTTATAGTTTACCATTGCCAGAGAATGTATACCTAGCAAATAGTGTACAGTTAATCCCTTACTCCTACTGAATCAAAATCTAAAGAGGATCTTATAAACACCTAGTAGGATGACATAGCTGAAGACAGACAATTTTCCTAAAGGAGTTCAGGATGATGTGCATTCCCCTCTTTATAAAGGAGTTTAGGAAATTATTGATCCACTGATAAAGGTGTTTTTATCTCAAGCTAAGATTGAAAAGGAGCCATCAGAAGATGCTTAATATGTAGCTCGAGTGGTAGAGTTAGTTTTATAGAGGTAAGAAGAAGACCGATAAGTAGCACTCAGTGGTAATCAGAATAAAATCAGAGGTGGATATACTCAAGTAATCCCAGCCTATCAGTTCTTGTAATCATATGAGGATAATGAAGAGGATCTAGGGTATGTTGAGCCTATAGAGACTGAAACCATTAATTCTTCTATTTTACCCCTAGGCATTATGTTTAATATATCGAGTGCTATGATCCAACTATTCTACATGAAAAGAGTGTTTATAAGGTTTCCTATAGATAATGCAAACATGAATCTAGCAAATTTTACTGCAATTTGCACTTTATATACCTTTTTAGGAGTGAATCAAAAGGTGATCAGATTAAGTTGTTCCCCTTTCTCACTTACAAAATAAACATCTTTATGATTAGGGGAACTTTCAATAAATTCTATCACTATGTGGAATAAGTTACGTAGATAGTTCCTAAACATTTTCAAGAAGAAGTTGAGTATGGTGCCCTACAATTGAATTTCAGGGACAAACTTATTGGAGTTATTTTATAAAGCCCTTATCATCACCTCTAGAGCCATGGTAGACACTGTCTCTGGAGAAGCTTTTATAAGATTACACTGAGAGATAGCATCTGATATTTTAGATCAAATCTTCCATACTAATAGAGGGTACAAAACTTAGGAGGTAGAGATAGGTTTTTTCACTTATACCATTAGAGTTGTTAATGACCAAAAAGTAGATGATAATTCTATAGAATAAGAAATTCCACTACTAAGGGCTGGTCTTAGGTATCTGGCAAAGCAGTTTATGATAGTGAATTTTGAGAATATTCAGAAGTAGGATCACAAGGTACAACTTTCAAAACTAATGAGTATGAAATTAGAAGAGGAGGCAAGGTATCTTGATCATCATTTAAAGGGTTTTGGAGCCTAATAGAAAGAAACCGAGGTTAGAACTACTATGATGATAGCTATAGAGACTGCAATACATATAGAGATAATAACTCTAGATGGAGAGATGATTACAAGGAGAAGGAAGGCTGGTACATTTCACTGGGCAAATGAGATACAAAATAAAAAATAAAATAAAAATTAACCAAGCTAGTAAAGTGTTAAGAAAATTAGGAGAATAACCTTAAGGAGATTAAGGCTATCATTTTAGGGTTGACCTAGAAGGTGGAGTCTCATGCCATTGCTATCAAGTAATTAGAGCACCAGTTTGGGAAAATATCTGCTATGATGAAATAGAAATAGCTTGTTATTATTTCGAGTGAAAAAGTTTAGAGTCCCTCAGCTATAAGTTAGTGTCTAGCCATCACCATAAATTTTGGTGCCACTACTGATAATCCCCCTGTAGATACTATTGAGGAGTGAAAGATTGATAACACTGTGAGGGATAAGACACCTAAAGTAGGGTCTAAGAAGTCAACATGGGGTAATGATGAATTTGAGTATGATAGTGGTGAGGATTAGGTTGTAGATCCCAATGATCATTAGTACCCATATAGTGGGCCCCCTTTCTTACTCTTTATAGAAAAAAAAGAAGGATTCCAAAGAAGTCACCATTTTATGTTCTATTGGGTCTTTTAATGTCAAGTAGACTTTATCTGACTTAGGATAAGGAGTAAATATGATGCCACTGGCTATGTATTAGCTATTTAATATGAGGGACCTCAAACCTATGTCCATTAAACTATTTATGGTTGATTCATCTATGAATAAATTGGTAGGTGTTTTGTGTGATGTAGAAGAAAGGGTGGCATCCTTTATGTTCCCCACTGATTTTATGGTTATTGATTATGAGGTGAATTCTCAAGTCCCCATTAAATTGGGTAGACCCTTTCTATCCACTGGTAGGGTATTAATTAATATGGGCGTGGGGGAGATCACCTTCAAACTAAATAATGAGTAAGTAGTGTTTGATGTGTGTATGATAGTGCAAAAGCTAGATGATATGCGAGTGGTGTCTATAATAGACACTATTGATAAATATGTTATTGTAGAGGCAAGTGTCATGTATACTAGGTTTTAAAGATAGAATAGAGGTGATGGATACTCGGCTACCGATTGTTGATACTAAGTTGGCGACATTATATGAGTCGATTTGGCCAAAGGTTCAGACTATACTGGAAATTACTAAGGCTAAATTTTAGTTTATGTTTTGATTTATGGCATCAAAGCTACAAACTGAGTTTTACTAATAGATAGATGATTTTGTGGATCGAGTATCTGCCCTGTTCAGTAGGATTGAGATACAGGATCTAAGATATTTTAGGTAGAAGGTTGGACCTACTTAGAGTAGAGGTACACTTTCTCACTGAGAGCCATTTGTAAGCCATCCCTATATTTGTATCCCCAGTTGTTCAGCCATTACCTCTGTATGGTCCCAGATACTTTGATTTATTCTAAAGAATGATGTGGAAGTCTTCTTAGTTTTAACCAAGAGAGGTTGAGAAAGGGAATTGCAGAATCAAGATATGCCTTATGAGCAAGCCCTGAAAAGGCCACCCATGATTCAACTAAAACTTTTTTTCTTAATTGGAAGAGGTGTGTTGAACTAGCTGTGATTACATCTTCTTATAGTGCACTACCACCGCCATAGCCTCCACCAATGGATATACCTATATCTAGGGAAGATCATGAAATGAACGCCTAGTACATCACAGGTATGTCCTTATTTTCTTTGTTTTCTATTATTTTAGCGCATTAGGGACAGTGCACAATTTTTAGTTGGGGGTGAGATGTACCATAGTCGCCGTGGGTTTTTATTTTCATGCTTCTTTTCCTGTCTATCGCAATATGGTTATAGAACCAGCATGTCTAGGTAAATTTATGTCATATTGTGTTTTGTTTCGTATTGTGATATGTTTTGTGCAATTATCATATTTTTAAGTATTTAGGGAATTTATTACATTTTTATGGATTTTTGAGAAAAATGATACCCCTCCAAACTTTTGTGTATTAGAACTTTGTGAATGTATATATGTGTGAACATTGTGGATCTTGTTATGACATTAGGATTTGAGACATGATAATCATTGCTAACAATTGCGTGAACCGGATAGGTAGTTGTTTGTGATATGACTCTGTGCCATGTGTGTGTGAGATTCTACTTAGTTCTCTTTTGTGTTATATTCAGAACTTCCTGGTTAGTCTTGCATGGGTTGTAGGATAGTTGGTTAGGAAAGGATCATAGGCCATTCTTTATATAGGCCCACTTTTAGCCTCAATGACCTTCCCATTGCAAAATAGTATCCCATGATCCATGTTTTTAGCCTTATAGCCTATTTTTCTTATTACACATTCCACATTATCATTTATATTACAATGAACCTTTTTTGTCCTTGGTCCTCCCTGGATATTGTGCGCCTCACTCAGGCAAAACACCAAAGTTGAGGGTGACTATCATAGGGGTGTGTACTATAAAGTGGGTATATAGAAGGGTAAAATAAGAGAAAAAACTAGTAGGGATGGGTGTGGTAGAAAAAGAAAAACAAAATAAAAATTATGCAAAAGTGAAAAAGAAAGAATAATAGACCACACCCAACCTCCATGTTCAAAAAAGAATAAAAAAGGAGATATAAGGGTGGAATAAAAAGGTAATTGGCTAATAAGTGAGATCCCAAGGTTACTGTAGTTCCAAGGAGGCTTAGTTACATGATATTTCCACTTGTATCATACCAACCCCCAAGCGTACATTAAAAGCTGAGAGAAGTTCTATCCTTACTTGACTGTGTGAATGATTAGGTAAAGAAAATAAGGGCAAGCCTATGGTATTTGATACACATTGCTTGGAACTTCTTTTCTGAGTATAAGTCTCTCTTGATTGTCCCTACATTTAATGTATTTTTCATAGGATTAAGTGGGACATCTTGTTATGAGAGCACTTGAGTCATATTACTAGCTATCTTCTTGTTTCGGGTAATGTAACTTATACATATACATGTTTTTCTATATCTAATGTAATGTCATCCCTTGATCCTATTGTATCAAATTATTTTACTTCTTCTTCATACACAGTGGGTTTTGAAAAGTGAGAATGCAGGGGGTGTTGTGTTCTGGCCTTAAATAGTTCACCGACTACCTTGAATAGCTTAGATTCTCCTAGTTAAGCATCATTTTCATTTTGTTGCCTGAGGACATGCAATTGTTCTAAGTTGAGGGTGTTGATATTCTATAGAAATATAGCACTTTCGGTTCTTAAAATGAGGAAAATATTCAATTTCTAATGTTGTTTTGTTAGATATGATGCATTTTGGGTATGTTTTGCAGAAAAACATGTTTTGGATGCTAAGTTCATGAAAAATATGAAAAAAGATATTTTGGCTACTTATTGGAGAAATTATAGATGTTCGGGACACTTTTCTGCTTGTTCGTGATCAAAGTATGTTCGACAGTCAAAGAAGAGCTAAAAAGATGACTCTCGTCGCTTGCTAAGTCAATATGTGGACTGTAAGTAGTACTTATGGACTGCACGTGGGCAAAGGAAGTGCCAGAAGTTCAAAATCCCAAGATTTGACATACAAGATTTTTCGTCCTAGCACTTGCGATCGCTACTTGTGCCAACCGTGCAGGCCGCAAGTTCTACTTGCACCTAGGGCAAGGGTGCAAATAGAGACCATAAGTGGCCCCCGACCTTGTTCTCTCTTATTTTTTTTGGGATTTGATTTTATGGTTTCCTGATGTACTATAAATATCATTTATGTCTTTTTATGAAGAGTTATGTACTATTGGTACTTACAAACAAATTTTGATTCTGACATCAAACATTGGTCTTGGAATTCACTTGTATTGATTTTAGTTGATTAATTCAGTTATGGTTTTGTGTTTTTCTACTTCTTATTTCTGTGATTTCATCATTGCTTTAAATCATAAATGTTATTGATTATTTCACAAGCATGAGTGGCTAAAAACCCATTGTTGCAGTTGTGCGAACCCTAGAGGATTAACAGAGTAGGGGAAGTTTTATTGTTGTTGTTAATCGATACCCGTTCATGAATTATATTATCTTTACTCTTTAATAGTAATTTTAGTGGTGGCCAACATTAAAATCCCACCTAGATTATTGCTACTTACTCCAAAAGAGGAGTAGTGACTAGGAAAATATAATCGCAATAGTAATTTGAAGTTTAAATGTCGATCCATGCTACAAGGTATTATCTAAGTAAGATGGTTATATATCATCCAATACCAAGAGGTTTAAATGGTAATAGTTAGCTTGATTAAGATAATTATTAGTAAGGCAACATCCTAAGACTCAAAAGGTTAAGGGTGAAATACATCTGCTCATCCAGATGACTTTAAATGGGACATAACTTATCAGATACTACATGTAAGGTATCTGGTTGGTTCAACAAAGCACTGTAAGCCTACAAAGTTGAGAAGCCAGGGGGAAAACAATCATAGTTTTACCAATACTGATTACAACCGATGTTGATATTTGCTCCTTGCTCGGTATTGCTATTCAAATCCCCTTATTTACTTTTCCAATTTTTGCACATTTATTACAATATCTGAGATTCACAACTCTGCATATTCCCTTGGGATTCTACCCCAACCTTTGTTGGATTACTATATTTGATAGTGACTGCAATCATCTTTGAAGGGAAGGTGTAGCTTGGGCGTTACCAAAGACATACCTCTAATCAAAAAAATCAAGACACAACACAAAATTAAAGAATGAAGAATACCTAAAAATCATGTAAACAAAGACATCTCAATATCACTCGCACCATTTATGATTTATGGACATTCTTTTGTAATAACTCATCTCATATCAATCATCAGTTACACATAAGAAATTTAGTAATCAAATAGTAAGGCAATAATGTTAATGTAATAACAAAAGGCAATAATGTTAATGTAATAACAAACCACATAAGCAATACACATAGCATTCTATCATAACACAATAAAAATATTTAAAACACAAGTACTTTTCCAGTAAGCACAACCGACCAATTAATAAAAGAGTTACTCTTACGAACTGCAATAACAACTATAATATTCACTACAGAAAGTAATATAGCCATCTAAAAGATAAATGTATGACTTATTCAAAATATAATTCACAACATTAGCATATATGTCCTATGCCTCTTATTTACCTCTACCAGTGTTAATAACACAATTCCAACTTCTGAATATTACCAAGATACCAACAGAGACCAAATAATCCCTATTGTGATTCTTGAGATATTAATTGAAATCTTCTAGATACTAATTAGACACAACATAGGGAGACAACAGTGAACTAGTATGATACGAGAGAATAAAGTGAGTCAGATTCCTAAATGCCTTAAGGCCTCTTACTAATTTAATATGGACTTCAACACCCCAATTTGTAGGACTCTAAACAACATTTGCTCTTATAGTGCTAGACTAGTAACTTGATCTTTAATACCAACTTGTCACAACCCAATTCCTGCAGTGTGCAGGCACCTACAAAACTCTACCCTAAATTGTAGAACCTTTACCACCAAACCATTGAATTACTATAGAACAAATGTTAATTAACATCAAAGATAGATAATATCATAAGTAGAAAAGAAAATTCTTGCATGATATATATTTATTAAATAATCATATTGCAGAAGCAAAAATAACAGTTTCCCAAGAACCTAAACTAAATGAGTATAATAGCGCTAAACAAATGCAAAGATAACTTGATATACAATATCGTTGTAAAAGTGAGGTGACAGGAACTTCTAAAGAATAATTATTGTTGTAGCTACAGATACTCCAACTAAGCTATAACGTGGATATAACATAATTAGAGATATAGTAAGTGTAGTATCAGTATATTTATACATACTGTTAGGTATTATTTCCCATCGATGCTTAGAAATATATAATTACAAATAGAAAATATGAAGAGACCATGACAAGCAAACATGCTTAATAATTGAACATTTTTAACTTAGATTAACTTCAAACCATGCTGGTTTTCCTTATTACATTATGACTAATTTAAACTTACAATGTGACTAGATGACACAATTCAATTAATCAACCAAATCCAAATCTCTTATACACTTACCTTATTATAATAACTCTCTCTATATATATCTCTAATTCATTCTCTTTCATAATTATACTTCGCTCCCTATTTTACTATAATTAACCATTGGAATTGCAGCAAACAAGATAAATAATAAATATCAATAACTTTAGAACAAGGGACACTACAATATGCATCATGTATATAACTATAAACATATGAGAATAATATTGTACATAATCCAAAACATACTTTATATTCCAACTTTTCTACAATACAGTCACAATCATCAAAGTAACTAGCTCACATAAGGAACTATAAGATATAATCAACATAACTAAGTCTAGTTAAGTTTCCATAACATATTAGCAAGATAATTCATCCCACTCAAGGAACCATTACACTTTCTAATTTATAATATACACACATATTAATGTCAACAGAGGCCCTCAATTATGACCAATAGAAGAGGATCTCAATCAATGTACCAAAACCATTATGGCACCTAATCCAAATATTAGTGTCGACATGAAACCCTATCAAAAATGACTAGTTCCTTTCAACCTTTTCCCAAACCAAGTATTATACAGTTATTATTAAAACATCCACAACCAGATCTTACCTAAGACCACTATTTTCGTTAGAATAAGCCTTTATCATTTTATTCCTCAACAAGTAACAACATCACAATTAAGTACAATTATATAATGATATAAATCAGCCACACTTGTAAATTAGATAAGGCATTTTTTTACTAATATTAATATAGGTTATCAATTTCTAATTTTTAATATTAATTCAGGTTATTAATTTTTAATATATCTGTAATACCCGTGTCTTTTCTTAGTTTGAAATCATCTTAAGGATGTTAGAACCTTCTTTGAAATACGAATCCATTCTTGTACATGTGGTATTTTTTAGATTTTCACTTTCTGTCATGTGGGAAATTGAATAATCTTTCCATCGATACAAATTTCATCAAAATTTAGTATCAGATAACGAAGTTATGGCCGAAATACAGAAGGCAGAAAAATAGCCCAGTGCGACGGAGTAGGCGACGGACCGTCGGACAAGTAACGGATCGTCGGGCATGACCATCGCATCAAAGCTGTGAATCAGTTTT
Organism: Capsicum chinense; assembly: GCA_026120095.1. NCBI lineage: Eukaryota > Viridiplantae > Streptophyta > Magnoliopsida > Solanales > Solanaceae > Capsicum > Capsicum chinense. Next base: position 161,266,842 of record JAPEIP010000004.1, on the reverse strand, counting down.
CTAGAAGTATACGATGGTGAGGTTCAATGGACCGTTGACATAGCAATGGACCATTACACCCCACCATCACTATATGGTAGTGAGTCCCAGTTCTGTCTCAGTCCGACGAACCGTCAACCCAGTGATAGATGAACCAGCGACGGATCGTTGTACCCCACTATTGGATAATTTATTCAGAATTTCTAGGTCATTTTAACAGGGGAATTTTGGTCATTTACCACTCATCTATGTATACTCCATTTATACCCAATTTTAACCATTTGGTTCATCATTATTCCATAAATAAGATTAGGGTTTCTCTCTAACTTTAATCTCCAAGAACAAAATCCAATCTTCTTCAAGAACTAAGGGAATTCAAATTCTTCAAGTTCAAAAACATCAAGAATCTTCACCCAGGTATGCATAGTATTTGTTCATGGAATGCATAGTATTCATTCATGGAGCCCTTTCATCCATGAAGCCCAAGAATCCCTTTTTCTAAATTCAAGTTTATGAATATTCTCTATGAATTTCATGATTGGGCTTCTTTGTTCATATTGGTAAATGAGAAATTGAATTCTAATCCATGTTGTGTGATAATTGCTATGTGGATTTAATTATTAGAGATATAGATTCATGAAGACCTATGACTAAACCCTTGAATGATGAAATTGGAAGTGAATCATGATTTTTAATTATTATTCAATGATGTTTACATGTACTATGCCTGCAATATGTTTGATTAAATGCCTAGATGAAGGAAAATTGTCTAACTAGCATGATATCATGAAATCTCCATATATGTACAAGTTCATGCCTATTACATGTTTGATGAAATTCTTCAATAAATGTATGATGGTGATTATTATCTATTCAAGTAAGCCATGCTTTGCCAGTTTCCTTCCATCGAGTCCTGGGGGTACTTGTACCTGAAATATTAGCTGCGTTCCTGGAGCCATGTCATGTTTTCAAGATACTCTCAGTCAAGCTATGAATCCTTAGAGTTCAGACAGTCTTATGACTTAAGAAATCTCCATGATCTCATGAATTCAGTCATTTATTAGATATCAGTAGTATTCCATCAGTCAATGAAATTCAGTAATTCAGTTCATTTTTAGTTTAGTAAATCATGTTCAGTGTCCATTTAGATGGGAGTAGAAATTAGCACCGAGTGAACCCAAGGATGGGGACACACACTATCAAATAAGGGTGTGATCCTGAGTAGTCATCCTTATATTCCAGAACTATGTAGCCAACATAGACTGAGACATCAACACTGTCGATGAGGGTTGATGAGGTGGGTAAGAACTGTCAAATAAGGGCCCCACCATTCTCGTAAAGGGGATACTATTAGATGAGGGTCACCTACATCTTATCCTTACTAGTAGTACGGTATTGACACCCTTCTAGTTGGAGTAACAGATTAGACCCCAAATCAACCATAATGACATATCAGGAATATATTGGTTAGATAATTACTTCCCATATTTTCATGTTATAGAATTAGGACTTTTAGATACAGTTAACCACTCCCAATAATAGAACTTAGATAGTTCTTCAAATTTCAAGATTGTCAGATAGAGTCAACTCGAATACAGTACGAAACTCAGATAGGTCCATCAAATTCAGTACTGTCAGATATATTCATCTATCTAATTAGTTGTATTTAGGTATAGTTTTTCATATTATCAGCCATATCAGTTATTCGCATGCCATGTTATCAGTATTCAGATTCAATCATCATGTTATCACGGTGTTAGTTACAGTTATGTATTTATGCATGCACTCTTACATTCATGTTAGACAATCAGTTAGCATTAATTATACATGTGAACCCTTGCATATAGCCTACCTTACAAGGGTATTTTGGTTATTTCTCAGCTTTTGGAAGCCTCTATAAATATGTGAAACCTCATCCAAAACCCTAATTTCCTTTATTTTCTCTTCTAATTCTCTAAAGAGAGAATATCTAGGGTTTCATTCGAGAACCCTAATCTTCCAAAAAACATCCATAAATTCTTTAAGATTTCTTCAAGAATCAAGTTCCTCATAGTATGGGCTTCGGCAATCATTTATTACAAGTTTGGATAGGGTCTCAAGCATTAGAATTTATCCAATTTCAAGGATTGAGGTATGTAGATGTTGATTCTAGGGTCCCTTTCATCCAAGAAGCTTAAAAACCCTTTTTAAAACTAAAAGATTTTTAAGTTTGAGTTGTTAATGATTTTTATGAGTTTAAATTGTTGGTCAATGTGTTGTTGAGATTTGATTTATGTTTACCTACAAAATTTATTAGTTTTGACCCTTGTATGTGGAATTCATGTGATGTTTGTGATAGATCTTCTTGAAGTTTTTTTCTATTTGATGTTTTTATGACTTTTGGGTGTAGAAATGGTTGGATAAGTGAAGCATGTCACCCATATGTTTGATAAATAGCATAGGTGAAGCATAAGGGCCATTATAGTGTGTTGAATAGGAAACCCCAAATTGTGAGTTACTTTGTGCTTAGTGTTTGATAAAATGCCCAAGTGAATAAAATATTTCATGGTAGTAGGAAATTCCCAAATAAGTGTGAACCACTGAATATCTAGTGTTTTGTTGAAGGACCTTATAGAACAAGTGGACAGGTGATAGTACTAATTTCCCCAATTATGTGCACCTGATATATACTAAGCTTTTAATACATGCCAAGTAGTTAGCAAGTAGGTTATAACGTGATAGTATGAAGTTTCCCCAAGCTATGTGATATCCAAACACGTGTCAAGATTAATATAGGTATGACATAGCTGAGGTAAAACTATGTTGTATGGAGTACGATTTAGTAGCATGTTTCCCTTATGTTATTATATGATTATGATTCTGAGATGCCTAAAGTTACCCCTCGACGACGGTGAAAATGCTTTAATGATTGTGATGATGCATGAATGATTGTAATAATATATGTATAAATGTGATGATGAATGAATAATTATGCTTTTCTTGTATGTCATTGAGTCCTGGGGTATTTATACCTGATAATAGAGCTATTTTCTAGAGCCCGTGTCAGTTTCTCAATAATTCTAGTCGAGCCATGATTCTCAGAACTCAGTGAATTATAGAACTCCATATCCTCAGACAAGTGCAGAACTTAAGAAAGCTCAGTAATCTCAGTTATCTTTGTCATCTCTGTATCACTAGTAATCTAGCCTCAGTCTTGTAATCAACTCAGTTCTAATAGTATTCAAGTGATTCAATTCTAATCTCAGAAGCGATTTGAGTAATCTATTCTGTAGTGTTAGTTAGATACCATGATTTGATATCTTTTGCACTAGATACGGAACTAACTAATCTCAGTGTAACTCAGTCAGATCTTTTGAGAAACATGATCAGTATCAAACTCAGCTTTGTCTAGTACAGTTTAAGAATTAAGCTAGAGTCCTTCAGTTGGGAGTAGGATTCAACACCGAGTGAGTGTGGTACAATCATTTATCTCGGTGAGGAACTCAGATAGTTCCATTGATTTATGGACCATCCCATCATATAGGCTTGGTATTATATACAGTTGTTTGATATCATATTCAGAGATATACCACCAGACAGGCTTTATTGTAGTATCAGATTTTTATTAAATATTCTTATTATCATATCCAGAGATCTCCCATCAGATAAGCTTGATCTCCATCTCAGATTCTATTAAGTATTCATGTTGTCGGATTTGGACATAATCATACTTCTTATCATTGATAATTTATCTGGAATAATCTGTTAGGAAAGTTGATCTATAATTCTTTCAGTCGAAAAAGTAAGCTCAAAGTTTAGTCCTTGATGTAAGTACATTAAGATCCTTAGTTATCAGTATTAGATGAGTTAGTAATTTAGTATCTCAATTTTAGTAGTGAGTTCATTCTCCAGTAAGGTCGTATCCAAGTTTCAGTATCTAGAGTTGCGATAATTGTGTTCATGTTCTATGTATTCATGTATGTGTTCTCATGCGACATCTTCATGATTAGTCAGTTTAGATATTGTGCATGTATGAGCCCTTGCATTAGCCTGCCTCATCTAAATAGTCGGTATATTTCTGTACTGATGCATTTGGGCTATGGTGTTTTATTTGACACCATAGGTTCAGAGGCAATGGATCCAAATTATTCTCACCACTTCAGTCCTAGTCAGCAGCAGTATCAGTGAGTCCTCTTCTTTCGAGGATGAATCTCAGTTACTATTATTGCTTCATACCTTATTTATTTTTAGTTGATGGAGTTAGTTGGGGACCCATCCCATCAACTCCATAGTTTAGACAGTTTAGAGGCTTTTTAGATGGATGTATTAGTATTTAGTTTTTCTATATTATGAGTATTTATAGATATATTGAACCTTATGTCTAGTTTTTATATTTATTTCTGATATTATGCAGTTTACAAGTACAGATATCAGTAAAGGGTCAGCTTGTGGTCTATCGGGATCATAAGCACTGTGTGACGTCTCAGGATGGGATCTCCGGGCATTACAAACTTGGTATCAGAGCCTAAGGTTCAAGAGTGTCCTAGGGAGTCTTAAAAGCTGCATCGAGTAGAGTCTTGTGCATAGGTGTGTAGCGCGCAACATTTATGTACAAGAGGCTACGGGATGTTCTTAGGAGCAGTTCTTCTTCTTTTAGTGATCATTTTATATGAGTCAGCATGAGCTCAAGTTAATCCTTAGTCTTATCCACTTCTTTCTTCCAATTATAGAGTATGCCTCCTTAAAGGGATTTTGTTCGTAAGGTTAGTGATCGACCCCCACAACCAGTAGATCCTGAGAAAGAGAGTGCGTCATATATAGAGTTTTGGGCATCTTTTCAGGAGCTAGCCCAAGATATGACTAATGTTCAAGAGAAACGTCAGGCTGCAACGCCACCTTACCAAGATGGGATTCCACCGTAGCCAGGGTTAGAAATTTCATGAAAATAAACCTACTAGAATTCTTTTGGTCAGTAATCGGTGAGAACCCATAGCTTTATCTAGAGGAGCTGAAAAAGATCACCCATATTATGCATGTTTCTGAAGAGAGAGAGAGTAGGTAATAGAGCCAAGATAGGTAGTCGTGGTTTTTCATAGTCAGGGTCTCAAGGTGGTAGCAGTTCTCAATATGGTCGAAGATTTTTAGTCCCAGCTCTATCTTAAGCTAGTGCACCTGCACCTATGTTTAGGGGTGGTAGATCTGTGGGAGTGCCAAGCTCCAAAGCCCAGAGTAGTGCTAGTGGTATTCATACCTATTTAAGTTGTGGAGAGTGTGGCAGGCACCACCAAGGTGTGTGTAGATCCGGTAGTGATGTATGCGTTGGGTATGGTGAGCCAGGCCATAGAATGCCTGAATATAGAGTGCTGACTCAAGGGAGTAGACTTCATGCATTTCAGGCTCGCCTTTTTTGGGAAGGGTTCCTTAAAATAGACTCGGGTATATTATGAGCCCTTCATCTTTGTGATATGCATTATTAGATCCTTTTCTCCCTTTTTTAGCTTATATGTTAGCATGAGTCATGAATGAGTTTCAAATCTTGATCGGTCAATTATGACCCAGTCTGTAGGTGCCCCACGCACCGCTCCAGTATTTCAGTGAAGTTTTTTTAGAGTGACAGAGATTCCTAAGGGGGAGATACCCCATAGTATTATAATGTTGCATGCCATTAGATTTATCCCGATGCATGTTCATATTTTCTTTATGGAGTTAGCATCAGTTGTCATTGCATTGTCTAGTCGTGCTTTCAAAAGTCAGCTTTGCCGGACATTCATGCATTAGATATGCATATTCAATAGAAAGAGTTCAACTTGTCAGCATGTGTTCAGTCCTGTATTCATAAGATCATCCCAGTTATTAGTCCATACATCAGATATGTATGCCTAGTGTGAGAACTCTATATCTCAGTCATTGCAGTTGCGTAGTCTAGATCTGAGATGCGTCCATTTCTTGAGTAAGTTCTGTTATTCCATATTCTCAGTCTATCAAGTGACATTCGAGGATGAATGTTCTCAAGGGAAAGATGATGTAATACCCCCCAAAAACCTCTTCCAGTCCAAGCCTTAGAGAGTATTTTGGTAAAGCGAAAATCTGAGTCAAAATGTTTTAGAAATATCCTCCTAAGTATGAAATACTTTGAATAGTGTGGGAATCTATTTGATCATGAATTGAGATCATAGAGGTCCACTAACTCATGGACGAGTTGAAAGCTTTTCTATCATTCAAGTTTTGGTGACCGTAAAAATTTGGGTCAAATTCAATCGACCATAACTCCTTTTATATGTCGAATTAGAGGATCTACTATATACCAAAGGAAAGATCTTTTAATTATCATTCCAACGATAACAATTTCATCCAAAACTGATTCGCAGGAAAGAGTTATGCCCATTTTACTCCAGCATGTCTGGTCGGGAAATTGGTGACGACAATTGTGACAAGCTGTCGTGCCCGTGACAACCTATCACCAAATGTCGTCAGCCCTAGGTAGAAAATCAAGAATTCGACCCCTTTTGGTGTCGACAATTCGTGACGGCCTATCACGGGCCTGACGGCTTGTCACGAATGTCATCAAGAATATTTTTCCATCAATTTTAGATCATTTTTGTAAGGATATTTTGGTCATTTCCCACCTTTTGGAAGCCTCTATAAATATGGAAAACCTCATCTAAAACCCTAATTTCCTTCATTTTTACTTCCAATTCTCTAAACAGAGAATATCTAGGGTTTCATTCAAGAACGAAAAATCATTCATAAATTCTTCAATATTACTTCAAGAATCAAATTCCTCATAGTGTAGGCTTCGAGAATCATTTATTATGAGTGTGGATAGAGTCTCAAGCATTAGAATTTATCCAATTTCAAAGATTAAGGTATGTAGATGTTGATTCTTGGGTCCCTTTCATCCAAGAAGCTCAAGAACCCTTTTTAAAACTAAAAATTTTTTATTTTTAAGAGTTTTTAATGATTTGTATGAGTTTAAATTGATGTTTAATGTGTTGTTCAGTTTTGATTTATGTTTGCCTACAAAATATATGAGCTTAGACCGTAGTATGTGGAATTCATGTGATGTTTGTGATAGACCTTCTTGAAGTTGTTTTATGTGTGATGTGTTACTGACTTTTGGGTGTAGAAATGGTTGGATAAGTGAAGCATGCCTCCCATAGGTTTGATAAAGAGCATTGGTGAATCATGAGGGCCATTATAGTATATTTAATAGGAAACCCCAAATTGTCAGTTAGTTTGTGCTTAGTGTTTGATAAAATGCCCAAGTAAATGATTATTCCACGGTAGTAGGAAATTTCCAAATAAGTTTGACCCGTGCATGTCTAGTGTTTTGTTGAAGGATCTCAGTAAACAAGTGGAGAGGTGGTAGTAGTAATTTCCCTAATTATGTGCTCCTGATATATGCTAAGCTTTTAATACATGCCAAGTGGTTAGCAAGTAGGTTATGATGTGATAGTATGAAGTTTCCCTAAGCTATGTGATATCCAAACACGTGTTAAGATTTATATAGGTATGAAATAGCTAAGGTAAAATCTTGTTGAATGGAGTACAATTTATTAGCATGTTTCCCCTACGTTATTAAATAAATATGATTCTGAGATGCCTAAAGTGATCCCTCGGTGAATGTGAAAATGCTTTAATGATTATGAGATTGTTTGATGATTGTGATGATGCATGAAATATTGTGATGATATATGAATGAACGTGATGATAAATGAATGATTATTCTTTACTTTTATGTCATTGAGTGCTGGGGTATTTATACCTGAAATAGAGCTATTGTCTAGAGCCCATGTTAGTTTCTCGATAATTCTAATCGAGCCATGATTCTCAGAAATCAATGAATTATAGGACTCTATATCCTCAGAAAAGTGTAGAAATTAAGAAAGCTGAGTAATTTCAGTTATCTCCATAATCTCTGTATCACTAGTAATTTAGCCTCAGTCCTGTAATCAACTCAGTTCTAATAGTATTCAAGTGATTCAATTCTAATCTCAGAAGCTATTCGAGTTATCTATTCAAGATCTGTACTGTCAGTTAGATACCATGATTCGATATCTTTTTCATCAGATACGAAACTAAATAATCTCAGCATAACTCAGTTAGATCTTTTGAGAAACATGATCAGTATCAGATTCAGCTTTGTCTAGTACAGTCTAAGAATCAACTCAGAGTCTTTCAATTGGGAATAGGATTCAGCAACGAGCAAACCCAAGGATGGGAACTCACCTGCCAGTAGAGGGTGTAGCCAGCACAGGAAAAGGAGTCACCCGTTAAGCTAGCTTGACGTCCTGTTGAGGGTCACCTCTAGAGAGCCTGACCTTAGAGAAAAGATAATGTATTTACCCGTGGCATGGTATTGGCACCCTCCCAACCGAGGGTAGAGGTTGGACCCCACCTGTGGTAGGTTGGGGCATGTCGGTTCGATGAATACTTCCCACAGTTTTAGTTTAAGTCTTAGTTTAATAATTAATTTTTAGAAATTAGGACTGTGTGGTACATTCATTTATCTTAGTGAGGAGCTCAGATAGTTCCATTGATTTATGGATCATACCGTCAGATAGGCTTGGTCTTCTATACAGTTGTTTGATATCATATTCAGAGATATGATGCCAGAGAGGCTTGATCATAGTATCAGATTTCTATTGAATATTCTTGTCGTCAGATTCAGATATAATCATATTTCTTATCATTGATAAAGCATCCAAATTAATCTGTTAGAAAAGTTGATCTCAGACTCAAACCATGTTGAGTATTCTTATTATAATATCTAGAGATCTCCCATTAGATAGGCTTGATCTCTATCTCATATTCTATTAAGTATTTATGTTGTTAGATTCGGACATGATCATACTTCTTATCATTGAGAATCGCTCCGAAATAATCTATTAGAAAAGTTGATCACTAATTTTGTCAGTCAAAATAGTAAACTCAGAGTTTAGTCCTTGATGTAAGTACATCCAGATCCTCTGTTATCAATATCAGATGAGTCAGTGATCCAATTTCTTAGTTTTCATAGTGAGTTCAGTCTTTAGTAAGGTGGTTTTCGAGTCCCAGTATCTAGAGTTGCGATGATTGTGTTCATGTTCTGTGCATTCATGTTTGTGTTCTCATGCAGGATCTTCATGATTATTTAGTTTCGATATTATGCATACATGAGCCCTTGCATTAGCCTACCTCTTCTATATACTCGATATATTCCTGTACTAATGCATTTGCGCTATGGTGTTTTATTTGACACCATAGGTTCAGAGGCACAGGATCCAGATTATCCTCAGTAGTTCAGTCCCAGTCAGCAGTAGTAGCAGTGAGTCCTCTTCTTTTGAGGATGAATCTCAGTTATTATTATTGCTTCATACTTATTTATTTTAAGTAGACGGAGCTAGTTAGGGACCTATCCCATTAACTCCATAGTTTAGACTGTTTAGAGGATTTTCAGACAGATGTATTAGTATTCAGTTTTCTGTATTATGAGTATTCATAGATGTGTTGAACCTTATGGCTAGTTTCTGCTTTTATTTCTGATATTATGCAGTGTATAGGTACAAATATCAGTAAAGAGTTATCTTGTGGTCCTTCGGGGTCATAAGCATCGTGTGACGTCTTGGGATGGGATCTCGGCTATGTTACATGATTTTATTTTTTTATTATCTCATTGATTAGTTTATTAGTTGGGGTTAGTTGGGGTTTTTTGGCGACATGTCCCATCAACTCCTTATTTAGATTATTCAGACAATAGAGGCATTCAGACTAGATGAAGACTATCATGTTTCATACTTTTGTATTTTTAATTTTATTAAGAGTATTCTATTACACCCACAGATGTTACATTATTCAGTTATGTTCAGTATTGAACCTTATGGCCTTTCAGTGAATGTTTCCGCATTATTATGTCATATTATGCAGTGTACAGGTACATATATCAGTCATGGGTTAACTTGTGGTCCTTTGGGGTCATGAGCACCATGTAGCATTTCGGGTACCAAATTCAGGGCATTTCAATGTCACTAAATAATAATAAGTTCATTATTCAAGGCAAACAACGATTATCCACTGACACATGAAATCACAAAAACTCCTGAAGTCCAATTCAGCACTTATTCAAATATCAAATCCAATCATCGATCACAAATTTATTCAAAGACCAATAAACCAAGTATCCCTTTTAGAAGTGGACATTTAATTAAAATTAATATCTACACTATAATTCAACATACATATTTCATTCACTAGTCCAAACCTTTTTATTCATACAAATCCAGTAAATTTGGTATCTAACTAGTAACCCTCACATTCAAGACATCACTAATTTCAAGATACTATTCTATTAACCAATTATTAACCATTGTGCCTTACTAAATTGACATATTCTAGCTTTAGTCATACGCCTTTACACATCCTACATCTTAGCAGTATAATAACTTGACTTTAGGTTCTTATGACATGACCTCATATCTTTTTATCATGATCAATCCTCCTAATATCTTCCAGTAAGGATATTTCATACTCCAAAAATGCACACCATCAAATTTACCATGATTAATCATCCTATATCTTCCAATAAGAATATTTCATACTCCAAACACACACACCCTAAAATTTACCTTTTTAAGGTATTAAAGTATAGTTGTACATACTAAACGTTAACCTAATCCCTCTATTGGGACCCAACTTTATGTATTAAACTTGTAAAATATCAAGTAAATTATAAAAATACAAACACCCATCAAGGGATCCACACAAGGTACAAAAACACATAATTATATTTTTATTACATTAATTTCATATTTTACCATCCCAACTCCATGCCCATAAGCCTAGAAATAAAGTATTCCATCAAACTATAGTAATTATATATATGAAACTAAAAGTCTACTACAGCTTAAACCATAATCTACCTCTATTGAAGAATTTGGAATAGGCAATCCACACTAAGTTTGCTCATTTCTTTCCTTCATACTTCCATTAGCCCAATCATATAAAAATCAAATAATTATTTGAGTAATTAAGAAATTACTTTTGAATAACTCCTTCAAGAATTTAACCCATTAATTTTATCCTTATTCATCATCTAAAATGTTATCCAATGGTCAATTATTTGTTAACTAGTTTTGTCATATTAAATCCTTTTCTATTAGTGGAGTTTCAAAGAGAAAGATTCTATTTTTAAAGAATTAAATGTCTCCAACTATCAACTTTATGTTTTAAAATAACTAATTCATGATAGGAATCATTAGTTAACAATCTAGAAGTATTTCTAGGGGATATTAATGCAACCCATGGATTTTTCACAAAATCTCATGAATATAGGATTCTAATACCAAATAATTTCACTATTAAAGATCATTCTAATAACTCTAAGATGTTATTGGATATATAGATGAAGAAAATTATGAAAGAAGTTATGTCAATGAAGAATCCACCTATAGAATTAAAAAACTGACTCATAGAGCGTAGGGACAAAGTTGTCACTGCAAAAGTTGACTGTTGCTACAATAATCAACTTGTCAACCCCAATAGTCATCAGTAAACAACCATAACCTTTTTTCGCAAAAGTGGGTTAACATAAAGTCAGAGGCATTAGAAAGAAAAATAAAAGATATTTTATTTGGTTGGTATTAGGCTCAATCACTCTTTATATTCTAAGAGTAGTCTCATTTTAAGTTGGCCCTTGTTTAAACTTAGCTCCAAATTAATTGGTAAGAATACTTCTAACTTAAGAGGTATTGTATTACCTTAGTTCATGTCTAATGCATTCTCATAGTATTGAATTGATGATTTAATCTATCATAAATGAGGTTTTAATTTCATTACCATAGATATTTTTAGTATTATTGGAATGGTTTATTACATTACCATAACAAAGTTTCTATGAACCTGATGTAGATTCTAAAAGTGTAATAACCCTTGTTATTTTTAGATTCTTATGTGTTTTCACTATTTTTCATTTCCTTGTAGCTTTTATATGTCATTTATGAGTTACGGTGATTGTTTTCATAGTCTCTAAAGTATTTCAATGTGATTTAAGTAAGTTCGAAGTTTTATGAGGCCTTATAAGTGATTAGTGTTCCTTTGGTCATCACTTTTTGATCAGAGCATTGAATGTGGTTTTGTCAAGTCGATAAGATTTTAAATGTCTATTTAAGATTAGTGTCATGGTTGATTCAAGTTATGAGCCTTTATATTGAGTTTTGACCTCTTTGATGAGAAACTAGTTAATATAGCTTAAGAGAGGTCCCGAGGATTAATTTATTTAAAACAATCTCTTTTTCATAAGATTAATGGTTTCATGAAATCTAAAATATTGAAATTAGCCAAGTAAAATTATTGGATTATTTTATGGGAACTCGATCATATCCTAATGGGTCTATTTGGTGTAGTTTATAGTTTTTATTTTCATTTGAAGTTGAGATTTGGTGAAACTGGCCCAATGGTTTTCTAGTAACCATAGTGATGTCACCTAGGTTGTATAGGTTTCTTAGTCACCAAAGTGGTGCTACCTATGTGGATTAGGTTTCCTAGTCGCCATAGTGGGGCCACCTAGGTGTATTATATCTCCTTATAAGGTGGTTGACTAGTCCAAAACTATCTCTTCAACAATGGCTTTAACCATCTTAGCATCTACATGGCCACCAAAGCAATGATCCTGCTTGACAAGTCAGCACTACCTGAGCAGTAGTCTATTAGATTAGGGGTGTCGTGTAGGGAATAATTTCACCTCCTAGGAGATTTCACTGGCATAAATTATCTATTTCTCCACTTTTAATTTGTTCTTCCATCTTCAAGCTTTGAAGTCTCAATTTTGGCAATTTTAAAGAGAGGTTGTCATAAAAGTGTTTGGGTATGATTTTAGATTTTTTAAAAAACATTATTCATTGTTTCTCTCTTAAAAACATCTCCTAACCTTAAATTTAAAGTTAAAATTCTGGGGTTTTACCCAATAAAGTGAAAAATAGTTTTCTAATGATTTCAAATTATTTTTGATGGATTTTCCTATTTAGGATTCTTGAGGTATGGGAAACGTATTTCTTTAATATATTTTGGTTTAACCTATCTTCCTTCAGGGTCAACTTTTGATCTCTTTTTGCATCCAAAATTAAAGTAGCTAATATGGGTCTAGTTGAACTTCTTTTGACTTGTATATTATATTTTTGATAGATTTGGTTCTTTCTAAGGTTGTGTGAAAGGGAAAGGCACCTTTGTTAAAGAGTACATGCTCGAGTTTTGGCTTTTCAAGGTAGGTTATGGCTTAACTTTCTTCATACTTGACTGGGTTGTTACCATTTGTTTAAAGTTGAAATGGTTTGGGGAGTTATCATGAGATTCATCTTATGGGATTGATTTTTTATTTGTACTTCCTATGTGATGGCTTATGTGGATACTATATTTGTTATGTTGCCGGTGTGGGGGCTTATTTGAATATTATTATGATACTCAGGTGGGGTTTAATATTGGTCATGTTTGAGCATTATTTTATTTTACTGATATTGTGTTGTCTGAATAGAGGCTTGAAATAATAAAACTGATGTCTTACATTACTATTCATTATTATGGTGCCATGTAATGGTTTTAATCTTGATTATTGAGAATTTAGGAGATTTTTTGTAATACCCCATATATTTCTAAGCTAGAAAATGAACCATTGTTCCTACGCATGAAGCCTCCTATCCTATGATTCATGTTTGAGTACATTAATTAGGATGAGTATCCTATTTATAGTAGAGCTTATAATGTGTTAAGCATGTTCATAAAAGTCACTTAGAGTAAGCCAAGATAAGAACTTTTGAATCCACCAAATTTTCATGTATGATTTCATATAGGTCATCTTTGAACCAGAATAACTTGGTTTATAGGTGGTATTTTGGAAGATTTATACCTTCCAAATTGTAGGTAATTGAATAAGCTTTCCGTCGATACCCAATTCGCCTAAAACAGACACCCGGTGAAGAAGTTATGGCGATTTAAAGTTTCAGCAGTGTCATTTAAGTCAGTGGTGCGTCGCTCCATAAGCCAAATTGATGTTTTTCAATTTCCAGTGTCTCTCCGTGATTCCACCTCATCGTGCTGAGTTTCCAGGTCATAAACAAGTGGCAACACGATGTCTTCGTGTCGCGCCAAGAGCCAAAATTGGGAAATTTTTACAAAAATAAAAAGGCGCATCTAGAGGGGTATTTGGGTCATCTTCCCACCCCTATATAAGCTCCTAAACACGGAATTAAGCCATTATTTCACCAAAACATACTCTTTTTCATCAAAATCCTCAAAAGAACACATTAGGGTTTCAATTGGGGGATTCAAGTTCAACCAAATTCTACCATCAAATTCCAAGAATCTCCCTGTCAATGTTCACAAAATCAAGAACTAAGGTATGCGTGTGTTCATTCACGGAATCCTTTCATCCATGAAGTCCAAGAACCCTATTTCAAACTATATGTCATGCTTCTTATGTTTTGATTTGATTGTTAATCTTGTTTATATGTTGAATGATGTCAAGATACAATCTTTATGGGTTTACATGAAACTAGGATGGCATGTTAGTTGAAATATATGAACTTTGGGTGATATGGGATGTTGAATTCATGATATTGTGAATTTTGGACTCTACTCATATGGTCAAGTTAGTCATTTGTGTCCGTTTCCTTCCATCGAGTCCTAGGGGTACTTGTACCCGAAAAATATAGTTGTGTGCCTAGAGCTATGTCATTATTTAATGATACTCTATGTCAAGCCATGTTCCTTATAACTCAGTCAATCATGTGACTCAGGAAAGTTCAGTAACTCAGTTAATCTCAGCTGATCTCAGTAATCTCAGTACTCAGTAATGTCGGAAACTTCAGAAATTCTAGTGTTCTCCGTAACTTTAGTAATCTCTATAATTCAATACTCTCAGAAATTTTAAGAAATTAAAACTCAGTAAGATCAGTGCTCTCAAAAAATCAGTTTAGCTCTGCTAAACAATCCCACTAACATTAGTTCAGTTAATCAATTCAATTCAACAAATCAGTTTAGTGTCTTTTAGTTGGGAGTAAGATTCAGCACCGACTGAACGTAAGGATGGGAACTCACCTATCACAGTCAGAGGGTGTTATTCCTAGAAGCAATCCTTGCATTCCAGAACAACGAAGCCAGTGTAGGTTGAGATGTCCCTACCTATGATAGCAGGGCAGACGAAATGAGCTCTAAAATAGAATAGGGTTTACTCACATGTTGTCTCTACCTTTGTCATGGTATTGATACCCTTCTAGATAGGTTACAGGTTGGACCCCAACCAGTTTTATTTTGTGGCATATCGGTTAGATGATTATCTCTCATAGTCTCAGTTTTAGTTTAAATTTTAGTCTCGGTCTTAGTTTTAGTAATAGACTCAGATACTTCTTCAGAATATCTAAACTTAGACTGTCAGATACTGTCACTCAGCATAAGTTACATCGGTTATGCTGATCATCATAGTTATATCAGTTATATCAGTCATCATAGCTACGTTATCAGTACTCAGTTTCAGAAATATTAGACACAGTCAATCAGACCAGTTCTTCATAATTCAAACTAGTAGAAATTGTCATTTATCTATTCAGTTCCACAGTATTAGTGAAGTTATGTCATCAATAATCAGACTCAGTAGTTAGTATCACCACGAGTTCAGTTGTAGTTGCTTATGCATGTATGTATTCTCACATTCATATTAGTCAGCATTGTTCATGCATATAACCCTTTATATTTAGCATACCTCACTCGTATACTCAATGCATTCAATCGTACTGATGCATTTATGCAATGGTGCTTTCTCTTATGTTACACTAAAGGTTCAGAGGCACGAGCTCCAGATCAGCAGTAGATTCCAATAATAGCAGTCAGAGTTAGAAGTAAGTCCTCATCTTTTGAGGACACGATGATTTCATTACTATTTCAGTTTTAAGTTTATTTCAGTAGTTGGAGTTAGTTGGGGACATATCTCATCAACTCCTAGTTCAGACAGTTTAGAGGCTTTCCAGACTATAGTATGTCAGACATTTATTTCAAATTTGTTTTGGTATGGTTATACCATTTTCAGACATTGTTCTTATTAGATGTTTATTCAGTTGAACCCTATGGCCATTCAGTGTACGTTTCCAATTTTTTATGTTATGTTATATAGTATACAGGTATAGATATTAGTCATGGGTTAGCTTGTAGTCCTTCGTGGTCATAAGCACCGTGTAGCATTCCGGTTCAGAAAATTGAGGTGTTACATTTTTGCTCATTTTATACTATTATTAAATTAAGTCATTACATGATATTGTCTTGTTTATGAGAATGTGTCCTTTTATTTATCGATAGACACGAAAATGGTAAAAAGAGAAATACTTATTTTTAAATAAAAATG
>JAPEIP010000004.1:161201763-161250421 GCA_026120095.1 Capsicum chinense | reverse complement strand
TAGCAGTCAGAGTTAGAAGTAAGTCCTCATCTTTTGAGGACACGATGATTTCATTACTATTTCAGTTTTAAGTTTATTTCAGTAGTTGGAGTTAGTTGGGGACATATCTCATCAACTCCTAGTTCAGACAGTTTAGAGGCTTTCCAGACTATAGTATGTCAGACATTTATTTCAAATTTGTTTTGGTATGGTTATACCATTTTCAGACATTGTTCTTATTAGATGTTTATTCAGTTGAACCCTATGGCCATTCAGTGTACGTTTCCAATTTTTTATGTTATGTTATATAGTATACAGGTATAGATATTAGTCATGGGTTAGCTTGTAGTCCTTCGTGGTCATAAGCACCGTGTAGCATTCCGGTTCAGAAAATTGAGGTGTTACATTTTTGCTCATTTTATACTATTATTAAATTAAGTCATTACATGATATTGTCTTGTTTATGAGAATGTGTCCTTTTATTTATCGATAGACACGAAAATGGTAAAAAGAGAAATACTTATTTTTAAATAAAAATGAAATACTTTATAAAACCCTTGACCAAGAGATATGCCGACAAAGTTAATTATGATGTGAGATGGTGATAGTATATGGGTTGCATACCACTCCAAGATAGTGTCCTATCTTAGGAGAGTTTTTTTAGAAATCCATTGCATTATTTTCATTTCTTTTATGTGGTTTATATTTTCTATTTATTATTCTTTATATACATATTCGAGTCTTATACCAATATTGTAATTGTAGAATTATTAGGAGATATAGTTTGCAACATCATTGGGAACTTATGTATGAAGATAAAATCATTCTCATAATATCTTTTTCTTATTGTGTTGTCTAATTTTCTCATTCAGCCGATGATACCTTCTGAATATTAGTGGACCATACTCTTTTTTACTTTTGTATCATTTTTGTGCAGACCTATTATAACTGCGACCCATGGAAAATGAGATTATGTGTGGAAAGGTAGTCTTGAATTACTGGTGTGCTCCAGTGTTCAGGGAATATTTGGGACTCTATTCTATATTTATTTGTCTTTATTTACTTACCAGAGAAAGATTCTTATACTTCAGACTCTATGTCATTTTATTAGTGCTCTTACTTATGACACTAGATCTTGAATTTAGGAGTATTTATTTGAGTATTAGACTAGCTTTATGTATAATTGATTAGACTTTATGTTAAACTCTCACATTGGGTTATTTATTTCTTTTCCAAATTCTTTATCTTATTTGGTGTTGGGATTACCTACCATGTTTGGACTAGGGTAGGTGTCATCATGACCTCACTTTTTTAGTTCATGACAAATTTATATTGGAGTGATAGGTTCATCAGTCTCAAGAATAAAAAGCAAGGTGTCCAAGAAAGTCATATAGGTCGATCCATTAATGTTTATATCTATCTTCTGGTTGCTAGATGATATTTTTTAAGACTTCTCTAATTTGATTCCTTATTATTTGTATTATTCATGTCCAATATTCTAAACTTCTACTATATTATTTCTCTATAGATGTTAAGGATTAGATACAGAGTTGCTTAGAATATTGAGTCACTACTAACTATTAGAGCCCAGTCAATAGGAAAACTAAAGGTCCTACTTGAGTTAGAGGTAGAGGCTGGCTACAAGGAATAGTTCCAACTAAAGGACAGGCTAGAGTAGCCTCTTTAAATATTGAAATTATTCATGATGAGGAGACACATCAATAAGAGAATATGGGACCAACTTAGGCACCTCAGGACTTCTTTGTTTGTCTAGTGTTGCTGGATTTCCTGATTTATTTTTTTGGCTATTTTTATTGAATTCCCTAGATAGGTATTCTACTAGGTACACTAGATAGATCTCAGACTACAAAGGGTGTACAACCACTAGAGTTGGCTACTACTCATGATCATAAAACTCTAAGGGCATAATAAATTGATATTATTGTCCCAGATGTTATGACTTTGCCTACATGATCAGGTGTTCTATGTATAACTCTAGATCCTGTTATATATTCTAATGAGCATAATATATTTGAGAGATTTATAAGATTTTCCCCTTCACTGGTGCTATTAGTGAGATTTTTATGAACTTTTTATTGATGTCAAGAAAGGTTGTATGAGATCAGTTTTCTTGAGTCTCATTATTTTGCATACATAATATACCAATAGACTAATATAGTTAGGCAGTGGTGGAGATCTCCTGTCACTTGTAGACTAGTGAGTTCTTCCTCAGTTGACATAGACCTAATTTTTTGAGGCTTTTTTAAGCGATTTATGCCCTTTAACTTAGGGGATCCAAAGAGGAATGTGTTTGATCATTTGGAGTAGGACTTTGTGACTATTTTTGAAGAAAAGTCTTTTTTGGGCCTTATTTAAAAATGCCATTGATATCATCTCCATAGATCCTAAGTGGATTAGAAAGCTTGTTAAGGGTTTGATAGCTTATTACTAGCTGAAAATGACTTCGTTAATGGCCTCTAGTGGTTCTTTTTATAGTATAGTGAATTCATTCTAAGATGATTAAGACTATTCACTATGATACTCATAGTAGTAGATCTAAGATGATACACCAACATGGTGATTTCAATGGTCATCCATCCTAAGGTAGGCATTTCTCAGTTTGAGGATCATGGATACCATGGAAAATTAATTTAGGGAGCTTTATAGAGTTTAGGTGGTAGGTTTTTATGTTCTAAGGCTTCAAATAGTTAGATATTGGGCCATGCTGGCCGAGAGTGTCATTCTGTTTCATTGGGTTGTAAAGGATATTCTAGTTCTTCTAGACCTTCAAAGCATGATTCATCTATTATAGGATTTTTTGTGTGTAATTACTTTGGTTCTTTAGCAAAGAATTATCCTCGATATGTAAATGGTTCCTTTCAATAGGGAACTTAGCCTCAACTTGATCTAACTCTAATTTAAATAGTAAGAGGTGGTATAGAGGGCAGTAGAGATAGTTCTAGAGGTACAAAATATGGATCTTAGGGAACTCATAGTGGTGGACGGGGAGTCACTTAGACTATTAGTAGACGTGCTTAGTTCTATTCTTTTTCCATGGAAACTTATGGAAAAAACATCTAATGTAGTAATCATAGGCATCGTTCAGATTTTCCATCATCCCACTACAGTAATATTAGTTCTTGGGTCTACATTCTCTTATGTGTATGCATATTTCTCTACTAGTATTGATGATGTGCGTCAGTCCCTTGGTATGCCTATTCATATATTTGCCCCCATAGGCAGTTATGTAGTAGAGGATCGACTCTATCAGTCATGTATTATGACTTTTTTGGAAATGAAACTTGGATAAATTTGATTATCCTTGGTAGGGTTGATTTTGTTGTCATATTGGGCATCGATTGGTTTGCTCCTTATTATGTATTTTTTTATTGTTTTTTCCAAGATTATGACCTTAACTACTATGGTTTGCATAAATTAGAATGGAAAGATACTTCTATTTCAAGTCTGAGAAGTGTTATATCTTTTCTACATGCCCATCACATGTTAAGGAAGGGGATTCTTTCTTATTTGGCATAAATTTGCTATACCAATATTGATTTACCACCACTCTTAGATTCTATGTCAGTTATTAGAGAGTTCATGAATGTTTTTTCGATAGACTTACCTTGTTGGCTTCGAAACAGGGATACTGATTTTCCCATTGATGTTGAATTGGGCACTAAGACCATTTCCATTTATCCTAACACGATGATCTCGATAGAGTTAACAAAGTTGAGGGAGAAATTATAGGATTTGTTGAGTAAAGGTTTCATTAGACTAAGTGTATCTCCTTAGGGTCCTCATATCTTATTTGTAAAGAAAAAAGTATGAGTCCATGTACATATGCATTGATTATCAACAATTTAATAATGATGACTATGAAGAAGTATCCTCTTCCTCGAATTAATAATTTATTTTATCATATTTAGGGTGCTTCGGTGTTTTTTAAGATCTACTTGATATCTGGTTACCATCAATTAAGGATTAGAGCTTTGGATGTTCTGAAAACTACTTTTTAGATGTGGTATGACCATTATGAGTTCTTAGTTATATCTTTTGGGCTGACTAATTCCCTAGCTATGTTTATAAAGTTGATAAACTGGGTCTTCCAACCTATCTTTTCTCTTTTGTTATTGTTATTATCTATAACATCTTGCTTTAATATAAGAATAACTCTTACTATGTGAGGTACTGGAGGGCCATAAATCAGATTTTGAGAGATGAGAAGTTGTATGCCAACTTCTCGAAGTGTGAGTTTTTGTTGGATTCTATTTTCTTCATAGTTGATGTGGTGACCAAAAAGAGTCTTATGGTTAATAAATCCAAGGTAGCGATGGTTTGTGATTGGGATAAACCTATTTCTCCAACTAAGATTTGGAGTTTTATTGTGTTAGCAGGCTGTTATTAGTGCTTCACTCGGGGTTTCTATTCAATTGTGGCTTCTCTGACCAATTTGACTCAAAAAAATATTATATTTAGTTATTAGATGTTTGTGAGGAGAACTTTTAAAAGCTCATGGAGTTATTGACTTTGGCTCACATCTTAACTTTACGTGAGGAGGGCATAGGTTTCCTAAAATTTTGTGTTGCTTTGGGAGCTACCTTGGGTCATGTGTAGATTCAAAAGGGTAAGGTTATTTCTTATTCTTCTCTATATTTTAAGCCTACTGGATAATATACCTTACTTATGTTTTCAAGTTAACCATAGTTGTGTTTGTGTTGAAATTATAGGGACACTACTTGTGTGGTGTTCATTTTGAGTATTTCTTTGATCATTGTAACCTTCAATATTTCATCAATCAATGAGATATTAATATAAAATAGTATAGGTAGTTAGAGATGTTTGAAGATTATGATCTCACTATTCTTTATCATCAGGCAAGGTTAATGTGGTAAGAGGATGCCTTAAGAATGAAGGCGGTAAGTATAGGGATTTTGGCTTAACTATTGGTTGGGGAAAGACCATTAGCCTTAAATGTTCAATCTTTGGCCAACTAGATTTTGTGAATAAATATTTTGATGCTTGGTCATATTTTGGCATTGATCCTAGGTTTGCTTTGATGGAGCAGATTTGAGTTCAACAATTTGATGATGTGAAGTTAAGAGCTATTTGTAATAATGTGAAACACCCTGGATTTTGGGCCTTCGAAAATTTCCTGGAATTCTGGTCTCTAAAACCAGTACAACTCATAGGTATGAATCATATATTGCGGTATGAATAGTATGGTCCAGTCGTATATTGACCAGTATTGGTTGGTAGGATGGATTTTGTTAACTGGAATGGGTAAAACTTTATGGTATACTATAAGTCATATGGTTTGATACCGATCATTTGGTTCCTTCACTTAAGCTTAGACTTGGTATGTTAAGTTTGATATGAGTACGAGTGGATCACCAAGAGCCGTAAGACAGGGTACAAGTCATACCTAGGACTCATATGATGGTCAGTGTTCAAATACCGATCTTACCCATACCAACCCCCAGAAGGACCACAAAGCCTCTATCCAAAATAATACAAATATCCGATTGGGGTATGCCCTTAACCATGGACAAAAGAAATTTCTGAAAAGAATGTAAAATGTCTAAGAATATCAAACATAAAATGATGCCATCCAAAAGGATGGAAGCTCACCATTTCAATCTAATAAGTTATCCCCAAATCAAGTACTATGAAGTAAAATTTGAACGGCTGGTTCCTACATAGCGTGGGTATACAGCACCAAGTACATGGGTTAGTGGGTGAACACTATCTTGAAATTTGGGATAAGGATAAAGTAAGTCCACTTATAAAATCCATTTAAAAACGACCAAAGAAAGCAACCATCCACACATATATATAAGTGTTGGGAAAAGGGACCTGATTTAACATGTCATTTAAATCCTTTACCTAGGTTGTGTAGCTTAGTGGTCCTGCCACCCACAGGCCAGATGGGTTCAGGTCCCCCTGCTGAATGGGTCCTCGTAAGTGTAGCCACATAACCAGGAAATATCCCTGGGATGACTCATACATCTCTCCAATATAAATATGACACTCGTACGTAGACATCAAAGATCCCTCAAATTAGCAAATATGGGTATCAGGTTTTGATCCCCCTGGAACCGCCACCTTCCATGGCTTATCTTACATTCTCCACCATTAATACTGAATTAAAACCATTAATAAACTATCCAATTATCCATTTATTAACCAAGTCTATTCAATAAACCAGTGGTATCATCATACCACTATACTTGCAAGCATTATCCATAGCCAAACCATTTAGATTAAGGGGACATTCAAGTGCTCTATCATCAGCCATAATAAACCTCTTGGGATACTACCATGTTCTCGACAATCATAAAAAACTAGACTTAAGCCTTTTGTAAACCATTTAAAACATTTAAGGTTTCATGCATAAGCCAAAAACAAGCAAGATTTTCATTAAAATAAGCCAATGCAATTAACATATCTTTATGAGCATTCTATCAAACACCTTGGGGGCATAATCTAACCAAAACCAAAATACATTACCACTAAACCATTACAATGTAATTCAATTTTCCAAAACCACTATTAATGCATAGAAAACATAATTAAAACCATAGAAAATCATTACCAAGCATTTAACATCAAAACCCCCAAATCAATAGTTGAAGGTCATAATCATGCAAGAAAAAAACCTTGAAACCAATCATTTAACCATGCCTTTAATTGAAATTACAATTAGGGAAGATAATCATGCCCTTAACCAAGAATATTAATGGAAAGAATTCATCAAGAAAAGCCCCAAAGTAAACCCTTGGTTGAAACCCTATATCTTTATCCAAAAAGCTCTTGAGAGAATTATGATATGTTTAGGAAGATTTTCTAAGTGTCTAAGAATAAAAGAATAGGGTAAATAACCTCCTATGTGTATTAGAAGTCGTGGGTCCGTATTAAGGTAAGTAGGGAAATATCTAGAATACTCCAACTTAAATCCCATAAAAACCCAACACAGGGTTACGACTGACCCCCTTACGATTCATAACCTCCCTTATGGTTGACACCCATACGATCATAACCAAGCCTGAACAATGGATAAGACACTGTCCAATATTTAGTATACGATCTGTTCCCATGATCTACATCCCTAGCAGAATGGAAAACCAGGAGGATCAAACACTATCCACCTTATGAGTAACCTATATGAATCGTACCAAACCATATGAAACTCATTCCTAATTCATATATGTTTAGTGACCAAACTATCCCACCAACTAACATTGGTCAACTTATGACAGGACTTCACCACTCATACCCCAATATACAGCTCATACCATAATTCATATTAGGTCCGAAGAATAGGATTCTAGGAAATTCTTAAGGGTGCAAACTTGGGATGCTTTATTGTTAAACTTAGGTAGGGGTATTCTAGATATTTCCCCACTTACCCTAATAAGGACCCACAAATTATATTCCTATTGGGGGTTATTTACCTTATTAGTCTATTCATTAACACTAAGAAACTTTTTCTAAACACTCTATAATTCTCTCAAAGGTTTTTGGGCTAGGAAACTAGGGTTTTAACTAGAGGACTAAATTGGGGATCTTGTTACTGGTTTCTCTTTGTCTACTTTGTTAATTAAGGCATATTATCTTTCTTTATTGATAGCTTAAACTAAAGGAATGGTTTTATACAAGGTTTTTATGATTCAAATGTTGTATGGTTTTGGGGTTTCAAATATAATTTGGGAATTTTGGTTTTAAATGCTTGGTTGTGGTTTTCCCATGTTTTAATTATTCTTTTTTATTTGGATTAATGGTAGTTTTTTATAATTGGTTACATAGGATTGGTTTTTCGGTAATGGACTTTGGTTTTGGAAATACTATGCCCCCAATGTGTTTAATAAAATGCCTTGAACAATGTTTTCATTATAATATTGGTTTTCAATGAAACCTACGCATGGTTTAAACATTGATATTGCAACCCAAAATGGTATGAATAGTTTAAATAATTTTAAATAGATTGTAAAGGCCTTGGTAGCCATGGTTTTGGTCAATTCAAAATCATGTGGGGTGCATCAAATCTCCTAAGGTTTGGATAAGGATAATACTTACAAGTTATTATTTGTATGATGATACCACTACTAATAGCTTTAGTTAATAATAACAGAAAAATGGTTTAAATGGAAAATGATTTTAATTGGGCAATAATAACGGGGTATGTGGCAAAGCCATGGAAAGTGGAGGTCCCGAAGGGACTAAAACTAGAAACTCATATTTGCTGATGTGAGGTTTAGTCTTTGAGACCGTGTGTATAATGTCACACTTTATAATTTGGTGATGTACTAGTCATCCCAACTTTTCTTCCTTTGTCGTGCGGCTTCACGCACTCGGCCTTTTCAGCAGGGGAAGCCGAACACATAGAGCCCATGGGTAGTTTAGAATGACAAAACTATATAGCCCAGGTAAAGGTATTAATGGCATCTTTCCTGGTATCATTATATATATATATATATAAGTTTATACATATATGAATAGTTGTGTGCATATGGATGGTTTTACTTGCTTTTATAAATGGCATTATTTTATCCTTATCTTGAGTTCATGCTAGTTATCACTCGCTAACCAATGTTTGGGCGGCTTTATACACACGCAATGCATAAACCGGCCATTTTACTCCTCCTACATAGTGATTGACTCAGGGAAAGATGTTGGTTTAAGGTGGTGAGCTTCCATCTTGTTGGAAGGCTCTATATCATGTTATGGATATTTTTAGACATTCTAATGAATTTATGTATGTTTGTTTTGGATATGGTCGATGGCATGTCCCAATCAAATATTATTACTCTGTTGGTTAGAGGCTTTGTGGTACTACTATGGATTGGAATGGATGGGATTGGTATTGGTGATATCCTTACTATTGGCATTGGTATTGGGGATGACATCATTGGACATAATTTCTCACTATTCCATAATATTTAATTTTGGGATTAATCATATTATGTTTTGGATATCATTTGGTTTTGGCCTTTTTATAGTCCTTGGTTCGGTATTGGTTTGGCTTGGTGGTTTGGTTGGTGCGGTTTGGTGAATGAGATGACTTTATAGGGTTGGTCTAGTAATAGACCTATCCCAAAGATAGTCCTTGCCTAGTTATGTTAAATTACTATTAGTTCGATATTCAGCCAACTCAAGATATACTGATGGTGGTTGGGTCGGGTAATAAGGGTGGTCCCCGGATCTGGTTACACTTGGGATGCCTATTATGTCAAGGCCCTCAATTGGTTCATGTCATAAGGTGTTGAATATTAATAAGAAAAATGCATCTCTTGATCCCAAAGGTGTTTGAAAGTTGATGCCCTTCTTTGTGTTGCATGAGTTGGTGGTTGGATTAGACTGGTTTTGGTGAAGGTTCATATTTTGAGGTACACTATTCATCTAAGAGCGGCTATGATATATTATGATTTTAATCAACACTATTGGTGGTGTGGCATGAAGAAGCACATTGTAGAGTTTGTGGCCAAGTGTTATAATTGTTAGCTAGTAAAGTATCAGCATCAACAACTAAATGGTACTAAGCATAGGATGTATACTCCACTAAAGTGGGATCGGACCATTATAGATATTATTATTGGGATACCATGACTTTGGGGAAGTTTCTAGACGTGGAATATAGGCTAACTTTACCTCCACATCTATCATATTTTCATTCGGTATTCCATGTCACTATGTGGAAATGATACCATCTAGATGGTTCCCATGTGATCTGGTGGAATTCTATTGCATTGTTTAATGACTTGTCCTTTGAGGAGGATCCCATTGCTGTCATAGATAGATAGACTAGAAGGTTGAGGTCTAAGCACATTGATTCAGTCAAAATTTTAGGTGAGACATCACTTTATTGAAAAGTCAACATAGGACATTGATTCCGATATAGAAAGTAGATAACCCCATCTTTTATTAATTTTGGGTACCTTTTTTCTTCTTCTTTTTTCAAGAACAAACGCGTGTTTTAGTAGTTGATAATATAATTACCATTGTTGTGATTCATTTAGATTTTTCCATGTTTTATCCATTTTCCCTTCATCACAGTTGTTATATGTCATTAATGAGTTTTGGGAATGGTTATCATGGTCCCCAAAGTGTTCAGGAGTGATTTGAGTGAATATAAGCTTTTGAGTAGCCTTGTAAGTGGTTAATTAGACTTTTGTCAATGCTTTATGGTTGGAGTATCATGGTAATTCTTTTAGTTTTAATGTATTTGAAATATTGATTTTGGGTTAGTACCTTGCTTGGTTTGGGCTTTGATCCTTAATATTGAGTTTTTGACCTCGTAGACAAAAAAACTACTTAAAATAGCCTAAAAGGGGTCCCGTGGGTTAACTTGTTTAAAATGATATCCTTAATACTGATTTCTTAATGCAACCATATCAGTGGTTCACTGGTCACCTTAGTGGTCAGACTTTGGTAGATAGGGTACCATCTTAGTAAGGGTTGACTGGTCCAACACCATCACTCGAGCGATGGGTTTAGTCTTTTATGTGGCTTCAACTTAGAGGTTAAAGATTTGCCTTAGAAATGAGACTACGTGGCAAGTGGACACTACCTCAGCAGTAGTCTGACTACTTAGATAATTTCACTTAGGTAATTATTTCACCGCCTAGGCAACATCGCTGGTATAAATTCTCTTTTCTTCACTTTTTAATTTCATTCTCCATCTTCAAGCTTAGAAGTCTCAATTTTGAAGATTTTAAAGAGATTCTTTCATCAAAAGTATTTAGGTTAGCCTATAAACTTGTTTTCAATCAATATCATTGATTCTATCTCAAAAACATCTCCTAAAACTTAATTTTAGACTTAGAATTTAGGAATTTTACTCGATGAACTGAAAAATAGTTTTCAATGATATCATCTAGATTTCAACTTGTTTTTGATGGGTTTTCAGATTTATAATTCTTGAAATATGGAAAGCATTATTTTCCAATTAAATTCTAGTTTTAACTTTTTTCCTTGGGGAACTATTGTTGAACTACTTTGGATCTAAAATGAAAATAGCTAAGATGGGTATCTTTACACTCCTTATGAATTGTATATTACATTTTGATAGATTTAGTTCATTTTGAGGTTGCATAAAAAGGAAAAAATCCTTGTTGAAAGTTATAGGCTTGGGTTTTGGATTTTCAAGGTAAGTTATGACTTAACTTTCTTCAGACTAGGCTGGGTAGTTAACTATTCATGTAAAGCATGTTATAGGTTAGGAGTTATCATGAGATTCATCTTCTTAGATTGATATTTTATTTGTATTCCTTGTGTGTTATTATGTGCACACTATACTTGTTGTATTGCCAATGTGAGGGCATATTTGATTATTATTATTTATGTGATATCTGAGTAGGGGTTAGTATTGGTCTTGTTTGATCAGTGTTTGCCATTATTCATATTGTGATGCTGAGGCTTGAAATAAAGAAATTGATGCCATACATGACTATTGATTACTATGATATCGTGTGATGGTTTATATCATCATTTATCAAGAATTGAGGAGATTTGAACGCACATTTTACCATATTTGAATTGATTCATTACATGATATTTTCTTGGCTATGAGTATGCTTCATCCTTTCATTTATATATACATTTGAAATTGGTACCCCAGAATAATACATATTTTGAAAGAAAAATGAAATACTTTATAAAATCCTTGACCAAGAGATTTCTAAGCAAGATTGATTGAGAAATGAGATAGTAATAGTGTACGGGTTGTGAACCCCTCATGGTGTCCAATCTTGGAAGTTTTCACTCGGAAGTTGTATACAAGGTGATATTGAGACATTACATTATTTCTACTAAATTGTAATGCATCATTTGCATTACCTTAATGTTTTTGATAACATGCATTTGGCCTTATTTATATACATATTTGTGTGTAGTATTATACCATTATTTTAATTGCAGAATTATTAGGGGAAACGTCTTGAGCCCGCATTGGGAACTTTCATATACGCAAGTTAAAGCATGCTCATAGTGTCCCTTAATTCCTTTGATTTATACTTTTCTCAATTGGCCTTTGATACATCTTGAGTACAAGTGGACCATACTTACTTCTACTATATGCGTCCTTTTGATGTAGATCCCAGTTTGAGTATGATCTATGAAGCATGAGATTATGCGGATAGAGCCAGTATCGGAGTATTAGTGAGATCCAATGTTCAGGGTACATTCTGAAGCCCATCCTATCTTTATTTTATTTATTACAAAATCGCCCCATTTACTACTATTCTTAAACCCCCCCCCCCCCATTTTATTTCTGCACTATTCGACTACATCAATAAATTCTTGACAGAAATTCTCCCTATTCCCTATAGGTTCGACCATAATATTTTTTGGGTTCTTTATTTCACAGTGACCGCGTTTTAATTTGTAGGTGGTGTTATTTGGATGACATCAAATTTTTTCATCGTTTCCAAGGAATATTGTTACGAATTGATTGATTATGGTTGTTGGTTTTCTATTTTTTTTCTATACTTTGGGCGTACACCAGTGTATGGGCAATACTCAAAGTCAAGGCAATCCCTTAATCCCACTTTATCTTGAGTTGGATTGAATATTATGAAAAAGTCATAAGATAGAAGAGTTTAAGCACGGAGTGCGGCAAGATGGTGGTCAAGATGATCCAACTCCCTTGAATTTGCCACCTCCGTATGGTATCTAGGAAACAGTCGTGCAAACCGTTGCATGCTTATAAGTTGAAGAGAATGTGAGATTAGCAGCTTCTAGTTGTGCAACTTAAGAGTAAAGAGAGATATAGAAAGAAGAGCGTCAAGCAGTAATCGACAAAGACAAAGCTAAAAGGGATAAAGCTTAACCACCCCCATCTTATCTGTATTTAATAGTTTTTGACTAACCGAAATAAGACTTGGGGTATGTTGAGCATATTAAGACAGGAGTTATTCCTCCTAAGTTTCCCTATAGAGCAATGATTCAGTTGCTAAATTTGAAGGGTGTATTTGTTGGTTTACTGATGGATGACGCAAATGTGCACATCATAAATTTCTTGAGGATTTGAACTTTGTATAATTTACCTGGGTGAGACAGCATGCTTTGAGAATCAGGTTGTTCCTAATCTATCTTAAAAGTGAATCGATGTTATGGTTATCCCATAACCCAACCCTAGGCTTAGTCAGACGGGTATCTCAAGCCCACCATGGACCAGAGATCACAGCCATATCCTAACCATCTGGATACAATATAGATAAACAAAAGCAGATAACCAGAGTATAAAGATATGATAGTTAATGAAACTCAAATAGAACTAACAGTCGATAAACAGTAATGGTACACTCTTTGTCAACAAAATACTCTAAACCAAAATACCATGTTAGGTCAGGACATGCATTCGACTATGGCCAAAAAGGGAATAAAAAATATACAAAGAAACTAATGGGATATAGATAATCATAAAGAAAGAAGTGAAATATTCAGTCTTCTAGAAGTTGGAGCATCACCACTTCAACGCAAACCAACCAACAAACTAGAATCACCTAACTCTGCACAATGTAACCGATGAAACCCTAGGACCCTACATCATGAAACAACGTAGCGTTTGGGGACAGTTAGTGGGGTGATCACTAGCAAGTTACTTGGTGAAGGGATAAAATAATGTCATAATCAAATCAGTCCAAAACCATTTAAAAACTATATGCACACATTAATATATACATATATATAATATGCCGGGAAAGGGAACAAGGTTTAGCATGAGATTTAAAAACCGGTAACTTGGACGGTGTAGCTCTAACCATTCTAAGGAACCCATGGGCTATATAGGTTCAACTCTGCCTGCTTAAACGGTCCCAACGTGTGCTAGCCACACGAACCAGGACCATTTTATCCATTCAGCCATTAATGCAATGTAATAGTTTAGTAAAGTAAGCAAAACCATGTAATTGTCCATATTTCAAAACCAATTATACTAGTGGCTTGAGATTAATACCAATTCCAAACAAAAAACAATGTTTTGGGGGGAATCCAAGACCCTCGTCCCATTCACCATCTCCATGCACCACAACTTAAAGCATGTATAACAATTTCAAAAAAAAAACATGGAAAACCAACCAAGTAATAACCACTTAAAATCCTCAACCTATAATTCCAAATTCACAATTTAAGATCTCATAAACAAAAATTAAAAACATGCTTTTATGAACAACCAATTTAGGGAAGAGATACATGCCTTAAAATACCATGAATTTTGAAAAGAAACCGCAATTTGAACCATAGGTTCTTAATCCTTAGAAACACTAGCTTCCTTTTGTTTTTGGAGAGTTTAAGAGGAGAGAAATGTTTTTTGATTTTTTTAAGGATGATAATGAGACCCTAGAAGTGTTTTTTAGTTGTGGGTAAATAGTTAAGGATAAGAAAAGACCAAAAAGCCCATAATAAAAATGTTCAGGAAAACTATCGCCAGTTGTTACAGATCAAGTGATGACTCATAATGATTGGATATGAGTCTTTGCCTGGACTCATATTCTTGACAAAAACTTTTGGTACCTATACTGATATGGTAACGGGTTCCTCAGCATGACTCATGACTACACCTTAGAAATCGTAAGGTCTTTGTCATGGTTAGGATAGAAAAATTAGACAACCTTATAGGTTAGACTACGATAGGTACTATACGACTTATATAGAGTGACTATGACTCACCACCTGAGTCATAATATGGACAGTGAGCTCAATCACAAGGAAAATTTTAGAGTACAAAAACCTGGGCATTACATTACCACCCCCCCCTCCCCTTCTAGGATCATTTATCCCCAAAAGTGGAATCAAGGCAAACATTATCACGATAACAAGAAATAATACCAATAGAACCAAACAACATAATCGATATCCACAACAAGGAGAATCAAGAATCATACCCCAATCATTTTTATCCATCATGGGGAATAGGAATGGATATTTGGACTTTAGGTCCTCTTCAACCTCTCAAGTAACTTCTTCCACCCTTTAGTTCCTCCAAAGAACCTTTACTGAAGCCACACCTCAACCTAAAAACTTTCCTTTCCAAAATCTCAACTAGAACTTCATCATAAGACAAGAAATTTGAGACACCATCATCCGTCATAGGAACAAATAAAGAAGGTTTTCCCATATAGTTCTTCAACATTGATACATGGATAACCTGATGAATAGAACCCAAATTCATATGCAACTCCACTTCATAAAAAATATTCCCAAACCTCCTCAAAATATGATACAGACCAACATAATAGGGATTGAGCTTCCCTCTCTTTCTTAACCTTATCACTCATTTCATAGGAGAAACCTTCAAGAATACCCAGTCACCTACCATAAACTCCAACTCCTTTCACCCCACATCTGCATAAGATATTTTGCAACTTTGGATAGTCTTAAGTCTTTCTCTAATTACCTTTACCTTCTCCAGGGCTTGGTGAATCAAGTCAGTCCCAAACAACTTAGTCTCCCCAACCTCAAATCACCTAATAGAGGACTTACACCTCCTACCATAAAGAGATTCAAACAGATCCGTATGAATACTTAAATAGTAGTTGTTATTGTATGCAAACTTAATCAAAGGCAAACGATCAACCCAACTACCTCCAAAATCAATCACATAAGACCTTAGTATATCCTCCAAAGTCTGAATAGTCCATTCTTCTTATCCATCCATTTGAGGATTTAAAAGAGTCATAAAGTTCACCTTGGTCACCAAACCATTCTAAAATTAGTGCCAAAAATGAGAGAGAATTATGTACTTTAGTATGAAATAATGAACATTGGTGCACCAAGCAACTTGATTGTCTCTTGAATAAACTATATAGCATAATCCTCTCCAAAGTAGGTAGTTCTCACCAGAAAGAAGTAAGCAGACTTAGTCATCCTAACCACAATCACACAAATTGTATCATATTGATTGCGAGAACTTGAAAGACCCATAACAAAGTCCATGTTGATCATCTCTCACTTCCATACAGGCAACTCTATATCTTGATATATCCCACCAGGGATTAATTGTTCAACTTTTACCTATTGATAGATATATTTGGTCATAAAATTTACCACATCCTTCTTCATATTGCTCTACCTATAGATTTTCTTCAAGTTGTGGTACATCTATGTCGAACCTAGATGAACTCTATTCCTAGAATCATGAACCTCAGCCAAAATCCTTTCTCGTAGCCCATCAACATCAGGAATGCACAACCTTCCTTGGTACCTCAAGATACCATCTCCCCCAATCTAACAATACCATAACCTTTTGTTGACTCACATTTTCCTTAATCTGTGGAAGTATAAGGTCCAAAACCTACTTCTCCTTCACATTAGCACCAAGAGATAATTTAACCATTTCTTAAACAATAACTCCTCCATCCTCAGTGTCCAAAAAACTAACTCCCAAGTTAGAAAACCAGTGTATATCCTTCACTAATCCTCACTTCTTCTCATCCAGGTGAGATAAGCTCCCCATTACTAACCTACAAAGAGTATCAACAACAACATTAGTTTTACCTAGATGGTAGTGAATACTCATGTCATAATCCTTAAGCAATTCAAGTCTCCACCTCTGCCTAGGATTTAACTCTTTCTCCATGAACATGTACTGTAATCTCTTCTGATCTAAATAAATGTCCACGTACACAAATTACAAGTAATGGTTAACAATATTCTATGCAAAGACCATAACTACCAACTTCAAATTGTGAGTCAGACAATATCTCTCATAAACCTTAAGCTACCTGAAAGCATAGGCACAACCATACCATACAGCATCAGAACACAACCCAGTTCTACACTGGATGCTTCACAATACAAAACAAAATAATCAGTACCCTTGAGTAGGGTCAAAATAGAAGCAGAAATCAACTTATCCTTCAACTTCTCAAAGCTACCCTTACAATCGTTAGACCATAAGAATTTAACTTTTTCAGTGTTAATTTCATTAGTGTAGCAGCAATTGAAGAGAAACTCTCCACAAACCTCCTATAATGCCCAACCAAGCCCAAGAAGATTTGAATGTTTGTTGGATTCATAGGTCTAGGGCATTTGTTAACTGCCTCAGCTTTTTGTGGATCCACCTTGATTTGCTCACAAGAAACAACTTGTATAATAAAAGTTTCAGCATCAACCAAAACTCACACTTAGAAAATTTTGCATACTATCTTTGATCCTTAAGATTCTGCAACACAATTTGGATGTGACAGGCATGATCTCTATCACTCTTAGAATAGACCAAGCTATCATTAATAAACAATATAACCAACATATCCAAATATTGTCTAAGCACCCAATTCATAAGATTATAAAAGCAGCCAGAGTATTAGTCAACCCAAATGACATCACCAAACACACATAGTGCTTATACCAAGTTCAGAAAGCATTCTTGAGAATATCAGTTTCCCGAATGAAGATCAATCTTAGAGAAGCATCTAGCACCCTAAAATTAGTCAAAAATATCATCAATCCTAGGAAGAGGGTAATTATTCTTCATTCTAACCTTATTCAACTGTTGATAATCTAGACATATTAAAAAAGACCCATCTTTCTTATGCTTAAAAACCATGGGAGCACCCCACGAAAAAACACTAGGACGAATGAAGCCCTTACCAAGAATATCCTTTAACTTCTCCTTTAGCTCTTTTAATTTAGTAAGAGGCATTTTATAAGATGGAGTAGAGATAGGATGGTTATCTAGTAGAAGATCAATCCCAAAGTCTACTTTCATATTGGGAGGAATTTTAGAAAGATCAGCGGGGAACACCTCAGGCTCATTAACCGTAGAGACAGATAGCAAAGAGGGACCCCCAGAGTTAGAATCCTTAACACAAACTAGGATTTACAAATACCCTTTAGAAATCAACTTCTGAGTTTAGTGGTAGAAAATAAACCTCCTTTTAGGAACTGAACACAATCCATCACCCAGATAACGTTAAAATCTACTATGCCAGGTTCTACCAAATCCTCAAAGGTCTCCTTATGGAAGATAGACACCATACAATCCCTATAGATCTTTCTAGCCCCAGTAGAATCACCTATTGAAATGGACACAAGAAAGGGGTCGGAAATACTTTTGGGACCAAAACAAAAATACACAGCATATAAGGGATCACATATAAAAGGGTAGACCCCTGATTAAGAAAACAATACACATCTTGAGAGAAAAGTTGTAATATACCAGTACCAATAGCAAGAAATACCTCAAATTTTTAATGAGTAGCAAGGGCATGTGGGTAGCCTCGTTGCATGTGACCAAGTTGACCATAATTAAAGCATCGATTTCTCCCCTTATTCCAATAACCCTGGTAAAGTTGACTGCAAAATCTATAAGGACGATATGGTAGATCTGAATAAGCTCCACTAGACTGAGACTAGGTACCCTAAGCCTTAGAACCACTTGTTTGAAAATAATGACACCAAAAAACATGGGATAAAGAGCACTAACCAAAGAATATAAACCAAAATTTCCCTAAGTCTTCTTCTTGCTCCACTGTCTACCATCTTTCCCACTAGCTACTGACCTCCACCCCTCTAAATACCAAAATTCTTATTCTGCCTCTCTCTTATCAATGCTTGTTTCCTTGTTTCCTTCTCCACCTGATGTATATAAACCACAAGCCAAGATATATCCATGTCTTTGTTCAACATAATAGCCTAACACTCCAATACTAATACATGGGAAACCATAGAATAAATTTTTCTCATCTTCTCCCTCATAGAAAATCCAAAGTTCAAAGCATAATAAGACAACCGGTGAAATTTTAGGGCATACTCTTTCACACTCATTTTCCCTCCTTCAATTTTACAAACTCCTCATACTTAGTTTCCCTTAGCTCGTGAGAAATGAAATGATCAAGAAATGAACCCAAAAACTCATCCCATAAATCTGGGTTGGTATCATAACCTCTCAAGTGCTCCTACTCCTCATACCACAGGTAAGCTATATCTTTCTATTGGTATGTGGAAAACTCCACACCTTCAAAATCAGTAGCATGCATCTCCCTAAATATCTTCTATATTTCATCAACAAACCCTTGACAATCCTCCTTCACCTTAGAGCCTATAAAGGTTGGGGGATTCAATCTCATAAATTTTCCAACATTAGTAACCTCAGCTAAAACCATAGCAGAACTAATAGGACCATACTAATGAGGCTGAGAAGCTACTGATTGAGTAAGCAAATAATGGAATAACAGAACTTCATATTAGAGATAGCCCCTAAGGTGACTGAGCATGAGTGTCACTAATAGGGGAAGGACCAATAGGGACTGGCCGAAGCCCAGGTGGGGCAACACAATCAGAAGAAGGAACTCTAGATCAATTATGCACTCCATGAAAAGGTCAAATTCCATCCAAATTTTCTTCAAGTAGGATAGAGGTCTCGACATAGTTCTGACGAACATTAAATCTTTGAGAAAGCATGATCTGAAATATGAGAAAAGCAAGAGTTAGAGAAATACCATATCCATTAACATTATAGCACAAATTAGAATAAAGAAATGGAAATATTCCTAAATGCCTTGTAGTAAACCCCTATAAGTGTGATGCACTACAAACCCATAAAAGCTACTCTATTCAACACGGCCATGTAGATGCCCAACAACCCTAAACCTATGCTTTGATACCAATCTTAACACGAACCAACCCAAGGCCTAAGTAGGATGGGTATCAAAAGCCCAACTGAAGACCACCCACATTGCCTAACCATTCAGACACCATATAAATAACAATAAAAGACAACCAGAGTATAAAGATAAGACAGTTAATATAAATCAAACAAAACTAAGAGTCAATAAATAGTAGCCACCTACACGTTGTCCACAAAAGCCTCTAAACTAAAATAACAAGTTAGGTCAAGGCATTCCCTCTACCATGGCCAAAAAGAGAATCCAAAATATAAAATATAACCAGTTGAATTACAATAATCATAAAAAAAGCAGTGAAATGTCTAGCCTTCTAGAAGTCATAGGCTCAGCACTTACACACAGACTAATCAACGAACCAAAATCACCGAAATCTGCACAAGGTAACCAAAGAACCCGTAGGACCTTACAACATAAAATAATGTAGTGTCTAGGGAATATTAATAGGGTGAGTTATAGAATGTAACTAGGGGAAGGGATAAATGATGCAATAATCAAATAAGTTAAAAACCAAATGCACACATTCATATATACATAAATATAAGATGTCGGGATACGGAACAAGGTTTATATGGTTAGAATGCAAAGAGGGACCCCTAGAGTTAGAATCCTTAACCTAAACTCGGCAATATAAATACCCTTTAGAAATCAACTTCTGAGCTCATTGGTAGGAAATAAACCCCCTTTAGGAACTAAGGAACTTTCCTCCCATTCAGTTACAAGTTCACTAGGAAATTGGAAATTGACCTTTTGGGTCCTATAATCGAGGGAAGTATAGAATTAATAAAGCCAATCCATTGCCAAGATAGCATTAAAATCAACCATGTCAAGTTCTACCAAATCCTCCAAGGTCTCCTTATGGAAGATAAACACCATACAATCCCTATAAATCTATCTAGCTCTAATAGAATCACTTACTGAAGTAGACACAAGAGAGGGGTCAAAAATACTTTTGGGACCAAACCAAAAATGCACAGCCATATAAGGGATCACATATGAAAGGTTAGACCCCAGATTAAGAAAACAATACACATCTTGAGAGAAAAGTAGTAACATACCGGTAACAACATCAAGAAATGCCTTAAATTTTTAATGAGTAGCAAAAGAATAGATATGATTCTGGCTAGTACCGGTACGAGACGTATAACCCTTTCGTGCAGAAGCTAAAAAAGTGAAAATTAGAAGCTTATTAGTCCTAACGGCTACCTTACTTGTTGCATAGCCTCACTGCATATGACCAAGCTGACCATAATTAAAGTATCGATTTCTCCCTTTATTCTAATGACCCCAGTAAAGTTGACAATAAAATCTACAAGGATGATATGGTGGAGCTGAATAAGCTCCACTAGCTTGAGACTGGGCACCCTAAGCACTAATCGTAGAATATGAACCAGAATTTCCCTAGGTATTCTTTTTACTCCACTGTCTACCATCTCTCCTACTTACTTGCTGACCTCCACCTTACTCTGGATACCTAAAATTCTTATTTTGTCTCTCACTAATCAATGCTTGTTTCTTCTTTTCCTTAACTACTTAATGCATATAAGCCACAAGATAAGAGATATCCATGCCTTTGTTCAACATAATAGCTTAACACTCCAACACTAATACATAGGACAACACAGAATCAAATTTTCTCATCTTCTCCAGCATAGAAAACACTAAGTTTGGAGCATAATGAGATAACAGCAAAAATTTCAGGGCATACTCCTTCACATGTATTTTCCCTACTTCAAATTTGCAAACTCCTCGCCCTTAGTTTTCCTTAGCTCCTAATGAATGAAATAATGAAGAAAGGCACCCAAAAAACTCATCCTATGAAGCTGGGTTGGTATCATAACCTCTCAAGTACTCCTACTCCTCATACCACTGGTAAGCTATATCATTCAATTGGTATGTGAAAAATTCCACACGTTCAAAATTTGTAGTAGACATCACCTTAAATATCTTTTTAATTTCATCAACAAATGCTTGAGGATCATCCTCTACCTTAGAGACTATAAAGGTTGGACATTCAATCTCATAAATTTCCCAACATGAGTAACCTTAGTTGAAACCATAGCAGAACTAACAGGACCATACTGACAAGACTGAGAAGCCACAAATTTGTAAGAAAATAAATAGAATGACAGAACTCCACATTAGAGATATCCCCTAAGGTGATTGAGCATGAGTGTCACCAATAGGGGAAGGACCAATGGGGACTGGAAGAACCCCAGGTATCGCAACACAATCAGGAGCAGGAATCCTAGATCAGGTATGCACTCCATAAGAAGGTCAAATTACATCCACATTTCCCTTAAGTAGGATAGAGGTTTCGATAGAGTTCCTACGAACATCCGATCTTTGGGAAAGCATGATTTGATATGTAAGAAAATTAAGAGTTAGAGAAATGTGATGGCCCTTAAAATTACAGCTTGAATTAGAACACAAGAAATAGAAATATTCCTAAATGCCTTGCAGCACCCACTATAAGTATAGCGCACTACATACCCATAAAAGCGACTTTACTCAACACGGCCATGTAGACACCCAACAACCCTAAACATATGATTTGATAGCAAGCTTTCCATGAACCAACCCTAGGCCTGATCATGATGGTTATCTCAAGCCCACTGTGGACTGATGAACACCTCCATATCCTTACTATTTGAGTATAATATAGATAAATAGTAAAAGACAACTAGAGTATAAAGATAAGATAGTTAATATAAATCAAATAAAACTAAGAGTCAATAAACAACAGCCACCTACATGTTGTCCACAAAAGCCTCTAAACTAAAATAACAAGTTAGGTCGATACATGCCCCCTACCATGGCCACAAAGGGAATCTAAAATATAAAAAAACAATGGAATTTTGATAATCATAAAAAAAGCAGTGAAATGTCTAGCCTTCTGGAAGTTAGAGGCTCACCACTTACACACAGACTAATCGATCAACCAGAGTCACCTAAATTTTCATAAGGCAACCAACAAAACCCTAGGACCCTACATCATGTAATGATATAGCATCTAGGGACAGTTAATGGGGTGAGTTCTAGCATGTAAATCAGGGAAAGGACAATTAATGCCATAATCAAATAAGTCAAAAACCAAATGCACACATTCATATATACATATATATATATATATATATAAGATATTGGGATAAGGAACAAGGTTTAGCAAGAGATTTAAAAACCAGTAACCTACACTGTGTAGCTCTAACCATCCTAAGGTACCCATGGGCTATATAAGTTTAGCTCCGCATGCTTAAAGGGTCACATAACCTATCTATTAGCCAAAGAGGATTTTGTCATACCAAATTATGTTAAGGTTGCAAGCCAATTCCACTATGCCACTCCAAACCTATTAGCCAAATAGGCTCCAAAGTTCCAATTTATAAACCAATTCATGGTCACCGAGTCCTTAAAAACCCATTTTTATCTATTTAAAGTAAGCAAAACCATGTAACTGTCCATGTTTCAAAATGAATTATGCAAGTAGGTTGAGATTAATACAAATTTAAAACCAAAAACCATAATTTTGGAGGGATCCTTAACCCCCCCCCCCATCCCAATATCCTTGCCCATGAATCCCATTAATTCAAAAAAACACAAGTTAAAACATGTACGAAAATTCTAAAAAAAACATGGGAAAATAAACCAAGTAGAAACCATTCAAAATCCCTAACCCATCATTCCAAACCCACAATCTAAGATAACATAAACAATAATTAAACAGATTCTTTTATGAACAACCAAGTTAGGGAAGAGACACATGCCTAAAAATACCAAAAATTTGGAGAAGAAACCATAATTTAAACCCTGCTCAATCTTAGAAACCATAGCTTCTTTTTTGCTTTAGGAGTTTAAGAGGAGAAAAATGTTTTTTGATTTGTTTATGGATGATAATAAGACCCCAGAAGTGTTTTTAATTCATGGGTAATGAGTTATGGGTGGGAAAATACCAAAAATCCCTTAATAAAAATATAGATGAAAACTATCATCGGTCGTTATGGGTCAGGTGATGACTTATGATAATTGGCAATGAGTCTGTTCCTTGACTTGTAGTTTGGGAAGATAAATTTGGTACCTATTCTATTATAGTCATGGGTTCCTCACCATGACTCTTGTCCATACCTTATGACTCATAAGGTCTTAGTCGTGGTAAGGACAGAAACACTGCACAACCTTACTAGGTTAACTATGCTAAGCACTAAACAACTCGTATAGAGTGACTACGACTCATCACCTAAGTCGTAGTGTGGACATTAAGCTCAATCACCATGAAAATTTTATATTCCAAAAACCTAGGGTATTATAGGTTTGGCGAATTTCCTCATGGCTCCATTACCTCCTAGAATGTGTTACGGACCCAATTCTTCAATAGATTTTTCCCACCTTATAGTATGCTGCAGTTGAAGGATAAGGCTTATAATTTTAGGAAATTTCATTTTAAGGCACTGTACATGACATGGGTAAGGTTTAAGAAGAAGTTTATGATTGTCTAATCATAGAATTTTGGGGGAATTTTCTTGATATATTCAATCGACCCCAAAATGCAAACACCA
This sequence comes from Capsicum chinense, assembly GCA_026120095.1. Classification (NCBI taxonomy): domain Eukaryota; kingdom Viridiplantae; phylum Streptophyta; class Magnoliopsida; order Solanales; family Solanaceae; genus Capsicum; species Capsicum chinense. The sequence continues at coordinate 161,226,267 of JAPEIP010000004.1, read as the reverse complement.
AAGTTGTTGCTGATACAATGTCATGACCTAATTTATGAGTCACGGTGGCACCTAATTTGTCTCGCCAGTAGGTAAGCGAAACCATAGCCCAAAGCTGGATCAATGGTCTAACTTTTTGGAATATACCTGAAAAGTTAGAAATTAACAATTAAAGATTCAAATAGTAATACAACAGTCATAAATGTCTAATAGATGGATAGAAACCAACAAATACGAATAGTAACTCAAACTCCAACAACTCATCCAATCTAAAAAATTAAACCTACAAGAATGTCGAATCAATGGCAGTAACTTGTACTAGGGTCAGCACCAAAATGGTCTAGAAGTGTAGTATGAGTACCTATAATGCCACGAACCTGGTACCCAGAATGCTACGTGGTGCTCATAACCTCAAAGGACCACAAGCTAATGCGTGGCTGATATTTATACCTGAACACCGCATAATATACTATATAAATACGAAAACAAAGAATGTAAGGCCATAAGGTTCAAAAATGAGACATAATATATGTTAAAATATAACATCTAGGTGGGGTATGAAATACCTAAAACAACTAAAATAACTGCCTGAACATGCTAGTTTAAAAAGCCTCTAACTGTCTGAATAAGGAGTTAATGGGACATATCCCCAACTAACTCCATCTACTGAAAGCTAAAACTGAATTAATGAAATAACTTATAATATCATCCTCGAATGATGAGGACTCACTGCTAAAATTGGCTGCTACTAATGCTATAGAGCTCGTGCTTCTGAACCTATGGTATAAAAACACCATAGCACAAATGCGTCAGTACGATTGAATGTACTAGTATGCATTCACATGCATGAACTATACTAAATGGCTGGCTAACATAAACGTGAGAATACATGAATGAATACATAATAACTATAACTGAGATCGTGACGACATGATTACTGAGCCTAAGTACTGATAACATGGGAAATTGATAGCTGTAGAACTAAAATAACTGATACTGAGTGATTGTTTCTGAAGTTTAGTTTCTGATAGAACTAGTTGTGTTTCATACTATTCTGAGTTAACTGTATCTGACATTCCTAAATTCTAAAGAACTATCTGAGTTTTATTACTGAAATTGTATGATTGTATCTGATAGTCCTAATCGTATAACTGAAACTATAGGAAGTAGTTATATAATCGACATGCCCCAAATAATCTCAATATAGATGACTTGGGGTCTAATATGTAAGCCCAATTGGAAGGGTGTAAATACCGCACCACTGCTAAGGACAATCTATGAGTAACCCTCATATAAAAGTTACCTCTAATGAGAATGGTGGAAACCCTCATATAATAGGTTAATCCACCTTATCTATTCTCATATAATAAGCTATGATGTCTCAACCTATGGTAGCTACGTAGTTCAGGAACACAAGGATTACTTCTAAGAATTACACCCTCATATAATAGGTGAGTTCCCATCCTTGGGTTTGCTTAGTGCTATTTCCTACTCCCATCTGAAATAGATACTGAACAAAAATAACTGAACTGGACAAGACTGATTTCATGGATTTTCGTTCACTGATGGAATACTACTGAGATTTCCTGAGTCACAAACTAATTGAGTTCTATGAATCATGGCTTGACTAAGGATATCGTGAAACATGAAACTAGCTCTAGGTACACAGCTATATTTTTTGGGTACAAGTAACCCCAAGAATCGATAGAAGAAAACTGACAAAGCATGACTTTCTGAAATACATGGCCAACATCAACAATTCATACTATGATAGTAGGGGATATTTCATGAAGCACATGGTTATCATAATCTTGTATATAGATTAGAATGCACATGATCATATCTTAACTTCATCATTTTAATATCATAATTTTATCATCATCCAATTGTATTACATAATAATTCTCATGGAAATTATTTTAAACATAGGGGAACACGTAAATTCATAACTTGGGTCGCAGTTTTACTATCAAGCAAAGTTTCTATTATCCTAGGCATTTTATTAAAAACTTAGATAGTATGATTTAAGGCTTAGGCATGAGCATGAATTTAATATAACCTTACTTGGTAATTCCACCTAATTTCATGATTTTAGTCCACATATTAGTGTAATTTTATAAAGACATAATAAAGGTTCCATCTTGGAATTCATATAATAACAACACATGAACATAATTTAGTTCATAGAATGAATATCATATTTCATAATTTAAAATATGATTCTTGGGCTTCACGGATGAAAGGATTCCATGAATTAACACTATGCATACCTTAGATGGAAGATTCTGCATGATTCACAGAGAAATTTTCTTGGACTTGGATCCCCAATTGAAAATCCTAATGTGTTCTTGAGAGGATCATGAGGGGAGTGGCTATATTTTGGTGTAAATAGGGATTTATCCCGTGTTTCTGACATATATAGGGGTGGGAGAATTACCTATTTGCCCTTCAAAATATGGATATTTAATGACTAAATAACTGGGCATCAACGCTATGGGCGACGCAGCGCGTCGAGCATTTTAATGCTATACTTGATTCGGCGCACCATAAATGTGTTGAGCCTCAGTTATTTTTGCTTTGGTAGTTTGTACAACTGGTGCCCAACGCAATTGGTGATATGGCGCGCCAAGATCGCATTGGTACACTATTTTGGACTTCCAAACTTGTTTGGAATGAGTTCAAAAAAATCAAAAACTTGTCTGGGAATATCTATTGACCTTGTTGATCATGAACTAACAAGAATATAGACCATTAAAGGATGTTAAGGTGGTAAAATGAATTTTCCAACTTTTGAAGGACAAAAAGAAGCTAAGTCAGGCAACCTAGCTAGAATTTTCTAAGTCTGTGACCCCCTTCACAAGCATAATGGACTGAATTAAGCTTAAGTATTTTACAGGGTCTTATAATATCTCCCCCTTGAGAATATTCGTCCTCAAATGAGTTTGACTAAGAGGGGAGAAATAATAGACTGAAACACATACTGAGTATAAATGACTGGAACATGATTTCATGACTGATATGACTGATAACTTAATATATCATACTGAGAATGCATATCTGATTCATGTGTAACTGATTCATAAATGCATTACTAAGTGTTTTGATGAACTGGGTTTCTCACAATGAGAATGCATGTATGATGCATGACTATATAACTGAACTAATACATGAATGCATAACTGAATGTGAAGTGGTATTTCATACCAATTTTATAATGGAATTCTAAGCATGAACTGAGTACCAAGATTGTAACTAAAGTTTGAACATGAAACTGAAAAGCTTAAAGAGAACTATTACCTTGAGCTTGACCTGAGTTGGCGGGGAAGAGGTGAGAATACTTGGCTTACATATCTGCTTCTGCTTCATAAGTAGCTCTCCCTCAACGGATTGATTTCACTAAAGAACTTTGAGTAAAGGAACTTCTTTGTTCCTCAGTCGACGAGTCTGATAGTCTAGGATTTCGAATGGAATCTCTTCATAAGAGAGGTTGTTCTGAATGTCTATGCTCTGAATAGGGACTACAACTGTTGGGTCACCTATACACTTCTTGAGCAAAGAGACATAGAAAACTAGATGAAATAAGCCTAAATCTGAAGGTACCTCGAGCTCATAAGCTACCTTGCCAAAACAACTGAGTATTTTGAAGGGTCTGACACATCGGGGACTAAGCTTTCCCTTTATGCCGAATCTCTTCACTCCCTTCATAAGAGAGATCTTTAGATAGATATAATCTCCGATCTAGAACTCGAGATCCTTTCTACACAATATGTATAAGACTTTTGACAGCTCTAAGAAGCCCGGAGTCTTTCTCTGACTAACTAGTCTATCTCTAAGGCATCGAATACTAAGTCAAGCCCTATAACTGAAATCTGATAAACTTTGGACCAACCAACTAGAGATCTGAATCTTCTACCATAGAGACTTTTGAACAGAGCCATCTTAATACTTAAATTATAGCTATTATTATATGCAAACACAATCAAAGGCAAGGGGTCATCCCAACTATCCTTAAAATCAATTGCATATGCCCTTAGCATATCTTCAAGAGTCTAAATGGTCTTTTCTGCCTGACCATCAGTTGAGGATGAAAGGTTGTACTGAGATAAACTTGGGTACCAAGACCCTTTTAGAATACTTTTAAGAAATAAGAGGTGAACTGGGTAACTCTATCTAAGATAATGGATAATGGAACACCGTGCAATCTGGCCAACTCTCTAATATATAGTTTGGCATAATCCTTGGCTTGATAAAAGGTATGGATCTGAAGAAAATAAGCTGACTTTGTCATTTTGTCTGCAATGATCAAAACAAAATCATACTAATTACAAGTACGAGGTAAACCCATCATGAAGTCTATGTTCACTTCTTCCTACTTCCAAGTAGGAGTACAGAACTCCTACATGGACCCACTAGGCTTCTGATGTTCTTTCTTTACCTGCTGACATGTAGAGAACTTAGCCATAAACTCGGTAATATCTTTCTTCATCCCACTCCACCAATAGATTTCCCGCAAGTCGGGGTACATCTTTGTGGCCCTTGGATGAATAGAGTAGCGCATACCATGCGCTTCTACAACAATTCGCTGCCTTGAGTCATCTACATCTGGAACACATAGATGACCCTGACAAAGCAGAACACCATATCCTCCTTGGGAGAAAACCTCTATCTTCTAATCCTTCACTGATTCTTTCAACTTGACTAAACTGGGATCTATCTTGTTTTTCTTTCTCCTCGGAAACTAGAGATGATTCTGAACTACTCTGAACCCATATGTCACCCTATTCTATATTAACTAAGAGATCACCTAGTCAGGAAAGATGATGGACCTCCTAAGCTAACTTTTTCCTACTGTTCTCAACATGAGCAACACTACCCATAGACAGTCTACTGAGAGCGTCGGCCACTACATTGGCCTTGCTCGGATGATAAAATACGTTTATGACATAATCTTTCAAGATCTCTAACCATCTTCTCTGAGGAAGATGGAGATTTTTTTGAGAAAAGACATACTGAAGGCTCTTATGATCTTTGAATACATCTACATGAACTCCTTATAGATAATGACTCCTAATAATTAAGGAAAACACTACGGCTGCTAACTAAAGATCATGATTAGGATAATTCTTTTCATGGGCTTTAAACTTTCTAGAGACGTAGACTATGACCTTACCATACTGTATGAGGACATAACCCAAACTTACTCTGGATGCATCACAATACACTACAAACCTATCTGGACCATTTGGAAGAGCTAATATTGGAGCTAACGTGAGTCGAGTCTTCAACTCTTGAAAACTCTTCGCGCAGGAATCTGACCACTAAAACTTGACTTTTTTCTGAGTTAGTATAGACATAGGGATGTAATAGAAGAAAATCCCTCAACAAACCATCTGTAATAGCCAGCCAAACCCAAGAAACTCTTGATGTCTGATGGAGAGATAGGTCTGGGCCAGTTTCTTATCGCTTCAGTCTTTTGAGGATCTACTCTAATGCCATCACCGAAAAAGATATAACCAAGGAATGCTACTGATCTTAGCCAAAACTCGTACTTACTAAATTTGGAGAATAGCTAATGATCTCTGAGAGTTTGAAGTACGATACGTAGGTGGTCTACATGATCATGCTCACTGCGGGAATAGACCAAAATATCATATATAAAGACTATAATAAATAGGTCCAAGTACTGTTTGAACACCCGGTTCGTCAAGTCCATGAAAGTGGCTAGGGCATTGGTAAGACCAAAGGACATAATTAAGAATTCAAAGTGACCATACCGAGTACGAAAAGCTATTTTTGAAATGTCACATTCTCTTACTATGAGCTGATGCAAGATTGGGAGTTTCAGAGCTACAGTCCTTAACATGACCAAGATTATAGACATATCCTCTAGATATCATTTTCCTTGCTCGAAGGTAGGAAATAAGTTAACCTCTAAAAGCTAAAGTACTACCCCTCCATTCTAGGATAGGTTCATTCAAAAAATGGAATTGGACTATTCTGTTTCTATAATCGACTGTGGCATAGTAGGAATAAAGCCAATCCATACCGAGAATGACATCAAAATCAGTTATCTCTAATTTTACTAAGTCTGCTGAAGTAACTTTCTAAAATATCATAACTAGGCAATTCCTATATACCTGTCAGGCTATGATGGTTTTACCTATTGGGATAGAGACTGAAAAGGGTTCTACTAGAATTTTGGTACTAATTTGGAAATCAACTACTATATAGGGAGTAACAAAAGACAAGGAAGCACCTAGATCTAGAAAAGTGCAAACATACACATGAAAGATCTATAATGTACCAGTAACCGTATCAGAAGAAGTTTCCTGATCTTGCCGAGACTGGAGAGCATAAAGTTAATTTAGGTGTTGCCCACTAGTAGCACTGCAGGTGGCACCTTACTGGTTTAGGCGACCAGACTGAGCTGAGAAATGGTTCTGCTGACCTTGAGGACCTGGTTGAGGACAGTCTCTAACTCGGTGGCTGGGCTTGCCACATCCAAAACAAATACCACTGCCAGCTCTGTAAAAACCCTAATGGTGCTTTCCATAAGTCTAGCAAAGAGAATAGGTACGGGTACTACTAACACTTCCCTAAGACATAAAGCCTGGCGCTCTATCTCTACTACCATCTCTGAATCTAGAAGCTGTAGCACTAGCTAAAGAAGGAGATGGTACTAATGACTTAGGACAAAACTGAGAATGATTTCCTCCTTCTTATTTAGGCTAAGCAAAGTTAAAATAACCTATCTTTGGTCTCTTACTCTGGTTCTTCCTCATCCTAATCTTTTTCTCTTCTATCTATTGGGCATGAGTCATAAGCCTGGCTAAAGTCATGTTACTATTCAACACTGCAAACCTACACTCATTAACTACACTATCATTCACCCCCAAAACAAATATACTCATCTTGGCCCTGTTGTCTGCAACCACATGAGAGGCATATCTGGCTAATTGAGTAAACTTAAAAGAATACCTCTTCAACATTATGTGACCCTACCTGAGGTTGATAAACTCTAACACCTTAGCCTCTCTCAGCACTCGAGGAAAGAATCTATTTAATAATGCAGTGACAAACTCCTCCCATTCAATAGGCCCTGCATTATCTAGCCTTTCTGACTTCAAATGTTTTAACCAAGTGTGAGCAATATCCTATAACTGATATGCAGAGAACATAGTGCTCTCACTAGACGTAACCCCCATAATGTCTGTAATCTTCTAACCCTGATAGATGAATTCCTGAGGGTCCTCATCTAACTTAGACTTGAGAAAGAATAGCGGATTCATTTGGGTGAAGTCCCGACTCCTGGCTATAACCGAACTGGCCACTGGGTTGGTCAGAATAACAGCTGGTCTTTCATTTTAAGTAGCAAATGACTGAGCAAGAGTAGTGAATGCAACTCTGAACTCCGCATGAGAAACATGTTCGCCCAAAGGATCTTTGGGTTATGGGGCTGACTGATTCTCGTTTCTTCTTTTGGGAGGAATATTCTATAGAAGAATGGGAGAAATAGATCAGACTGAGAGATTAACTTAATATTATGCTCACTGGCATGACATGGATACTGAAAGAAAGGAAACTGTTCCTAAAACATCTCATGTCCTCTTGTACATAAATGTGGCGCGCAACACACCCACGTACAAAACTCTACTAGATGTTGCTTTTGAACTTCCCAGGACACTATTGAACCTTAGGCTTTGATACCAAGTTTGTAACGCCCTGAATCTGGTATTGGGAATGTTACACGGTGCTCATGACATCGAAGGACTACGAGACAACCAATGACTGATATTTGTACCTGAACACTACATAATATATTATATAAATATGGAAATAAAGGCTGTAAGGCCGTAAGGTTCAAAATTGAGACAAAATATCTATTAAAATACAACATCTAGGTGGGGTATGAAATATCCAAAACAACTGAAATAATTTTCTGAATATGCTAGTCTAAAAAGCTTCTAATTTTCTGAATAAGGATTTGATGGAACATGTCCCCAACTAACTCTATCTACAAAAATCTAAAAATGAATTAATGAAATAACTCATAATATCATCCTCAAATGATGAGGACTCACTGTTAAACATGACTGCTACTAATGCTATGGAGCTCGTGCTTTTAAACCTATGGTATAAAAATACTATAGCGCAAATGCGTCAGTACTATTGAATGTACTAGTATGAATGTGAGGTAGGCTAAATGCAAAGGGTTCACATGCATAAACTATACTAATTGGCTGGATAACATGAATGTGAGAATGCATGCATGAATACGTAATAACTGTAACTGAGATCTTAACGACATGATTATTGAGCTTGAGTGCAGATAACATAAGATACTAATATATATATATATATAACTAAAATAACTAATACTGAGCGACTATATCTTACAGTCTCGTTTCTGATGGAACTAGCTGAGTCCCGCACTATTTTGAGTTGACTGTATCTGACAGTCCTGAATTCTGAAGAACTATTTGAGTTCTCTTATTGAAACTGTATAACTGTATCTGACTGTCATGATCATATAACTGAAACTGTGGGAAGTAGTTATCTAATCGATATGCCCCAAATAATTGCAATATAGTTGAGTTGGGGTCCAATATGTAACCCTAATTGGAAGGGTGTCACTATCGAGCCACTGATAAGGACAATCTAGAGTAACCCTTATATCACAGGTGACTCTATTGAGAAAGGTGGGAACCCTCATATAATAGGTTAAGCAACATCGTCTAACCTCAAATAACAGGATATGATATCTCAACATACACTGGATATGTACATCAGGAACACAAGGATTGCTTCTAAGAATCACACCCTCATAAAACAGGTGAGTTCCCATCCTTGGGTTCTCTCGGTGCTAATTTCTACTCCCATATGAATAGACAACTAAACATAATTAACTGAACTGGACTAGACTAATTTCATGGAGTTCCGTTGATTGACAAAATATATTGAGATTTTTGAATTTACTGAGATTTCCTGAGTCACATGACTGATTGAATTCTATGGATCATGGCTTGACTGAGGATATCGTGAAACATGACACTGGATCTAGGTACACAGCTATATTTTTTGGATACAAGTACTCCCAGGACTCGATAGAAGGAAACTGACAAAGCATGACTTTCTTGAATATATGGCCAACATCAACAATTCATACTACGACAGTAGGGGATATTTCATGAAGCACATGGTTATCATAATCTTGTATATAGCTTAGAATACACATGATCATATCTAAACTTCATCATTTTAATATCATAATTATATCATCACGCAATTGAATTACACAACAATCCTAATGGAAATCATTTTAAACATAGGGGAACACATATATTCATAACTTGGGTCACAATTTAACTATCAAGGATAATTTCTATTCTCCTTGGTATTTTATCAAACACTTAGATTGCATGAGTTAAGGCTTAGGAGTGAGCATCAATTTAATACAACCTTACTTTGCAATTCCACCCAATTTCATGATTTCAGTCCACGTATTAGCATAATTTCATAAAGACATAATAAAGGTTCTATCTTGGAATTCATTTAACAACAACACATGAACATAATTCAGTTCATAGAATGAATATCACAATTCATAATTTAAAACTTGATTCTTGGTCTTCATGGATGAAAGGAGTCCATGAATGAACACTATGCATATCTTAGGTGGAAGATTCTTGATGATTCATGGATAAATTTGAGTGGACTTGGATCTCCAATCGAAAACCCTAATGTGTTCTTGATAGGATCTTGAGGGATATGGCTATATTTTTGTGTAAATGGGGCTTAGTCATGTGTTTTTGACTTATATAGGGGTGGGAGAATTACCTCTTTGCCCTTAAAAATGTGCACATTTAATGACTAAATAATCGGGCACCGACGCTATGGGCGATGTAACGTATCGAGGGTTTCGACACTATACCCAACGCAGCGCACTGTAAACACACCGAGCCTCAGTTGTTTTGGCTCTAGCAGTCTGCACAACTGGCGACCATTACGATTGGCGATACGTCATGCTAAGATTGTGTTGGTCCACTATTTTGGACTTCCAAACTTGTTTGAAACGAGTTCCAAAAAATCCGAAACATGTCCGGGAACATCTATTGACCTTCCTAATCATGAATTAAAAAGAATATAGATAATTAAAGGATGTTAAGGTGTCAAAATAAATTTTCCAACTTTTGAAGGCCAAAATTAAGCTAAGTCTGTGCACCTAGCTAGAATTTTCTAAGTCTGTGACCCACTTGACAAGCTTAATGGACTGAATTAAGCTTAAGTATTTTACGGGGTCTTATAGTACAAAAACCACGAGTACTCATTAGGCACCATCGACCGACTGAGCTAAATCATGATATAAATACGATAAGACACAAGATAACAGAAGCTAAGTCAAGATAAAAAGAGCGAACCTAGAAATAAGCTCTGACACCGATTTATTTGAATAAATAAATATATAATAATGAAAAGGTAATGATCATACCATTAGCTCCATGATCGGACCCTATATTAAGTGCGGATACGTAAATAACCCCATGTAGTCCCTCTTAAGCCTAGAGGATACAAGCAAGGAAACTAACTAACGATGACCATAATTTACCAAATGTCATGACATAACAAAGAATCCATCCCATTTCACATTATAAACAATCCTCAATGCCAGACTCAAACTAGAACTCAATAACTTCTTCATCATCTTCATAAATTTGTAAAACTTGAAATGAAACTCATATCATTAATACAATCAGTAATTGTTAGACTTGAAAAAAAAACTCATATTTATAAGCTATACTAGTGAACCATTTTAGTGAATCATTCCAATAATCTAATCTCAATAGAATATGACAATAAATCATAGCTATAAATCATCTCTTTACTCACTTTTCTTATATATCAGACCAAGAATCATATTTTTAGGTCTCATTCCAAATAACATCTTTAAGCCACATTATTATCCATATCAAAAATCCATATCTATACTAATGTTCATAAGAAATACTATTAAGCATATCCAGAATTCGTACCTATAGCCATTTCTATGGGCCACCCATCATGTCTATAAGCCATTAGTTGTATCTATAAGTTACATAATATATAAGGGCCATATTATATCCATAATCCATATTATATATGTATATAACCCATGACATCTATATGATCCATACCATACCCCTTGGCTATATAATATATCTATATAAGTCATATCATCTTTATAAGTTATATCATACCTATAAGTGGTATCATACTTATAAGCAATATCATGTACGCAAGTCATATCTTGTCTATAAGTTATACCTTTTAATAACATCGGTTTGTATATAATAAGAATGCCAATAGGCCATATTACTATTCAAATTTAGAAGCAATACCACTAACCACTTATGTAAGTCATAAATCATTCTTCTAAATTATATCCTTAATCGTACATATGAGCAATATCATTAGCGATTCTCAAATATTTTCCTCAATCCTGTAATAACCAATTAACATATTTCCTCAAGTGTCAAACCTATAATCAGAAAGAGTATATCATACGTAAATAAGTCTACCAGGTGATCGCAAGTCTTGGCCTATTAGTCAACTTCTACACAGGACTAGGCTAACGTATATTAGTTCATTACTAGATGTCAAGTAAGGTATAATTAGACCTAAGATTGAAATCCTTCCTAAATAAGATTAACTAAGGAAATCCGACCTGGTCCAAATAGAAACTAAGGCAATTCCCTTAACATAAAAAAATTAAGGAGAATTCTACTCGAACACGAATAACTAAGAAAACTTTACCTACCACAAATAATCAATCTACCTAAGCCTTGAATAACTACGCTAACTACCCCAAGTCTATCGTTTCAATATTTCCTAATTGCCCAATTAAACTGTGAAATACCGTAAAACTTCAACTATTTTTTTCTGATCCTCCTACGTGTGCAATGTCAATTTTTGAATTGAATTATGATAAGAGATGTTAAAGGGGCAATTTTGGAAAGTTTTGGAATTTTTGAAAGGGGTTCGGGGTCATTTTGGGACACCGAGGTATTGTGGGTCTATGATATTAGCCTGGAACAGAGGTTAGCCTCTATGATATTGGCATGGAAAAGAGGCTACCCTCTGCGATTATGGTGTACCATGCTAATATTTTAATATTGCCCAATTTTTGTTTTCTTCACTTGGGGTGAGAGGCTTTTTGTCACAACCCGAGGCTTCCCATTGCCACACCAACGATGCTTATGGTCACAAATGACCACAAGCTAATCTAAAAGCTGGATTTTTCTGTTTGAACTGAGGCATTCTCCTTACAGCCCTGAAAATGAATTAACTCAAAAACAAATATCTCGGGGTTGAGAATACCAAGTTAAAAATCCTCCATATTTAGACGCCTTAAAAATGACTAAGTCAAAAATGACTAAGTCTGCAACACTTGGTGAAATTTTCAGGCCTTATACCCCTTATGCATACAGCTGAAAGCTGAACAAAGCTAAGAATAGTATGGGGTATTACAATATCTCCCCTTGGGAACAATCATCCTCGAATAAGACTGGTTAGACCTAGAGTACATAACTAAGGTAACTGAGATCACATAATGAACATGCATGACTAGAAACATGATTATATAACTGAGTCTGAAACATGATACATGAACTAAACTAATTTCATGAATGCATGCAATGACTTCAGATTGATTAAATTGCTTGAAATGAGAATGGGAAAGAGTCAATCAAAGGAAAACTGTTACCTCAAGAAAAGTCTGAGTTTGTAGATAAATGATGAGGGTACTATGTACACATATCTTCTTCTACTTCCCAAGTCTCTCCCATAATAGACTGGTATTTCCATAGTGCTTTAACCGAGGGAACTTTCTTGTTCCTTAGTCTATGAATCTGACGAACAAAGATCTTAAATGGGACTCCATCAAAGGAAAAAAATATTGAACATCTATGGTTTCTAAAGGAATAACAACAGCTGATCACTAATACACATTTTTAACAAAGAAATATGAAATACCAAATGAACTGAAGCCAGATTTACAGGAAACTCTAGCTCATAAGTTACCCTTCCAAAATGGCTCAAAATTCAATAAGGGCCAACATAGCGGGGACTGAGCTTCCCCTTATTGCCAAATCTCTTCACTACCTTTATAAGCGAGATTTTCAAATAGACTAAGTTGCCAACATCTAACTCAAGATCTCTTCTCCTCATATCTGCATAAAATTTCTGACGTCTTTGGGCTATTTTCAGCTTTTCCCTAACCAAATGAAATTTCTCCATCCCATCGATCACTGAATTAGGTCCTATCAAAGTAGTCTCTACTAACTCAAACCAACTAATAGGAGACCTACCTCTCCTTCTATGGAGAGCCTTAAATAAAGCCATCAAAATATGGGAGTGATAGATATAATTGTAGGCAAACTTGATCAAGAACAAATGGCTATCCCAACTACCTTTTAAATCAATAACACGTTCTCTCAACATGTCCTATAAGGTCTAAATGGTCTTCTCTACCTGACCATTTATCTAAGGATGAAAAGTTGTATTAAGAGGAACTTGGGTAAAAAAGACCCATTTGAAAATCCTTCCAAAAGTAAGAGGTAAATTGAGTACCTCTATGTAAAATGATAGACAAAAGAACTCCATGCAACTTAACCAACTCTCTAATATAAATCCTGGCATAATCCTCTGTTGAATAAGAAGTATGAACTGGCAAGAAATGAGCTGATTTAGTCAATCTATCCATAATGACCTATATTGAATCATGCTGACATCAAGTACGAGTCCAGCCCATCACAAAATCCTTGTTCACCACTTCCCACTTCCAAGTGGGGATGCTGAATATACACCGAATACTATACTAAGACTGTGGAAGGTATCGTCTAATCGACATGCCCCAATCTGAGCTAATCGGGGTCCAACCTATAAGCCTATTTAAAGGGGTGTCAGTACAGTTTCACATAAACTAACACTGGTTGTGTGGATCCATTAAACTAGTGTCCTAAAGGACTACTGAGCCACCTTCAATCGGCAGGTGCTCCAATGAGATATGTGTCACCCTCAACTAGCTGAAAAACACTTTGTCAACCGTCAACTGGTAGGTAGACATCTCTAACCTATGTTGGCTACGATGTTCTAGAACTTGAGGATTGCTACTAAGGGTCACACCCTCTACTGTCTGGTGAGACCCCATCCTTAGATTTTCTCAGTGCTAAATCCTACACCTAATTGAACTGACACTGGAACTGAAACTAGATTGAGTTTAACTGAACATGATTTCATGACTGATAGTGCTCATTATTGCCATAATAACTGAATAGATAGTAATAATCAAGGTCTCACTTAATCATACTTGAAAATCTAAATATCATATAAAACATTTTGGTATCTGGTGTTCATAACCAACCAGCACTAAATGATAACTAAATGTAACAGTAAGCTTAAGAAATTGTAGTGAAGGGTCATACTTTAAAACCCATAAGCATAGACATTCCATCAAACATGTAGGGATTATGAATTTAAACATGGTAAGGCCTTAAATAGGGGAAAACAACATGATTACATGACTAAAAACCTAAAGTTGTGAATTTAACATGGAATTCACTTGAATAAATCATGGAAACCCAAATTCAAAGTATGAGGAATTCAAAATTTTCCATGGAATCATATATAGGTTGAATTGAATTAAAATCACCATCAAAACATGAATTAAACCCATCATACATAATATAAAATACTTAATAATAGAAAAACTCTTTAATTGAAAAGAGGGTTTTGGGATCCATTGGTGAAAGGATCCCATGGATAAACACTCCACATACCTTAAACTTTGAACTTGCAAGAGAAAGAGCAATCTTGATGATTTCTCAAAGGTTCTTGAACTTCCAGAACTTGAATTTTGGATTTATTAGGGATAAAGGAATTAAATTTATGTTCTGGGGGAAAGAGAATGGTTTTCTTCGGAGGAAGATTGGAGAAGAAGGGCAAAATTATTCCCTAACTGATGCCCAAGTCATGATATGAATGATAGGGTTGAGGGGGGAAAGACACAATTGCCCCTTAACTAATTAAATCAAAAACTAGATGCAATAACGTCATCTCAATGTGGTTTAATCATGGTTGTTGATTTCCCTTACCGCAACACGATGAACATGAGTTTTGGACTATTGCCGCACTGGGCCTTATTGCGAAGGCCCACTAGTTTCATGATCTAAACATGACCAAACCTCGTTAAAAAAATCCAAAACTTCTACAAAACATGCTCCTTACACACCTGACATGAATTAACTCAAAAACCAATATCGCGGGGTCGGGAAGACCAAATTAGAAATCTTCCAAGTTTAGAAGCCTTAATAATGACTATGTCCCCAACACTTAGTAAAATTTTCAGGACTTAAGCCCCTTATGCATGCAACTGAAAACTGAACATAGCTAAGAATAGTACGGGGTATTTCACTTTTGGTCTTTTTACCCCTTGTACGACCTTATAACATAAAATAATCCATTCTCCTCAGTTTTTGAAGAGAAAATCATTCCATTTCTCTCTCAAACTCAAAATTCAAGAGCATTCAAAGATTTTATAGTGTATTCATCATCCGGGATCCAAACTTCAAATTATTTTCAATTCCTTGTGTATTTCGGGTAGTATCTTATTCCTCCACTTTAATTTTACATTATAACATTTATTTAATCATTATCCATGTGTTTTAAATTAATTGGTTTGATATTGAGTTGAGCGATTTGATTTTTTTTACTTAAATTACTTTCCAATATTTTAAATTGATGAATTATGTTTTAAATTTATAGTTTTTGGACTAAATATGTACATTGTTATGGGAATTTGAATGAGGAATATCATATTCCCTAAATTAATGAATTTTTAGTTTGGTAATGGTATTAACCCCAACCCACTTTGTGAATTTCATTTTTCGACATGGATAATTACATAATTCAACTTATTTATGAACCCAATTGGACTGCATAAATGATAATTTGTTAAAACAGTTTTGAAATGCCCTTGGTGACCATGATTTGGATTTTAAAGTAGAACTTAGGAGTCAAACAAATACATATTTTAGTTTTTCATGATTATATAAGCTTGCAAGAATAATTGGTATGACAATACCAAGTGGTAAATATCTTAGTATTATAATCCTGGGTTAATGGTTGGGTTTATGTGCAAATTAATTTAAATTGGGCTTAAAGGGAATTTTGTATCTCACCATAAAGGTGTAGTCCTGGGGAAGGGGGAGACTAACACTAGAAACCACGTTTACTAGAGTAGGCGACTACATGAATGTGTGTTTGGTTCATATTTTATATTTTGCAATTGCTAGAGCCTTGGTGTCTTTAGCCCTTTCTTCTGAGTCCTTAGATCATGTGCTACCCTGTACTAGGCCCTTTCAACTAGGGGAGATAAACCCATGTAGCTTATGGGTGCCTTTAGGATAAAGTAAGCTACATAGTTTGGGTTAATGGTTTTAAATTCTGGTGTTCATGTCACTTGTCCCTATCCTGGCATCTTATATATATGCTTATGGATGTGGTGTATATGGTTTTTTATTTATTTTTGTATTGGTATTATTTTATCACTTTCCTTGAGTTACATGTTAGTGCTTCTCCCATTGATCATCCTTGAATGTAACATAATTTTATGATGTAGGGCTTGAAGGGTGTTCTGTTGCACCTGTGCAGTGTTAGGTGGTTTGATACATATTTTGAGTTGTTGTGAAGTGGAGAGCCTTCATCATTTGAGAGGCCTGATTACCTCAGCTGTTTTTATTTATTTCATAACATATCCTTTTGGATTTTTTTTGGTCATGGTTGGGGGCATGTCCTTACCTATTTGGCAGTTTTTGGTTTTAGAGGATTTTGTGGACATGTGTGGGTTGGATGTTGGTTTTTATTCATAGAGTTTACATTTGATTATCAATACTTCTTATTACTAGTTGGTTGGCTTTTGATATTTTCTTTTATTGTGTTTTTTAAGTTATACTAAATAGGTAGTGTCTGGCTCATGGTAGTCCTGAGATACCTATCATGACTAGGCCCTGATTCGGGTAATGACAAGTTTGGTATTAAAGAAAAGTTTAGGGTTGTTGAGGGTTTACAAAGTCGTGTGGAGTAGATTCTTTTTATGGGTGTGTAGTGTGCCTCTCTTATAAGAGGGAGGCTACGAGGTGTATAGGAATGTTTCCCTTTTTTGTGTTCTAGTTTAGGCAATAGAGTCTAGTTTCTATGAATCTCCTCTAACTCCTAGCTTACTCATATTTTAGATCATATTACCTCAGAGATATGATGGTTATAGAAACACTATCATATTTGAGGAACATATGGAGGGAACTCGCTTTGTTTATGGAGTACAAACCCAATCTAGGATCCCTTCTCCTGACTGTACTGCCATACGTAAAGTTCCACTCTAATGTGGAATTTCACCAGTCTATTCATATGCTTACTTAGTTTGTAGCATCACAGTCTCTTTAGTTTGATCATATTGGTTATATTGCTTATTCATTTTAGGTCACTCAGGTTGGCCAGTTTATGAGGTTGTATCCCCTAAACATTATAGTCTCTAAGGTTAAGGAGGATCCTCAGGGGTTCATTGATGTGATGGAGAAGATTTTTAGGATGATGCATGCTATTGATTTTGAGGGTGTAGAGTTTGTTGTGTATTCGATAAAAGATATATCTTATAAGTGGCACGAGGATTAGAAATCTATGAGGGGTAATGATGTTGAACAGGCAGTATGTGATAAGTTTTCAGGTTCTTTTCTTAATCATGTCTTTCTCTAAGAGTTAAGAGAAGCAAAGGCTAAAGAGTTTATTAATCTGAAATAGGGTAAGATGACTGTGAAAAAATATGCTCTAAGATTTTAGCAGCTATCTTATTATGCTCTAGAGCTAGTGTCTAACATGATATCCAAGATGAGGAAGTTTAATTCTTGTTTATCCCGTAAGTTGGTATTAGAGTAAAGGCTGTGATGTTTAATAGTGATATAAAAATTTCCAAGTTGATGGTCTATATGCAATAGACAGATGATGAAAAAAAGCTAGTAGATATAGGAAAGATCAAGAATAAGAGGTTTAAGTATTTAGAGCAGGGTGTAGGTCAGCAGAATAGTGGGAGAGATGATAAACAGTGTACCAAGAAGAAGAATTAGGGGAAATCACATTCGATGTCTAGTGTTCCTTTTCCTATGTCCTCAGGTGATCGTCATTTTAAACTAGCAATAGTCCTAAGGAACAAAGTGACTAGTCTCCAATTAGTAGAGCTCAGTCAGCCCCACCTTATTCCCCTTTCTATTTTTGTGGGCAGCTTCACTATGGGTATTATGAGGAGGGGTAGAACTTTTGCTTCAATTGTAGTCAGCCTAGTTATTTGCAGAGAAATTATCCTACAGCCAAAGATTCCACTGGAGCTAATAAGGTTCTAATCGTTATTTTCTTCAGCTCTGATACCTAAGAGCTCCACTTCTGGTACAACTACTGGTCGAAATCATCTCTAAGCACTTGATACTTGTCACAAATCTGAGGCATCCCTTGATGTTGTCACTAGTAAGTTATATCTCATCTCTCAGAATGTTTATTATTTTCTTGATCTGATTTCTACCCTAGATTATGTGGCTATAAATTTTGTTTTTAGTCCTGAAAGCATTTCCATCCCCTTTTCTGCTTCTCCTCTACCGGGTGATTCTATTATTGCTATAAAAATCTATAGGGATTGTGTAGTGTCCATCTTCCATAGGGAGACATTGGTGGATTTGATAGATCTGAATATGGTTGATTTTGATATCATCTTGGAGATGGATTGGCATCATTCGTGACATGCTTTTCTGGATTGTAGAACTTAAAATATCAGTTTCTAATTCCCTAATGAACTGGTTATTGATTGGGAGGGAAGTTCCTTCGTACCCAATGGGAGTTTTATTGCCTATCTTGAAGCCTAAAAGTTGATTTCCAAAGGGTGTCTGTATCATCTAGTTTGGGCTAAGGATTTAAATTTTAAAAGTCCTTCTTTGCAATCAGTTCCTACGGTTAATTAATTTCTTGAAGTGTTTCCCAATGATCTTCTTGAAATTTCTCCCAATAGGGAATAGATTTTGGTATTAATCTTTTACCAAATACCCATCCTACTTTTATTCCTCCTTATAGGATGGATCCAACTATACTAAAGGAACTTAAGGATCAGTTGAAGGATCTTATTGATAAGGGATTTATTGGTACTAGTGTTTCTCCATAGGGTGCTGTTGTACTATTTTTAAAAGAAAGATGGG
Organism: Capsicum chinense; assembly: GCA_026120095.1. Classification (NCBI taxonomy): domain Eukaryota; kingdom Viridiplantae; phylum Streptophyta; class Magnoliopsida; order Solanales; family Solanaceae; genus Capsicum; species Capsicum chinense. Next base: position 161,207,023 of record JAPEIP010000004.1, on the reverse strand, counting down.
AGTCTCCGAATGTGTATAGACTATCATTAGTTGAATAACATGACCGTGAAAAAAAAGTACACTCTTTCTAGAATTGATGATCTTCTTTAGCAAGCTTCAGGGTGATATGTGTTTCTATAAGATTAATCTTTGTTTAGGCTATCATTAGTTGAAAATTAGGGAGGTTCATATTCCCAAGACTTTTTTTCATAATCGATATCGCCATTATATTTTTTGTTTATGTTATTTGGGTTAGCTAATGCTCCAACTGCTTTCATGGATCTTATGAATCGATTTTCAGGAAGGCTTAAGACTTGTTTGTTATAGTTTTCATTAATGATAACTTGGTATACTCTATGAGTGAGGAGGATAATGCCAATCACCTACTAATTGTGTTGTAGACTCCTAAGGACTAGAAATCATATGCAAAGTTTTCTAAGTGCAAATATTTTCTAAGTATTGTGACCTTTCTATGTCATGTTGTTTCTAGTGAGGGATCAATGTGGATCCATAAAAGTTGAGGTAGTTAAAGCATGTGCTAGACCCATGAGTAAAACCTTTATTAGGAGCTTTTTGGGGTTGGATTGATATTATAGGAGGTTTGTGGAAAGTTTATCATCCATTGTAACTCCACCGATGAAATTAACTCATAAAAATATTAAGTTTTTGTGGCTTGATGCTCGTGAGTGTAGTTTTGAGAAGTTGAAGGATAAGTTGACTTCTAAGCCAGTTTTAACCCTGTGCGAGGGTACTGATGGATTTATTGAATATTATGATGTATCCCTTATGGGATTGGGTTGTGTTTTGATGCAGCGTGGTAAGGTTGTAGCCTATGCTTTCAGGAAGCTTAAGGTGCATGAGAGTAATTCCCCAACTCATGATCAAGAGTTGGCGGTTGTGGTTTTTTCTTTGAAGATTTGGTGTTATTATTTATTTGGGGTGAATGTAGACATCTTTTCAGACTATAAGATCTTGTAGTATGTGTTTATGCAGAAGGAATTGAATCTCAAGAAAATGAGGTGGCTTGAATTTCTTAAGGATCACGACATGAGTTTGCACTACCATCTAGGTAAGCCTAATATGGTTGTTGATACTCTTAGAAAATTTTCTATGGGGAGATTTTCTCATGTAGAGGAGGAGAAAAGAGGATTGGTAAAGGATATTCACAGGCTGGGTAATTTGGAAGTTCATCTTTTAGACTCTCAAGATGGAGAAGTGCTTTTTCAGGAATTAGTTAAATCATCTCTGGTTGTTGAGATAAAGGAGAAACAGGCTTTGGATCCCATACTTACATAGAGTAAGGATGATATGGGTCAGTAAAAGGATATGGTTTTTGAGATTAGGGGAGATGGCATTTTAAGGTATCAAGGTAGGTTGTGTGTTCCTGATGTTAATGGGCTGCAGAAAAGGATTTTGACTGAGGCTCATGAATCTACCTATACAGCAATTGGATTTAACTAAGATATACCATGACTTGAAGAAAATATACCGATGGAACAATATGATTAGAGATATGGAAAATTCTGTGGCTAAATGTATGGTTTGTCAGTATATTGAACACTTAAGGCCTGGTGGCATATTTCAAGAGATAAATTTACCCATGTGGAAATGAGAGATGATTAGTATGAACTTCATTATGGGTCTTCTGTGGTCTCAAAATTAGTATGACTATACTTGGGTCATTATGGATACAATGTCTAAGTCTACTCACTTCTTATCTATGAGGACTAACTACTCAGGAGAGGATTATGCTAAGTTGTTCATTCAGGCGATAGTCAAATTGCATGGAGCACTTATTTCCATCATTTTAGACTTGGTATGTAATTTTATTCACACTTCTTCCATTTATTTATGAATTTTTTGGGTAATCAAGTGAACCTTAGCACAACTTTTCACTCTAAAATGGATGGACAAGTGGAACAAACTATTCAAAGTTTGGAGTATATGATAAGGACCTATGTGATTAACTTCAAGGGTAGTTGAGTCGACCATATGCCTTTTATTTAGTTTTCGTACAATAACAATAATCATTCTAGCATTCAGATGACCCCTTTCGAGGCTCTTTATGATATAAGATGTAGGTCCCCTATTGGGTGGTTTGAGATTTGTGAGACTAGGTTATTTGGTCCTGACTTGGTGCATCAAGTCATGGAGAAGTTGAAAGTGATTAGAGAAAGACTTAAGACTACTCAAATTCACCAAAAGTCTTACACGGATGTGAGACAAAGCGAGTTTGAGTTTGAAGTGAGTGATTCGGTGTTTTTGAAAGTACCTCCTATGAAAGTATTCATGAGATTTGGGAAGAAGGGAAAGCTCAGTTCCTATTATGTTGGTTAGTACCTGATTGTAAGGAGAGTTGGGAATGTCTCATATGAGTTATATTGACCATCTAGTTTTCTTTTATTTATCCTATCTCCCATGTGTCTATGCTGAAAAAGAGTATGGGTAATCCTTCCTTAGTAGTGCCCATTGAGAATATTGGTGTTACATATTCATTCTCATATGAGGAAGTCCTATTTGAGATATTGGATAGGCAAATTTTTTAGATTGAGGACGAAGAATGTAGTTTCAATAAAGGTTCTTTGGAGAAACGAAAAAAGTGGAAGAAGCTACATGGGAAGCTCAAAAAGTCCAACTACCCCCTATTGCTCCCCGTGTTGGACGAAAGTACTTGAGGTATGAATTTTGTTCACTTTTGAATTTATAATTTGATTTTGGTGCATTCTTGCTAATGTCATGTTTAAATATCCTACCTTATTATTTGGGGACGAATGATCCTAAGGGGGGCATAATCTGAGACCGCATAGAAGTTCAACTATTCTATTTCTTACCCTCCCGCTTGCGTAATGTCAATTTTTGACTTGAATTTAGAGATGTTAAAGGAGTAATTTAGAAAATTTTTTGAATTTTTAGAAGTAGTTCGGAGTTATTTTGGTATGCCAAGTCAATGATGATCCACAATATATATGTGCCACGGAGGTTATCATCCACTATATTGTCATGGTACGGAGGCTATCCTTTGTGATAATAGTTTGCCACAATGATGATTTAAATTAACCTATTTTTTGTTTTACATGCTTGTGGTGAGGATCTTTTGATATTTTAACCCCCTGTACGACCTTATAACATAAAATAACCCCATTCCCTTCATTTTTCAATGATTAAATCATTCTCTTTCTCTCTCAAACTCAAAACCCAAGAACATTCAAAGGTTTTATAGTGAATTCAACATTCGGGCTCCAAACTTTATATTGTTTTCAACACCTTTATTTTAGGCATGTATCTCATTCCTAAACTTTAATTTTACATTATGGCATTTTCCTACACATTATCCGTGTGGTTTAAATTAATAGGTTTGACATTGGGTTGAGGGGTTTTGATTGTTGTTACTTGATTTACTTTTTCCATGTTTTAAATTGATGTATTATGTTTTAAATTTATGGATTTTGGACCGAATGGGTGCATTGTTATGAGAATTGAGATAGGGGACATGGGTTTCCCTAAATTGATGACTTTTTGGTTTGGTAATGTCATAAACGCCAACCCACTTTGTGAATTTAGTTTTTTAACATGGATAATTGCATAATTCAAAATTATTTATGAACCAAATTACATTGCATATAGATAATTTGTTAAAAAGGATTTGAAAGGCCCTTGGTGGCCATGGTTTGGATTTCAAAGTGGAACTTGGTAGTCAAACAGATACATAGATTTGTTTTGCATGATTATATGAGCTTGCAATTATAATTTGTATGATGATACCAAGTAGTAAATTACTTAATTTAAGACTCCTAGGTTAATGGTTGGGTTTATAAGCAAATTGTTTTAAATTGGGCTTAAAATGAATTTGTAGCTCACGGTGAATGTGAAGTCTTGGAAGGACTAACACTGGAACCACGTTTGCCTTCGTGGGGGTCTATATTTCCGTGATCTTGGTTAGCATATTATATTTTGTAATGGCTAGATCCATGGTATTTTTATCCCTTTCTTCGGATTCCTTGGTTCGTGTAATTAACACGCATTGGGCCCTTTCAGCAAGGGGAACTGAACCCATATAGCCCGTAGGTTCTTTTAGGGAAAATCCAGTTATATAGTTAAGGTTAATGTTAGTAAAATCTCATGTTCATGACCTTTATCCCTATCCCGTCATCTTATATTTATACATATGAATGTGATGCATATGGTTTTTTATTGTTTTTGGCATTGGCATTATTTTATCCTTTCCGTACTTATAGGTCTGTGCTTATCCCACTGACCATCCCTGGATGCTACATCATTTCATGATGTAGGGTTTGAAGGGTGTTCTATTGCTCTTATGCAGTGTGAGAAAGTTTGGTACATCTATTGAGTTGCTTTGAAGTAATTAGCCTCCATCTTTCAAAAGGCTCGGTCATCTCATCTATTTCCCTTATTTCTTAGCATATCATTTTGTATTATTTTGGATCATGGTTGGGAGTATATCCTGACCTATTTGGTATTATTGGTTTTAGAGGTTTTGTGGAAAATTGTGGGTTGGATGTTGGTTTTAATTCATAAAGTTTACATTTGACTATCTATCCTTCTTTTAACGATTTGGTTGGCTTTCATTGTATTCTTTGATTTTGTGCTAGATATTAGGCTAAGGCGATGGTCTCTGACTCATGGTGGGCTTAAGATACTCATCATGATTAGACCCTGGTTCAGGTCGTGGCATAAACCAAATACTCTTATTTATACTTCCAATACCTAAATCTAACCCCATATCTAGCATAATATTATAAGCATACCATGAAATAGCTCAATCTATAAAGAGAGTAAATCTAGCCTACCTAGGCGCCGAAGAAAAGCCCAAAGAATTCACTAAATCACTGATTTCTCCTTTCGGGAAGCTTCCACAAGGTGTCATTATCAAAATCACAATCAACTCGTCAAACGAGAACTATGATACCCATATTGTACTATTGTGCTTGGGTCCAAAATTACCTAAAAATATCATGTGGGGTCTATTTATGAAAATTACATTTCCAAAACCAACTCAATGTCACCCAATGTTCAATGAATATTTAACTTCAAAAATGGGTGAGTTCCCAGCTATAATGGTGCTAAATCAAGCTGCCAAGTTTCTAAGGATTTGGTAAAAGGAAGAGTATTCTAGATAAAAATTAATGAAGACTCCACACAAATTCGAAGGATAAATGTGTAAATAATCTTTATCCAAGCTCCAAAATCACACAAAAATGTTATCCCCAAATTTCCCACATTTTTAGGGTTAAAATATCATGGAGATGGATGAGAAGTGGCA
>JAPEIP010000004.1:161176990-161201663 GCA_026120095.1 Capsicum chinense | reverse complement strand
GGGCATAATCTGAGACCGCATAGAAGTTCAACTATTCTATTTCTTACCCTCCCGCTTGCGTAATGTCAATTTTTGACTTGAATTTAGAGATGTTAAAGGAGTAATTTAGAAAATTTTTTGAATTTTTAGAAGTAGTTCGGAGTTATTTTGGTATGCCAAGTCAATGATGATCCACAATATATATGTGCCACGGAGGTTATCATCCACTATATTGTCATGGTACGGAGGCTATCCTTTGTGATAATAGTTTGCCACAATGATGATTTAAATTAACCTATTTTTTGTTTTACATGCTTGTGGTGAGGATCTTTTGATATTTTAACCCCCTGTACGACCTTATAACATAAAATAACCCCATTCCCTTCATTTTTCAATGATTAAATCATTCTCTTTCTCTCTCAAACTCAAAACCCAAGAACATTCAAAGGTTTTATAGTGAATTCAACATTCGGGCTCCAAACTTTATATTGTTTTCAACACCTTTATTTTAGGCATGTATCTCATTCCTAAACTTTAATTTTACATTATGGCATTTTCCTACACATTATCCGTGTGGTTTAAATTAATAGGTTTGACATTGGGTTGAGGGGTTTTGATTGTTGTTACTTGATTTACTTTTTCCATGTTTTAAATTGATGTATTATGTTTTAAATTTATGGATTTTGGACCGAATGGGTGCATTGTTATGAGAATTGAGATAGGGGACATGGGTTTCCCTAAATTGATGACTTTTTGGTTTGGTAATGTCATAAACGCCAACCCACTTTGTGAATTTAGTTTTTTAACATGGATAATTGCATAATTCAAAATTATTTATGAACCAAATTACATTGCATATAGATAATTTGTTAAAAAGGATTTGAAAGGCCCTTGGTGGCCATGGTTTGGATTTCAAAGTGGAACTTGGTAGTCAAACAGATACATAGATTTGTTTTGCATGATTATATGAGCTTGCAATTATAATTTGTATGATGATACCAAGTAGTAAATTACTTAATTTAAGACTCCTAGGTTAATGGTTGGGTTTATAAGCAAATTGTTTTAAATTGGGCTTAAAATGAATTTGTAGCTCACGGTGAATGTGAAGTCTTGGAAGGACTAACACTGGAACCACGTTTGCCTTCGTGGGGGTCTATATTTCCGTGATCTTGGTTAGCATATTATATTTTGTAATGGCTAGATCCATGGTATTTTTATCCCTTTCTTCGGATTCCTTGGTTCGTGTAATTAACACGCATTGGGCCCTTTCAGCAAGGGGAACTGAACCCATATAGCCCGTAGGTTCTTTTAGGGAAAATCCAGTTATATAGTTAAGGTTAATGTTAGTAAAATCTCATGTTCATGACCTTTATCCCTATCCCGTCATCTTATATTTATACATATGAATGTGATGCATATGGTTTTTTATTGTTTTTGGCATTGGCATTATTTTATCCTTTCCGTACTTATAGGTCTGTGCTTATCCCACTGACCATCCCTGGATGCTACATCATTTCATGATGTAGGGTTTGAAGGGTGTTCTATTGCTCTTATGCAGTGTGAGAAAGTTTGGTACATCTATTGAGTTGCTTTGAAGTAATTAGCCTCCATCTTTCAAAAGGCTCGGTCATCTCATCTATTTCCCTTATTTCTTAGCATATCATTTTGTATTATTTTGGATCATGGTTGGGAGTATATCCTGACCTATTTGGTATTATTGGTTTTAGAGGTTTTGTGGAAAATTGTGGGTTGGATGTTGGTTTTAATTCATAAAGTTTACATTTGACTATCTATCCTTCTTTTAACGATTTGGTTGGCTTTCATTGTATTCTTTGATTTTGTGCTAGATATTAGGCTAAGGCGATGGTCTCTGACTCATGGTGGGCTTAAGATACTCATCATGATTAGACCCTGGTTCAGGTCGTGGCATAAACCAAATACTCTTATTTATACTTCCAATACCTAAATCTAACCCCATATCTAGCATAATATTATAAGCATACCATGAAATAGCTCAATCTATAAAGAGAGTAAATCTAGCCTACCTAGGCGCCGAAGAAAAGCCCAAAGAATTCACTAAATCACTGATTTCTCCTTTCGGGAAGCTTCCACAAGGTGTCATTATCAAAATCACAATCAACTCGTCAAACGAGAACTATGATACCCATATTGTACTATTGTGCTTGGGTCCAAAATTACCTAAAAATATCATGTGGGGTCTATTTATGAAAATTACATTTCCAAAACCAACTCAATGTCACCCAATGTTCAATGAATATTTAACTTCAAAAATGGGTGAGTTCCCAGCTATAATGGTGCTAAATCAAGCTGCCAAGTTTCTAAGGATTTGGTAAAAGGAAGAGTATTCTAGATAAAAATTAATGAAGACTCCACACAAATTCGAAGGATAAATGTGTAAATAATCTTTATCCAAGCTCCAAAATCACACAAAAATGTTATCCCCAAATTTCCCACATTTTTAGGGTTAAAATATCATGGAGATGGATGAGAAGTGGCAAATAACAGGATGTTTGGGGAATTTATACCCTTCCCATGTACACAGTTATTGCTTAAGCAGACTTTAGGTCGCTTACGCGATAAGTCTATTAGTTACGCGATATCTATCTTATCCGAGCAATTGTTGCTTACGCGATACCTGCTCTACTACTAAGGGAGTCTCTTACGTAACAAAAGTGTCACGTATGTGATACTTGTTGCTGGTGAACAAATCGCTTATGAAATCGATGGTACCATGGACGTGATGCACCAGTACTACCTGAGACTTTTCCAAGTCTCTACCAACCCCTAGGGATTCATTTGGAGTCACGTATATGCAAAAACACTATGCTACTCCATCAAATTTGATGTTCTGGAATCAATGGCATATTCAAAATTTCCATCAGAGTTTGTTTCGATAAAAAAATAGTCCCACACCTACTTGTCATTTCTCTTAACTTCCAATCAATAGCTCGAAATAAGATCAGGTGCCTCGGGTCCCAAACCATGGGTCCGCCCACCCTAAATTCGATATTCTAGAGTTTTTGGGACAGTCAAAATAAGTATATGAGATCATTTGACTAAAGTTTTCACCAGTAGCCAATTTGATCCAGCGAAGACTTTAAAATAGGGAATTGGCTCTAAAATCCAAATGAACTGTCTGTCCTAGAAAGTCTTAAATTAGTTTGGGAAGTTACAAGAAAGATCTAAATAGAAAAAATGAGAGAAAATACAAAAAATGACCTGAAGGGTCATTACAATATCCACTTCTAAAATATCTTTCATCTGCGAAAGAAGGATTAGGATGTACCTAAAGCCTCAAATAGGTAAGGATACTGGGTCCGCATCTTACTCTCGATCTCCTAGCTCATCTACTGGGTGGTTCCTTCATAGAATCATAACTAGTGGAATATCCCTAGTGCGCAACTCCCTGATATTATTAGCCAAAATGAGAACGGGCTAATCTACGAAGGGTAACCGCTTATCTAACAAGACTAAGTCCCATCTAAGCACAAGAGATAGTCTTGAATGTATTGCCACGACATAGAAATATGGAAAACCAGATGAACAACAACAAAATTTGGGTTAAGGCTATCTCATAAGAAACTTTACCAACGGTGAAAATAATCTAAAGGGTCCAATTATTCAGGGTTGAGCTTGCCTTTCCTCTCGAACCTCATCACACGCTTCATGGCCAATACATAGAGGAATACCCGATCATGAACACCAAATCTCAAGGCACAAAGTCTTCCATCAGTATAAGCCTTCTGCCTACTTGAGCTATCATTGACCTAACCTAAATCACTCTAACTCTAACCAACGACTCCTAAAGTAAGTCAGTACTATGAGGTCTAATCTTAGAAGTCTCAAAAATTCTAATCGGAGAACGAAATCGCCTACTATATAAAGCCTCAAAGAGTACCATCTTAATACTCGAATGGTAATTTTTATTGTATGTTAAATCTTCCAAGGAAAAATGCTTCTCCCAATAACCTTTAAAAGCCATAACACAGGCTTGAAGCATATCTTTGAGAACCTAAACAGTCCGCTTTGACTGCTCGTCTGTCTGTGGATGGAAGGTTGTACTAAGATCCACCTGAGTACCCAACTCCTCATAAAAGATCTCCAGAAGCTAAAAGTGAACACTGAACCCCGATCTGAAATGATAGACAATGTAAATAAACTATCTCACTAACATAGCTTCGAGTAAACATCTTAACAGTAAAAGACATCTGAATAGGAATAAAATATGATGACTTGTTCAGTCGATCCATGATAACTCAAATACCATCGAAACAATGGGAAGTATGAGGAAACTAACTAATAATGTTCATGGTAATTTGCTCCCATTTCCACTTAGGAACAGGCAATCTCTGAATCAATCCATTATGTCCCTGATGCTCGTCCTTTACCTGCTGGCAACATAGCCAACATGCTACAAAGTTTGCCATATCCCTCTTCATACCACTCCACCTATAATGTTGTCTCAAATGTCTATACATATTAGTTGTACCTAGGTGAATAGAATATTAAGGTTGTGAGCATTATGTAAAATTGACTGAATCAGGTCATTAACACACAGAACGCAAATGCGGCTATCAAATCTCTAGAAACCCTCAGAATATATGGTAACCCATTTGCATTCACCATTCAACACCTGATTACGGATGATGCAAGGCTATTTATTCTCATACTAGCTATCATGAATCTTCTCAAATACAAGGACCTCTCCTCAACACTAGCAAGAATCTCCCTAGGGTTTATAATATTAAGGATTGCCATCATGTTGCCAAAGGAATGAATGTCCCTCGTCAACGGCCTCTAAGAAACTAAAATACATCCTAAGCTAGCCATACTCACTGCCTTCTAGCTTAATGTTTCAACTACCATATTTGCCTTGCCAAGATGGTACAAGACAGAGATATCATAATCCTTATACAACTCTATCCATCTAGCTACCTAACATTAAGCTCGCTCTAGGTCATAAGATGCTGAACGCTGGGATGGTCTATGAAAATATCACAATGCTCAGTATAAAGATAATTTATCTAAATCCTATGCACAAAAACTACCACCGCCAACTCCAAATCACAAGTGGGGTTGTGGCGCTTGTGAACATTTAGCTACCTAAAAGCATAAGTAATAAAATTACCCAGGTGCATCAATACACTACCTAAACCAACACCAAAATCATCATAATATATGATGAATCCCTTACCCTCAAAAGAAAGGGCCAAAATAAGAGCTGAAATAAAAAAATCCTTGAGCTTTCCAAAGATCGACTCACGCTCCTTGGAAAAATAGAAGGGAAACCCCTTCTAAGTTAATCTTGTCATAGGTGCTGAAATAGTAAAAAAATCCTTGACAAATCATCTATAATAATCGACCAAGCCAATGAAGCTACGAACCTTAGTCAGAGACCTAGCCCAATCATGCATAGCCTCAATCTTTGTCGTGTCTACCATAATGCCATCGTTATATACCATAAGAATGTCACCAAATTAAGAAAAAACTCACACTTAGACAACTTAGAAAAAAGAAAATGATCTCTAAAAGTCTTGAGCATAATCCTTAAATATTGCACATTCTCCTCTCTACCCCTTGAATACATAAGTATGTCCTTGATGAACATAATCATAAAGGAATCCAAATAAGGTCTGGACACATGGTTCATCAAATCCATAATTGTGGTTGGGGCATTAGTCAATCATAAAGACGTCACTAGGAACTCATACTGACCATAACAGGTCTTAAAAGGTTGTCTTTGGGATATCATCTGCCCAAATCTTGAATTGATGGTAACCAAACCTCAAATTATTCTTAGTGAACACTATTGCTCCCTAAAGTCAATCAAATAAATCATCAACACGAGAAATAGGATAGGTTCTTCATCATAACCTTATTAAGATGCCTATAATTAATCCACATATGCATAGATCTATTTATATTCTTTATAAAAAAAACACAGGATCTCCCTAAGGAGACAAACTGGTTCCAATGAAACCCTTTCAAAGAAGATCCTAAAGTTGAGAATTCAACTCCTTAAGCTCGACAGTAGCCATAGTGTATGGTGACATAGAAATAGGTTAGATGCTTGGCTCAAGATAAATAATAAACTCAATAGTATGCTCTAGAGAAAGTCCAAGTAGATTGGTGGGAAAACATTAGCAAACTAACAAATTACTAGAACAGAGTCAAGCAACAAACTATCCATACTAACATCACGAATATAAGCGAGATAGGATTTCAAAAACTCAAAATAAGTTTCTTATCACACATATAAGAAATAATACCTGTGCACATGGCTAACAGCTCCAAACTACACAATTGGGTGTATGCCAAGCATGGCCCAGGTAACAATCTTGGCAAAACAATCCAGGACCACATAATAGTGGGATAATTAGTACATGCCCAAAGTCTTATCAAAATCCACCATGTCCAATATAATAAGATTAGAATAAGTATCAACATCTCTAACAGTCAGAACACATGATCTGAAAATGCAATCCATTGCTAAAGAATCACCAATGAGAGTGGAAACACAAAATGGCATAAATAATTAATCCCAAGATAACTCCAACCGTGGAGAAAAATAAGTAGAAACATAAGAATAAGTTGATCCAAAATCAAATAAAGCAAAATTTTACTGATTGCATACCAAAATCATTCCTTTAAAAATAGCATCCAAAGACTCAACCTCGGGTCTAGAAGGAATTGCATACAACTGAACACGTGCTCCACCTAGCTAGGCTTTTGGATGACCTCCTATACTACCTGCCTGAGAACCTCCAGAAATACACTAGGGACTACCTATACAACCAAGCATACCTTTTATAGCTGAGGGATGAACTACCCTAGTAGTGGAACACTCTAAGCTTAAGGAAAAATTGCTCTACAATTGGGCACTTTATAACGAACTAAATTTTGATTAAATTTGTGTTTCTATGTTATTTGACTATTTTAACCCTTCCTATAGTGGTGTTATTGTATTTTTGGCGTATGGGGTTGAGTGACATGTTACTCAATATATTTTGGTGTCATTTATGTAATTTTGTTATTTTTAGAAACTTTGAGAGCCTTATAGTTGATTTTAGTTGTTATCTTTTGATTCGTGCAACGAATGGTAAAACAGACTGCGCCATCAGATTTGGAATATTCATTCTAGGGTGGTAACATAGTCAGTATGGTGTTACGACTTTTAAATCTCATTTTGACTCTCAATTTAGAAAGTTGTGATTTTGAGCTTCGGGGGTTAACTTTGTGAAAATGACATATTTTTGAAAATCAAATATGACCATCGATTCTGGAGCATTGAATTTGATAGGGTAGAATAGTTCATTTATGTTATTGGGATTTTCAATAAACCCTAAGGGGGCCATGGAGAATTGGAATTGCACTAAGTCTCCAACTGGTGCTCCCACGACCACAATAGGATTATTGCAATTGCGATTGGACTATCAGTGAAAGTCTCGCTATCATGACACCCCTTTTGTGATTAGGATATCCCTTCTATTAAAGTAACTGTGATTACGACCTGAGATCCGTGATCAAGAGACCTATGTATATAAATACCTATTTTCAACATTCTTTGCCATTTATGATATTTGGAGCTTAGGTTTCATAGTTTTGAGTAACTTTCTCTATTTCTTAGCTTGGGTAAGCTCCATTACACTCATTTCAACTAATTTCTTCCGTATTTAACATTAAATTCTTGTTTTAAACACGGATGAACATATGAAAGTTGGGGATTTTAGCCCGTAAGGCCTAAGAATAGTATTTCTCCAATTTATACCTCAATTTCACTCTTTTTCAGTTCAATGAGTTTCTAATCCTATCATTATCAGATTCACTAAATTTCATCTTCAAAAAAACTTTGATTCTTGATTTTAAATGGATTTTGGAGATTTTACCTGATAAAGTTTAAAATGAATTTTTTTTCAATTTGGACCTCATTTTTAACTTGTTTTTTCTTGGATTTTCTACTGTAGACTCCAAAAACTATAGGGAGCATGTTTCTGAAACAAATTTATGATTTTGTCCTTTCTCTTGAAAATCTATTTTGGGGGTCCATTTTGACCCTGAATTGAAAGTAGGAAATATGGGTGTCGTTGGCTTTCTATTAAAGTGTATATTCTATATTTTCATATTTTAGTCAATTCCATGTCCATTCGAAAGGAGTAAGTATTTTGGATTGAAGTGTTGTGGATAAATTTTTGGACTACGAGGTAGGTTATGGCTTAACTTCTTTCAAATTAGGCTGGGTAATTAAATTTGATGCAAAGGCATGTTAAGGGTGTGGGAACTAATCATGAAATAGCTATATTATTGTGTTGTTCCCATATGGGGACAGTATTGATGTTATTTGGAAAAATCAAAACATTATATGATATGTTTGACCGCGCGGGGTCTTATATGATAATATTGGTCGTGTGTATGTAGAATTGGTGTATCTTATTTGATAGAAAATCCCATATAAAAAATAATACGGTATGAATAACACTTTCGTCTATGTGGCGCTTGGTAGTTATGAAGTATATTGGACCATGGATTGTCAATCGATATTGAGTGGATATCTTGGCTCACATGTGGTATATTATTTGATTATTAGATATTTCTCATTATCGGTGGGTTGTGAGCATTGCATCATTATTCTCATGGCATCACACACATAATTTGACTTATTTATTGTATGCTTTATATATATACTTGTTATTATTGAATGATTTATATATGCACTTGTTGTTATTGTATGTTATACTTGATTTATGTCTTATGTTATATATGTGCTCTTAAAATACTAGAAAGATTGAAAATACTGGGAATTCAGGAAACACTGGAAACATCGTATTTCAGGGAGATTGTGCGATAGTCTCAAAGGTTGTACAACGACCTCAAGTATTACATCATCATTATAGAGATTGTGCAATGGTCTCAGAGATTGTGTGATTACCTCTTGGATTACATTATCATTATAGAGGTTGTACGATGATCTCAAAGGTTGTGTGATGACCTCATATATTACACCATTATTATAAAGGTTATGCGATGGTCTCAAAGGTTATGCAACGACCTTGTGTATCACATCATCATCATGAAAATTGTGTCCCAATTTTAAAGGTTGTTTGATGACCTCATGTATTACATCATCATTCTCATTGTTTTTACTTCATTATGCTTTGTGATGTGATTGTATATTTTGTTTGGACTTGTTATCTATCCATTGTTCTACCTTTTCTCTGTCATACTTAATGTTTTTGTGTATGTTTTTCCCCTTTTCTTTACTTATATGATGCATAAATGTATACTTGTATCCGTTTCTAGATTTTATTGTATTATATATGGATATTATAGAATTGTTAGTGCAAACGGTATGGGCTACCATTGTAGGATATTTTCTGATTGCAGGTGACATGCCCTTAGTTGTATTTTATATGCTTATTTTCTACTTTGCCCGGTCGGCCTATGGTACATATTGAGTATAAGTTGATCATGCTCATCCCCATTGTTCCCTTTTGGTGAAGATTCTGGTGTGAGTTAATAGTGCCTTGATTTCAGGCACCTTCAGAGTAATTAAAGGTAGCGGTTGGACATTTATGCATCTTGGCTCCTCTTCTAACTTTCTGTATAAGTTTATATCATTATAATATTCAGAGACATACATTGTTGTTGGATATTTAGATTTATTTGACTCATGGATTGTACTAGTAGTTCATACACTATTGACACCAGGTTTCGGAAGTTGGGTTAATATTTTAGGTTGTATATTTTTGCATTCATATTATATTATATAGTTGTCCTCATTCTAGAAGACTTGCCTTGGGTTTATTTATGTCTTTTCCCCCTTTTGTATCATTTTGTATAACATGCTTACTTGGAAAGGTGCGCCGTGAAAAATTCTATCATGACCCTTATTTTTGGGTCTTGACACACTCCTTCGAGAAATGATAAAAAGCTCTGCAGTCATAACATTCCCCAGGCACTAAACCAAAGCCAAAAGTTCTGGCTCACCCATAATAACTACCACAACTAGAATAGGCAGAACATAAACCCCTCAAAGATTGACCACGACCCTGGCCAGGTCGATTGCTAGAGCTAGACTAGCCTCCATCGGCAATTTTAAGAATAGCTTGAATGGCTCTACTAGATTAAACCTGATGCTAATATGGTTGAAGTGGAGGGTACCAACCTTGACATCCACTATATCTGAACTAGGATCTACTATAAATCCCATTGAACCTACCTTGATATCGAATCCTCTTATTTCTGCCCCTTTGGGCCTCGCGATGTATCTCCTTCAAAAGCTAAGAATGATCAGAAACCTCAGTAAAAAACCTACCTGTACCAAACAAACTCTGTGTAGACATGCAAAGAGGAAGTCTCAATCCTCGGACAAAGCAATGAACTCTATCATACCTAATAGTTAGAATAGAAGTAGCATGCCTAGCTAACTCATGAAAATGAGCTTCATACTCCAAAATTGTCATGGAGCCTTACTCTAAGATCAAAAACTAATCCCTCAAATGATCCCTAAGACTGGAAAGCATATACTCTTTTATGAAGATCTCAGAGAACTATGTCCATGTCAAAGGAGAAGATCCATCTGGCCTAGAATCAAGATGACCTCTCCACCAATGTCGAGAATCCAAGTTGAAATAAAAACTGGTGTAATCCATACCACTAGTCTCAACTAGGCCTAAATTATAGATCCTATCCTCACAAACAATCAAAAACTCATAAGAATCATTGCCCGATGCACCAAAAAACCTAGGCAAAGCTAATCTCAAGAATATACCCAACATCTTCTGCTCCTCCATGAACATAGCAGGCTGGGAAACCATTGACTGAGCAACTACAATCTCAGCAACTGCCAGCACTAGAGGGACCTCGACTCTAGGAGTCACAGCTACAAGTTGTGCCCCCACCTTAATACCACCCTGATCTATAGATAATGCACCATCAGCTGGTGCACGAACAACCAATCCCTAAATTTGAAACAAAGCATCCTTGATCACTGAAAAGGAAATAAATCTCAATGGAGCTTCGGCAGGTCCCTAGCCTATCACTGGTTAGGGCAAAAGAATCTCTGACTCAGGATTAAGAATAGGGTATGGTAAAGGCCCCTATCTCCAACCCTAACTGGGAACACATCTCAATGATGTCCACGACCTCTACGTTATCCATGAACAGCCATAGGATCCCTAGGATTGGTCTTGATACCCTCGTCTCGTATAGTGATAACACATGTTCTAACCATTTTCAATAGAATGAAACCAAAGGATTGCTTAGGAAACCAACTATGACACTTAGCACAAAAAGTCTGAAAGAAGTGATGAACTCCAAAGAATTTCCTATAGCCTCTCGAAGATAAACAAACATATGTCATCGTTTCAATCCGCGAGACTCTACTAGACATTTTCTCTTGTAAAAGCAATATCGATAAAACCTAGCCTCTGATACTAATTTTTCATAACCTGATTTATGAGTCATAATAGCACTTACCCTTTCCCACCAGTAGGTAAGCTGAACCATAGCCTGGAGCTAGATGCAATAGGTTAACTTGGTCGAAAATGGCCTAAAATTTTGAAATTAACAATTAAAGATTCAAATAGAAATACTACAATCATAAAAGTCTAAGCCTTAGTAATGTTGGTACAATAGCTACTACAGTAAACTACGAATACTAAGTAGTAAAATATAATCCATCTTGAAGATGAAAGACTACACATATGAATAAAAGGAAAAAGGGTAACTCTGACTTCTATATCTCACCCAATGTCCAAAATAAACTCCATGAATGTCAAATCAGTAGCAATAACTAGTACTTAGATCTGCACCAAAAGGTACAAAAGCATAGCGTGAGTGCCAAAACCATGGGTACTTAGTAGGTATCATCAGCTGATTGAGCAAAATCATGATATAAGTACTATAAGATACAAGATTACATAAGCTAAATCAAGATAAAAATGGCGAACCTAGAAATAAGTTTTGACATTGCTGTACATGAGTAAAGAAATACATACAAGAATGATAACATAAAGATCCTACCATTAACTACTAGATTGGCCCTCATAAGTCAATAAGTGTATAAAAGTAAATAATCAAACATAGGCCCCTATAATACTAGAGGGTAAAAGCAAGGAAACTAACAACTGAATGACTATAATTTACCAAATGTCATGACATATCCATGAATCCATCTGTCCTGTATCACAACATAAACAATCCTCGATGTCAAACTCGAAGTGGAACTCAATAGCATCATCAATACCATTAGCAATTGCCAGACTTATACCAAAACTCATAATTATAAACCATACAAGTGAACCATTTAACTGAGCCATTCCAATACGCTAAACTCAATAGATTATACCGATAAATCATAGCTATGAACCATCTCCTTACTCAGTTTTCATACATATTAGACCAAGAATCATATATGTATGTCTCATCCCTATTCACATCTACAAGCCACATTATTAGACATATCTTGGATCTATATCAATACTAATGTTCATAAGAAATACTATTAAGAATATCCAAAATTCATGCCAATAGCCATATCTATGGGCCACACATCTTATCTATAAGTCGTTAATCGTATCTATAAGACACATCATATCTATGAGCCATATCATATCTATAAGCCATATTACATATGTATATAAGCCATGTCATCTATATGAGCCATACCATACCCATAGACCATATCATATATCTACATAAGCCATATCATCTTTATAAGTTATATCATAGTATAAGTCGTATCATAGTTACAAGCAATATCAGGTACGTAAGCCATATCTTATCTATAAGCTATACCTTTTAATCACATTGATATTATTATCATTAAGAGTCCATAGGCCATATTATTATTCACATTTGGAAGCCATACCAATAACCACATGTATATGTCATAAATCATTCTTCTAAATACATCATTAACCACATATATTAGCAATATTATTAGCAATACTCAAAATTAGCACCAATCCTTCAATACCCAACTAACAAACTCAACAATTATATTCACCCTCCTCAACTATTAAACCTACCATTTATAGGAGTATACCATACATAAATGAGTCTACAAGGTTATCATAAGTCTCGACCTAAATGTGGGCTCGAGTGGCCCACTTCTAATCCCCAAAAATCCTATTAGGCAATTTCTACCCCCAACTAGGATAAGGTATCTAAGTTCATTCCTAAATGTCAAGTAATCCATAATCATCCCTAAGATAGCAGTCCTTTCCAAACTAGATTACCTAAGGCAATCCTACTGAGAACAGCAGCAACTAAGGCAATTTTCTTAACTAAGGCAATTTACGACCATTCTACTCTAACATGAATAACTAGGGCAACATTACCTACCTTGATTAATTAACACATTTCCATTCTAAATATATACCATGAAGCTTAATACACATAAGTTGTGAATAACTATGCTAACTACCCAAAATCTATAGTTTCAAGATATACTAATGGCGAATTTAAACCAAATACTCTTATCCATACTTCCAACACCTAAATCCTAACTCATATCTAGAATAATATCTTAAACATACTATGAAATATCTTAATCATTAAAGAGAGCAAACTTAGCCTGCCTAGGTACTGAAGAAAGCCCTAAAAAATTTGCTAAATCACCAATTTCTCCTTTTGAAAAGCTCCCGCAAGGTACCATGCTATTAAATTCACAATCTACTCATCAAAACAAAAACAATGATACACATATTTCAATATTGTGCTTTGGGTCCAAAGTAACGTAAAAATCCCATACGGGGCCTATTTATGGAAATTGCATTTCTAAAACTAACTTAACATCCCCCATGCTCAAGGAATGTTTACCCTAAAAAATGGGTGAATTCTAAGATATAACGGTGATAAAATCATGCCAACCATTTTAGGAAAGTGAACTGTATTCTACCATGAAACTAATGGAAACTCGCCATAAATTTGAAGAAGAAATGCATAAATAATCTTTATCCAAGACCCAAAATCTCCCACAAAATCTATCCCAAGTTTTCCCACTTTTTAGGGTTTAAATGTCTTAGAGATGGATGAGGAATTGTAAAAATAGAACAGTGTGGGGTAATTATACCCTTCCTAGGTACACAGGTATCACTTAAGAGAACTTCGAGTTTCATTCACAATACCTGGCCCAGGGACAAATACCACTTATGCAATAAGCATATCGCTTATGAAATATCTGGCTTATTCTAGTAGATGTCGCTTACGCAAAAATAGTATCACTTACATGATACCTACTCTGCTGCCAAGGGAGTCGCTTATGTGACAAAATTGTTGCACACTCAATACTTGATGTTGTTCAGCAGATCGCTTAAGTAATCGATGGCATCATAGACACAATGCACCAGCACCAGGTATGACTTTTCCAAGTCTCTGTCAACCCCTCAAGATTTATCTGGAATCCTGTATACACAACTGAACTATGCTACCCTATCAAATTCGATGTTTTAGACTTAATAGAACAGTTAAAATTTCCATATTAGTTTATTTAAATAAAAAGTGTGTCTCACACCCACTTTCCATTTCTCTTAACTACTGACCTATAGCTCAAAGTAAGTGTGGGCGCCTCGGGACAAATAACAAGGGTCCACCTTGCCTAAAATTAACCTTTTGGAGCTATTAGAACAGTTAGAATTAGTATATTATATCATTTGACTAATGTTTTTACCCATATTCAATTTGAGTAAATGAAAACTTCAAAACATGGAATTGATCATAAAAACCAAACGACCTGTCCAATAACCAAATTGTTAGTCCTTGTAAGTCATAAATGACTTGGGAAGCTATAGGAAAGCTCTAAACATAAAAAATGTGCTAAAATATAGGAAATGATCTTAAGGGTCATTACATTCTATTACTGGTGAGGCTTTTTTATGTCTTTGTTAGGAGATAGCTGGTGGGGCATTTATATGTCTTTTTAAGGAGATAGCTGCGGATATCTTAGACCAAGTCTCTAAAGCCAATCAAGGGTACATACTTGGAAGGAAATAGATGAGTTTGTACTTATGATATTGGTTCTTCCAGTGATTAGAGAATCCTTGATAATATAGTTTCTCGAGAGTTAGGATATTTAATAATGGAGATTGGGTTACTTACCAAGTAGTTTGCAACTTTAATGTAGAAAAGAGAATGCAGTGGGCACCCGAGGTAAATCTATTAGACATGAACAATCTTAATATGAGGAGGAGGCAAAGCACTTGGTTAGAGACACGGCGGGTTCTCAAGCCACGATCCAAGGGTCCAATAAGGAAACTTAAATCTCAAGGTAAGGAATCAAAGTCAGGACTATTATAGTGAAAGGCATAGAGATAGGAGCAGAGAGTGAGATAGTGACTAGAGAAGAAAGGATGATTATAAGTAGAAAAATGGTTTGTATGTTCCACTAGGGAACCATGATGCTTATTCTAGAATGGAAACATTGCTTGTTAAGCTGGTTAATGGTCAAGAGATTCAAAAGAGTTACCTTAAGAGTATTAATGCAAATATCTCAAGGCTGAGCTAAAAAGTAAAATTGTATGCTACCATTATTAAGAATCTTGAGCAGCAGTTTGGTCAGATGTCGGTGACACTAAATTAGCATAACCCAAGAAATATTTCAAGCAATACCATTCAGAACTATTAGAATGGTAGTCACTTCCTAGCATTGATCCACATACATTTATGGTTGATAATGTGAAGAATAAGAGTGTGGTTGATGATGTAAATGAAGTTGACACCAAAAAATTGTTAAATTATGAGGCTTCTTCAAAGCCTGTAGTTGTAGAAAAAGGAGTTGAAAATAAAGGAAAGAGTAAGGAGGTCACACTACCACTAAAACCTATTACACAAACTCCCCACCTTTTCCTGAAATATTGAAACAAAAAAAAGAATGAAGGAAAGTATACGTAGATCATTGCTTTGCTGAAGGAATTGAGTGTGATCATCCTTCATCCAAAAGATCTTGAGTAAATTCATAGCTATGCAAAGTTTATGAACGATCTAGTGTCGAAGAAGTAAACTTCAGTCATGATGATGTAATTGAATTACATTATTGTAGAGTAATTACATCTCGATATCCTATGCTAGAGAAATGTGATCCTAGAGCTTTTATTATTCCTTGCACTATTGGTACATCTAGATTTTCCTGGGGTTTGTGTAACTTGGGTGCAAGTATTAACTTAATATCACTAACAGTGTTTAATCAATTGGGTTTGAGACCTCCCAAACCTACGACCATGTAATTATTAATGGCAGATCGTACTGCTAAGAATCTCATGGGCATATCGTTTGATGTTTTGGTCAAAGTGGATAACTTCATCTTTCCAATCGTCTTTGTTGTCTTGGATTGTGATGTTGATTTTAAAATGCCCATAATTTTAGGGAGGCCATTTTTAGCCACGAGTAGAGTATTGGCAAATATGGAAAGATGTTAGCTCAAGTTTAGGATAATAATGAGGAAGTCACATTTAATGTGCATAGAACTATGAAGCAGCCAACTAACATGTGAGTGGTTTTAATAAAAAAACACTATTGAGGAACTTGGAGGCCTACCTTATGGATACCTTGATTATGTTTGAGTAATGAAGGTACCCACAGCGTACTGTGACATTAAATCGGGTCTTTCTTGGAAGGAAACCAAAGGTGTTTTTTTATTTATGTCTTTGTAATAATTCATGTTATTGTGATTAACGTCAGATCTAAGTACCTAAGGTGCCAAAGGTATGTTCCTCACTTTCTTGCATTATGGTGGCCTAATGCATTGGGGATAATGCATGATTATTTGATGGCGGTAGGGGTACTTTTGTGTCTAGATGTCTTTTTGGGTGTTTTATTGTTGTGATTCTTTTACCCTGTGTATGTTCTTAGTAGATCCAACATATTTAGGTTGTGTTTATGTCATTATATCTGATATGTTTTATTTTTGTTTAATTAGGAGAAAAAATGGAACCTAGGGGCAGTTGACATGTTTTGCTTGTTCTTAAATATTTTGAAAAAATAATACCCCTCAAAAAAAAAAATTTAATGGTAGTGTAAATATCTGTGTGACCATTGTGTGAATCTAATCACGACATTAGTGTTAGGGGCAAATTAACTATATATTCTCATTGCATAAACTGGATATGTAGTAGTTAGTGATATAACCCTGAACCATGTGTGTGTGTGGTACTTACCTAATCTCCTGTGTGCATTTAATCCAGAACATGCTTGGTTAGTCTTTCCTAGGCTATAGGATATTTGGTCATCACATGATTGTAGGCCTTTTTTTGCTTTTGTAAGACCCTGCAAAATTCTTAGCTTAAGTCAGTCCTTTAGACTTGACAAGGGGTCCCAGACTTTGAATATTTTAGCTAAATATTCAGAATTAGCATTATTATATCCTTTGAAAGTTGGAAATCTTATTTTATGACCTTTACGTCCATTAAGTATTGATATTTGAGTTAATTCATTATCAGGAAAGTCAATAGGGTTTCTCAGACAAATTTTGGATTTAATAAACCTCGTCTTGACCATGATTAAGTGCCCAAAACATCCGATCGATGCGATATCGATGCTTCCCATCGACCATTGCATCGATGGATGACTTTTCCCTAGCTCTAGTTTAAATTCTAGTAAACTAACACAGTACGTTGGCTATTGCATTGATTCCAACCATGCAGTGCGTCGGCCTGCACGTTAGGTAACACAGTTTTTCAGTCATTAAAAGACCACATCCTTGGGGGTATTTGGGTCTTTTTTCCACATCCTTCGACCCCTAAAAATAGAAAATTAAGCCCTTTAGAAATAAAATATACTCATTTATTCCCCCAATTTGCCCAAGAACAGAACCCTAGGTGTTCAAATTTCAAATCAAGAACTCAAAAACTCGCCATTAACTTTCAGAAATTCATCAACTAAGGTATGTGAAGTGCTCATCCAAGGGTTCCTTTCCTTTTACCCTTGGAGTCCAAGAAACTCTTTTAAAGTATATGTAGAGTGATTCCAAGATTTTCGTGATTTCAGTTAAAGTGTATTCATGATTTATTACAAGATTCTTGTAAAGTTAATTGATATGTGTGCTTTATCATGTGAATCCCTGTTGGAACTCTTGGAATTGTGTAATTTGAAGTGAATAATGATGCCTACATATTGTTTTAGTATTGTGTGCATATATTATGCCCCACAAGTGTTAGATGAATTATCCATGTGAGTTGAATGGTGAAATTATATCATGTTAGCATGTATGCAAGATTATGTCATGCAAGTGTTTGGTTAAATTCCCAAATGAATGAATGATGACTAAGTAGTTAATTACAATTTCTCAAGATCATTCCATGCCTTTTAAGTTTATGCTATCGAGTCCTAAGGGTATTTAATACCCAACAACTTAGCTGCTTGTCTAGATCCATGGACAGTCACAGAGTAGAATCAGTCGTGTCTCGATCAGTAGAATTCAGTTAGTTATAGAACTTAGGAAAAACTCAGTGAACTCAGAATCAGTCCAACTCAGTTCAATAAAATCAGTTCAGTTTAGTCATACAGTACGATAAGTAACAGTTCAGCCCAGCCTAGTATAGTTTAGAATTCAGTCTAGCATCTATTCAGTTAGGAGTAGGATTCAGCATTGAGTAAACCAAAGGATGGGGAATCACCTTCTAGTAGAGAGTGAAATCCTTAGAAGCAGTCCTTGTATTCCAAAACTACATAGCCAGTGTAGGTTGAGATCTCAACCTACCAGTTGAGGGTTAATGAGATGATCTACCTTCCAGTTGAGGGTAACAACGTTCTCATTTAGAGTACCTGCCAGATAAGGGTGACTCAGCACTAGTCCTTACCTGTGGAACGGTATTGATACCCTTCCAACTGGGGCAACAGGTTGGTCCCCAAATTAGTTAGAGAAGGGGCATGTCGGTTATATGATTACCTCGCACAGTCTCAGTTTTAGTCCCAGTCTCAGAATAGAACTCAGGACTATCGATCACTTAGCTTAGTACAAAACTCAGTATAGTTCCACAAAATCAGGACTGCTAGATACAGTCATTCAGTTATTAGAAATATAGTACCAGTAAAATCAGACATTAGTAAATGATTATTCAGATTCAGTACTCAGTACTATCACGATCTCTGTTACAGTATACGTATTCATGCATGTATTTTTATTATGTCATACTTATGTTATTCAATTATTATTATTCATGCATATGAACCCATGCATTTTATCCTACCTTACTGAGCATACCAGTACATTTAAAGTACTGAGGTGTGCTTTTCTTTTGTTCTATAATGTCTTATATCATAGGTTTAGATGCACGGGCTCCAAAGCACCCTTAGTAGTTTAGATTTTCAGCAGTCATCGTAGTGGTAAGTACTCATAGTTTAAGGACATTGTTCTTTTCAGTATTTCTGTATTATTTTTTAGTAGTCGGAGTCAGTTGGGTACTTATGCCATCAACTCCACAATTCAGACAGTTTAGAGGCTCTTCAGACTGTTGTTCATTTTTTTCAGTACTTATATTCAGTTTTGGTACTTTGATATTGCATTCGGATTTATTTATAGATTTAAAACTTATGGCATATGTTTCTACCTATTTCCATAGTCATTACAATATTTATTACATAGTTATTGCAGTAGTTACTAGTCATGGGTTAGCTTGTGGTCCTTCGAGATTATGAGAACCGTGTAGCGTCCGGGGTACAGACTTAGGGCATTACAAACTTTGTATCAGAGGCTAAGGTTCAACAGAGTCCTAGGAAGTCTGAAAGCCACATCCAATAGAGTCTTGTGCATGGGTGTGTTGCGCACCACACTTATGGACAGGAGGCTACGAGATGTTTTAGGAAAAGTTTCCCTTCTTTCAGTATTCATATCGTGCGAGTGAGCATGAGCTCTAGTTAAACTCTCAGTCTAATCCTTTCTCTTTCATTTACAGAAATATACATCTAAAGAGGACTAAGGAAAGAGGTATAGGAGATCATCCAGAACCCCAGCCCATCTAGCCAAATCCACTAGATGAGCACGTCTCCCACGCTGTGTTCAGAGCAGCCTTTACCACACTAGCTCATTTTGTAGCAGCCTAGAATAAACATTCAGTTGCCGTTTTGGCTAACCAAGTGGCCAATACTACTACTACTGGAATTTGGGACTTCACCCGAATGAACCCTCCATCGTTTACCAGGTCTAAGTTAGATAAGGACCCTCAGAAATTTCTTGATCAAGTGTAGAAAGTTACTGATATTATGGGGTAACTGTTGTTGAGAGTGCTAAGTTGGCTGCATACCAGTTCCAAGATACGGCTCAGTCATGGTTTAAGTAGTGGAAGGTAGAGAGGGCCGTAGGTGTAGGGCCCGTAGAGTCGGAGGATTTTTCCACTGCTTTTCTTGATAGGTTCTTCCTACGGGAGTTCATAAAAATGAAGGTTCTGGAATTTATCAATCTCAAGTAGGGCAATATGATAGTGAAAGAGTATTCTCTAAAGTTTACTCAATTATATAGATATGCTATTCATGTGGTGGCAGATAGTAGATCTCACATGAGTAAGTTTGTGTCAGGGATTTCTAGCAGTGTGGTCAAAGAGTGTAGGACCGTAATGCCTACTAAAGAGATGGACATATCCAGGATCATGGTCCATGATCAGCAGATAGAGGAGGACAAGAATAAATAGAATGAGGGGAAGAGCAATAGAGCGATAATAGGTATTTTTAACTTTGCTCATCCTAAGTCAGAGAGTGGGAATCATTCTCAGTTCTGCCCAAAATCTTTAGTCCCAGCTCCATCCTCATCTAGTGCTTCTGTGCCAAAACTCAGAGATAGCAATAGAGATAGGGCACCAGGCCCTAAACCCCAGAAAAGTGTTAGCAGTGCCCGAACCAATCCCCTTTGTCAGAAGTACGGTAGTATAATGTGCCGATTCCAATGAACCAGAATGCCATATGGTGCTCGTGACCCCGAGGGACCAAAATCTAACCCTTCACTAATATCCGTATCTGTTCACTGCATAACATAATATGATAAATGCGGAAACTGGCTAAATCAAGCTATAAGGTTCAAACATCTAAATATACAGTACTGAAACTAAATATCAATACTTCTGTTTGAAAAGCCTCTACATTGTCTGAACTGTGGAGTTAAAAGGACAATTCCCCAACTATCTCCGTTTTCTAATATACTCTGAATCTTGCTCTTCTAAACCTATGGTAGGGAAAACACCATAGCGCGAATACGTCAGTACAAAGAATGTACTGAGTATGCAAGGATAGGTTAAGGTAAAATATAAGGCTTATGCATAATCATTACAATCTGAATAATATGTATTCGCTGGAATAAACATATATAGAAACTCTGCAGTTACCAATTTTGAAACATGTCTGATCAACAATACACACATGGATGCATTAAGTACAACTGAAATCATCATGACACCGAATGTGACATTTTGAACGCTGACACCCAGAAATAATAATACGTATAATAAAATATTGAGTATCTGAAGCTACCAGAGCTAACATCTGTACTTATCCATACTGAGAAATTGGATAACTGATATTACTGATATTGGATATTCAAATTCACCAACTCTGGAACACTGAAAAACTGAATCTAAGATCAACCCTCATCTAGCAGGAAGTCTCCAGAACACTGAGCAACTAAATCTGAGATCAACCATCATCTAGCAAGAAGTCTCTAGAACACTGAACAACTGAATTTGAGATCAACCCTTATCTAGCAGAAAGTTTCTATACTCAACGATAATGATAATGGGTAAATAAGTTCGAGAGCAACCCTCATCTCGTAGGAAGCCTCTTTACTCAATGATAATGATAGTAATACTGGGAGGCCTATATCTGACAGCCTCAACTTCTGCACATTAACTGAGTTCTTTTCTGAGACTGTTACTAAAACTATGGGAGTGATCATTTAACCGACATGCCCCACTTACCACAGGTGGTATCCAACCTATGCCCCAGCTGAAAGGGTGTCAATACTGCGCCACCAGTAAAGACAACTGCATAGGACCCTTTACTATCAGGACCTCAAACGAGAATGGTGGATAACCACCTCATCTAACCCTCCACTCGCAGGATAGATGTCTCAACCTATGCTAGCGACATAGTTCTGGAGCATAAGGATTGCTACCAGGAATCAAACCCTCTTCTCGCAGGAATGTTCCCATCCTTAGTTCGCTCGATGCTGAATCCTACTCCTAACTAAAAGATATTTAACCGGTACTTAACTATAATCAATTGAACTAATTCTATTCTCACATCATGATACTTTATCAATATGACAAAGTTTTTTTAATTTTATTCTCTGACGGAGTATTTCTAATTGCCACTTACTTTTAAGATAAGCTTACTATCTCACAAAATGTACAGAGGTCTATAACAGAGTGAATTGATATGTAAGATTTCAGAGCTTCATGGCCCGATTATTCGATAAAGGATGATTTCTGAGATTACTGAGTTTTCCCCAAGTTTTAAGACTAACTGGGACTTCATTGTTCATCGCACGATTGACATTACCGTGAAACTGACTCGGCTCTAGACCAACAGACTATTTTGGGCATACATACCCCCAGCACACAATAGCATAAAGTAACACAAGATAGATAACTCATACACAACATGCCCATAGGCCATTATACGCAACACATAATTGAGGACTTCACACTTAGAAAATCAAATGGCCTTATTTCTCCATATAAGAATCCAATCGAACACGTGGGGAGCATCCTTTTGGTCAACAACAAATACTACACATAAACATCATAGTTACCTCAACAATTCATCATGGCATTCCATCATAAACCCACAACGCACCACAAATTCAAGGAAATCAACTACTCATAGGAACAAAGCATGAATTTATCTTTTAAGACCTAATGAACCACAATGCATAGTTTCCTATTCTCTTAAATATTTTGTATACATATGGTAGACATAAGTTAAGCATATGGATATGGCATGAAATCATAATTTGGATAACAAATATGTCAAATACTTAATTCTTCTTCACAAAGGCATTTTAGCAATTACCTTACATGCACCATTTAGGGCATAGGTTTAATGCTCAATTTCATGCACCAAAACACCATCATCCTTCAACTTCAACATCCACATTTCTCAATTCACAATCCAACTCACATTTAGTAAATATTTGACATATCAATCATTAGTAGGGATATATAATTCCGAATAACAACTATCAAGTCATAACAAGGAAATAGTGGAATAATAGTATAAATCAAGGCTTAACAATTTAAATCATCATATATTCATAATCAATTAATTTTACACCTATTATGTTATAAAAACAAAATCTCTAGTCTCTTAGGTATTTTCACAAACACCTTACATGCACTTCTTAGGCATAGGTGGATTCATCAAGATTATAAGTATTCAATCACCCATTTCGTATATCTCAACCATCATGTTAATACTACACACATACACAATGAAAATTTAGAAAGTATAATCACACACACACACACACATATATATATACACATGTATCTTGAGCCTTTGAAAAAGGATTTGTGGGATCTATGGACGAAAGGGGCCCATAGATAAACACTTGCATACCTTAGATTTCGTAGCTAAAAGAGATTGATGGAAGGAATTCTTAAATCAAAGCCTCCAATTAATTTCCCCCAATTAAAAACCCTAACCCTAACTTGATATATATATATATATATATATATATAAGAGAAATGAGAGGAAAATAAGAGGTTTAAAAGAGTGGTGAAAGACCAAAATTCCCTTAAGAAACAAATAAAACCCGAATCTGTCCTTCAGTGATCTATCCAATAGGCTGAAGTAAATTGGCCATAAATTTTTACTTTGATGTCCAAATTAGATGAAACTAATTTCATTGGAAAGAAGACTCTCAGGGCTTTCCGTTGATATATAGTAGCTTACACAGTTCATTATGTACAAGGAGTTATGATCTTTTGAAGTTGACCAAAAAAAATTGCCTGGCTGCAGTATTTTTTTTCCTGCACATTTTACGGTTCACAGTTCGATCGGAATGGTCGTAGTTTGATCAGAATGGCCGTAACTCATTGTTCGAGTGTCCGTTTTGGGTGATCCACATATCGTTGAAAATCTTATTTGATGCTCTACGAAATAGTGGGTCGAAATCCAAGAAATGACACAAAGAAAAATTATAAATCATTCTCGAAGATAGGATCCCGACACATTTAAGCATAAAATTTCAATGAAAAAAATTGTCGGGGTATTACATCATCTCCCCATTGGAAACATTCTTCCTTGAATGTGAAGGACAGATCAAGAACACTAATCGACTGAGTTTATTCAACATATCAACACATCTCAAAACATAACCACACGACTGAAGAAACCAATACTCTGCGTACGTTCACTAGTCATGCACATCTATAGCATAAAACATTCAACAACCCACTCATGGGTTAATTTTCACAACACACATGCATCTCAAATGCATAGAATCATAACCCAACCAATCTCTTCAATACATGTTCAAACATGTCCACAATTCGAGTTCCTTTCTATTGAACATGCATATTAAATACGAATATACCTAATATACCAAATTCTCGAAATCATAACTAGAAATACAACGAACGATGAGGTTAACTTCATAGAAAGAGCATGGACATGCAATTATTATAACATTATGGGGTATCTCTCCCTTGGGACCCAAGGTCCCTCTAGACATATTTCACTGAAATAAGAA
>JAPEIP010000004.1:161148734-161164164 GCA_026120095.1 Capsicum chinense | reverse complement strand
GTGTTTAATTTAAAAGGAAAAAATAAGGTTGGTTGTGGTAGAATAAAAAAAAGAGAAAAAAAATAAACAAATGAAAAACTTGAAGAGAAAAGAAAAAGAATGAAGAGCAAGATAAAACCACACCCAATCTAAAAAATCAATATAGGAGAAAAAGAGAGAAATAAAATAAGAATGATTGAGAAATGGAGCCAAATTATAAGTGCAGTGTCAAGAAGGGTGAGTTATTATATCCTAAATGTACCATACCTTCCCCAAGCCTACATTATGAGATGAGCAAAGTCCTATAGCGATCTTGGTGCAATTGTTTGAAAAACTAAGGTATAGAAAAAAGGGGAAGACTATGGTATTCTATATATATTGATTGAACTTCGTTTGTGAGCATGAGTGTCCTGACATAGTCCCTTGCATTGACATGCATGATTCTACTGTGAGAGTTAGGATTTATTTTCTGTAAGGGTACATAGGTTGTGTTATTATCTGCTTATCTGTTTAGGTAGTGTAAATTGCATATATGCTTGGCTGTTGTTACTAATATAATGTAATTTTTTTATTCTTTTGTTTCACAATATTATGATACATGTATCCATGCATTGGTTTTGAATAGTTGGATACCATAAGGGGTAATAGTTTTGAGCTAAAATCAAGTTGACTGTTGTAGGTGTCTTAGGTTTACTTAGTTAAGCATCATAGTTTGTTGTTGTATTTTAGTTTCCTGAGGACATACAAATGTTCTAAATTGAGGGGTGTTGATATGTCATTGTTAAATGAAACTTTTGAAGCTTAAAATGATGAAATTATGCAAGTACTTAGGTCCTTTTGTTATATGTGATGTGTTTTTATGTTGGCTTTACAAAAAATAGTGTTTGGAGCAGCATAGGAGAAAATACATGAAGTGTAGTTGGAAAGCTACTTACGTAACCCACCTACGAGCCATAAGTGGTACTTATGCCCCGAGTAGTTTAGGTCGTAAGTAGAAGACTGATGTTTTGAAAATTAAAATATTCTCTGGGACCTACAAAGGCTGACTTATGGGGCGTAAGTAGTACCTGCGGCCGTTGTAGGTACCCCTTGCAAGTTGAGTTCTTAAGGATGTTGATTTCCTTTGAGACATACGAACCTACCCAAGGCCTGTAGCTACTACCTACGGCCCGTAAATAGGGTCGTCGGTAGGTATCGACATAGTTTTACTATTTTGTTTTCGTTAAGATTTTTAGGTTTTCTGATGTATCCTATTAATACCCCATCGATGTTTTATTTTTATTTGATGAACTTTACATACTTACAACAATATATTTTGTTCTAAGATACATTTTTTATCTTGAAATTCTCGTTCTTAACTTTTAGAGTTTCATATTAATTTTAGATTCTGCTTTTTATTCTTAATTCATTGTGAGATTATTCATATGCTTTCAATTTTGAATTCAATTATTGTTCTGGCAAACATGAGTAGTAAAACCTCTTAACATAGGTTGTAGAAACCATGATGGAATATCAAAGTAGAGGAACTGCAGAGTCTTTCTTGATTGGTGTTCTTTTATGTATTGTGATTTTCTTTGAGTTGTTGTTTTGTTAGCAATTGAAGATGCTAAGAATCTACTTATATTTGATACTAACTCTATAGTGAGGTTGATATTAGGTGAAAAAATCTCAACAGTAATTTGAAGCTACCAACCTTCACTTAATTAACTTAAGACTGAGAGAAGATAGTAAATCTGGGCTCCAGGACAAGGGTTAGTAATGTGACAAGGGTTCATAGTATGATACTCTGATACTGAGAGGAGATGAGTGAAATTCATCAAAAGGTGTCGAGAGATTGTTGGTGATACATAACTTGAGCAATTCTACATGCAAAGGCACCGAGATAGTTTGACGAGCACAATAAGTTGCGGAGTTAGGAAGTCAGAGAGAACATAATTCTAGTTTTGGTTTCATATTGATTTCAACCTAAAGTGTTCAAGATTTCTTACTACTACTATTTTTCTTACAAAATCTCCCCATTAACTTTCTGCACTTTCCGACTACATCAGCAAATTTTTGACAAAGATTTGTCCTATTACCTTGGGTTTGACCCCAACCTTTGTTGGGTTCTTTATTTGATAGAGACCATATTATACTTTTTAGGAGGTGTAATTTTGGAAACATCAACCATAACCTTACCACAAGCACAAACATGAAGACCTTTCAAGTAACTTATATCAACTAACAACACTTTGCCTTTTTCAATAAGCCATAGAGCTGAAAATAAGTAAAAGTCAAGTAGAGAACAACTGAGGTTTATACTATGACTACCAACAAGAATCAAAGTCAACAAACCATTACTCAACAGCAATAAATTGACCACATCTCAAATACATCAATAGTCGGATATTTGAAGAGTCATACCAATCACTTATAATTTAGTCTGTAACCCTTAGAAATCCATTTAAACAACATCCATATTAATAGTCATAAATCTAGGTTAACTCAAGAAACAAATTATAACAAGTCAATACATAATCTCGATTCACCTAAGGAACGAATTTAACAAGTCAAAAGTACAATTATAACAAGTCCACAAGAAACCTAGTCCACTTAGAAAACAAAATATAAGATCAGATAACACATAGACCCAGTTCACTCAACAACTCTATATATAAATATATGTATATATATATATATATATATATAACAAATAAGCACATGAACTTGGTTCACTCAAAAAATTTGCACTCTCACCAATACTTGAACACACACGCTAAGGTTCGTATGATCGCCCACTAGCTATCACTTTTAGGGGACGAGCTCTTGTCCATGTATCAAAATTTCAGACATTTAGTTACTGCTAACCTTATATTAACAAATATCATTAAGATGTCCAAATATTTATATGTTCTACAATAATGATAGAAATTCCGTGAAAATGCCCAAATACTGGTACATCACATAATAATAATAATAATAATAATAATAATAATAATAATAATAATAAAATAAGTCCTATGAAGATTCCCAAATACCAGTACATCCCACAATGATAATAAGTGTCATATAATCACAACAACAATGACAATGTTTATCACATTTACAAAACCAACATGATTTTAATACAATTTCATTACATGTGCTTAACACTTCAGACATAAAATACTCATTCCTTTTCCTTGAACATCTATTATAACGAGCATATCATGCATGCATAAACAAAGTAGGTTTCAACCACATTAAAGCCTTACCAGCTCAATTTGGACTTAGTTAGGACTTGCAATGTCTAAGATATACACTCATACCTATGGTTCATACCATAGTTCACCCTAAACTTTCAACCTAAATTGGTACCTTATAAGAACACCATTCCACTGGTTACTACCATAGATCATTCAAAATGCACCAATACCTAGCACCTCTAATTAGGCATTTAATAAGGTTCTAAAGTAATTTTTGGATACAACAAAATTTTTAATCACATAAGGATGAACAACGTCAAACAAAGCACATTAAGTTATTGTTAGATTTCAATATCATAAGCAACAACAAATCCAATCAACTAGGTTTTACACTTATGGTTCATCCCAACATTATGCCTACATGCCTAACATGAAATCTCCCATCGATTTACATCATGCCTATGCTTTCAAATCGAAGTCTAAAATACTCAATTAAAACTAACCTACCACGATGTCAAGTAACTGCTATAGAGGCACAAATACAAGCTTTTGACTCTGTTCTAGTGATTTCAAACATAAATTCATTGATAAAACCATGAATTTTACCCCATTTAAGCATATTTCCCCCTCTCCATTGCTCCAGGGCCCTTAGGCAACCCTAGAAGTCTTTTGGAAGACTTCTTTATCCTTTTTCAGCTGAGAAGAGAAGGAAAACTAGATAAAATAGGATTTGGTTTCTTCTTTTGGCATCCCTCTAGAATGGTTAGTCGGATGCTACAACGGATCCGCTACAGTAGGATGATGTTAGCCCTACCTACAACGGACTGGCTTTAAGCAGCCAAGTGTTGGCAAAATAGTTATTTGGATTGCAAGGTTCATGACTTGAATTTTTTAGTTGGTGAATGAGTTATATCAAATGCATCACCCATAAAGGGTGTCATGAGGTTTGAGAAGTAGGGAAAACTTAGCCAGAGGTTTAATGGTTCTTTTGAGATTTTAAAATGCTTTAGGAAGGTGGCCTTGGGTTTTCCCTACCTCCTGATTTTTCATTGCATTAACTTTTTAAGTCTTGATATTGAAGAAGTATCATTCTATGGTTTACAAATAGTTTAGTAGGATTTGGTGGATTTATATTAGATTCTGACATTTGAGGAAGATTTAGAAATTGAGATCAAAGGAAATCATTTAAATAAATGTTCGATAAAAGCATTGTCCAAATTAGGAGGCTAGTTCAGAGATATAGTTTGATATACAAAGTATACATTCAAAAGTTTGAGATAGTTCAGGTACCACTCTTATCCTTACATTTGAGGATGAAAAGTGTATTTTAGTGGTGGATGATGACAAATCTCATGGTAATATTTTATATGCTATGCATTTTGATTATTTTACCCCTTCTCATGGTTACTTTATGGTATATGTGGTAGGTGGGTATGGCTGACATAATACTCTAGGTGGTTAGGGGAAACTTATGTGAGTTTTTTTTTTCATTTTTGAAGGTTTGGAAGTTAATTTAGTTGACTAAAGTCAAAATTAAGGGATACCACGATCATATGGAAATTTTGACAGCCCCATTGATTTTAAATAAGGTATCATTTTTGAAAACCATAGTAATAGTAACAACATTTTCAATAAAAGTAGTAGTAAAGGAAAATAAAAATATAAGAATATCAATTAAACATAAACTAAAAATTAAACTTAGATGTAATAAGTTAATGAAATATTACACTTTAAAATTGAAATGCATTAGATGGAATCTTAAAATGAGGACAAAGGGGAAGAGATGTAGAGAGTCCTAGGAAACAACTTAAAATTCAAAATAGAAAAAGACATAGATAGTCCATGGGACAACATGGATATAAAAATTATTACTAATAAAATAAGATCGACGTAGGTCCTAGATCCTTATCAATTTTAAATATGACTCATTAAATAAAGCCATCACTTTATCATTATTACAGTCTATCGATTCAGACCATGTTGGACTTTGTGGAAAGCCAACAGAGTAGTTTTGATTGTCATTTATTGGAATTGATGGACCCATTATTGGGGTACTCATGGAAGGGTCCATTTCTAGTCTCGCTAGAGGAAACACTGGAGTACACATTGGAGAAGTTATTCCAAGTGAAGATACTGGCAAATCTATTGTTGTTGGAGGTATTCGAGGAAAAAAAGAATCTCTTGTAAGTTTTATTTGTTGGGATGTTGAAGAATACATTTGTGGAACCATTGGAGAAAATATTTTTGATGAAAATGATGAATAATGAGGAACCAACAAGGGGTCCACATGAGAAACCATTTGAGGAGGAGTCATTAAAGGATCCTCCAGATGATGCAATTGTTGGGGCACTTTAGTGTGAGAGAATGAAAAATTATGGGTAGATCCACCATAGGAAGATCCTACATTAGATTAACATCCACATCAGGGAAAAATAGAGGAGCTCTTGGACCTTCAAAGTCAATCCCACCAGAAATAGTTAATGGAGCCATCATAGAAACCATCGGTATTGGTCCATCAGTAGGGGATAATAGAGGAGCCATTGGAACCTCGGAGTTAGTCTCTCCTAGTATCACTGGTCCAAAAATTGGATGAGAGGAACTCGATGTAGAACCATCTCCATCAGCTTTTTTCCATCATTTCATGTATCTTTTTGAGATGTTGTCTCATCATTAACATCATATCATTAACATAGATAGGGTTCATGTCAATGGTAACATCTTTTCCTTTCATCACATCTTCCATTGATATCGTGATTTTCTTGATATTATTTTCCTTCCTTAACTTCTCTAGTTTTTTCTCCATCTTAGCAATTCTTTTTTGGTGAACATATCTATTGTCGTCATATTTTTGGATTGAAACAATGGTGGAAGCTGCTTAAATTTGGTAACAATATTGATTGTCTCATCATAGTTTGAAAATACAATCGGTTCTTTTTGCTAAGGGCTAAACATGACGCTAGTCGTTTCAACCTCACAAAGTTTACTGAGATCACCAGCCTTTTTCACAAACCCTTTTTGTCTTTTCCTGTATGTGTCTCTCATTTTACCATCATTTTCAATAAAAGCAAAGTTCACTTTTTTCCTACTCATTGATAGAGGAGGAAGAGGAGGAAAAATGTGTTTGTTTTAATGGAGATTAAATAACTTTTTTTATTTTTGTGTGTTTCTTTACCTAGGACAGACTCAATTGTATAGTGGAAATTTAGATTCAATAAATTTTTGAATAGTTTCAATTGGAGTATACTTAATTATCAATATTAACTATTTTTGGCATAAAATTAAATGAGGGTGTATTAGATACCAAATTAAATGCTATCATTTTGAAATATGTGTAGTTTATGACCCGAATCTTATCTTGATCAACTTTTTTGAGTCAAACTTTTCTTATTAGGAAAATAACTTAATGTGGTTTAAATTTAAGTATATAAAAAAGATGGTCATAAAGTAATAACAAGTTTATTTGTTTACGTATTTTAGTCATCAAGAAATTTAAGAAAATATATTTTAATTTATATATTCACAAAATTAAAATTGAAACAAGCAACAATTTAAAATGATTAATAAGTTCGAGAAATGAGTTTTTGATAATATTTTGAATGTGCATAAAAATAATCAATTTAATGGTTATTATTTTTTAAAAAATTACAAATAGTAATATAATTTTAAATGGTGAATTGGGTATGATTATAGTTGTTGGAACGCTTGTAGAAGTGCATTAAAATTTTCTCCAAATTTGAAATAAATCATATTTTGTAGATATTTTGTGCTACTTTTAAATAATTTAAAAAATTAACTTATTTTGTTAGTGTCTGATACTCACCAACTTGTCAGTCAACTCACAATGGAGATTTATCTAAATTAGTTTTGAGAAAAACCAATGTGTATATATAATGATTGCACAAAAGACTAATCAAAATAATCTATTTAAATATAGTGGAAGAAATTTTTTTTAAGTCATTTTAATAAAAATGCAGAAGAAGAAGAGGAATAATTAGTCGTAGATTGTCTTACTATTTTTTTACTATTTTTTTATTAAATGAAATCAAATGTTTTTCTTTGATGAGATTTCCTCCGTTATGGTAATTAGATTAATACTTTAATTATCTTATCATTCATAGTTATGTCCATCTGATCTTTTCTAGCCACTGTCCATAATGTCTTTTCATATAAATCAAGGAAAAAGAAGAAACAATAAATTTAGGTTAGATCTCATATCTTCATTCACATTCTGTTTTGTCTAGTCCTGCGCTTATTAAAATATAAGAAAATTTAGAAGAATGACTGATAAAGAAATGGACACTTTAACCCACCGACGTGAGATTTCAATATCCCCGCACATTCAGTGCTGGACATCTGGAGCATGGACAATATAAGACGGGGACCTAACATCGAAACAATGAACTGGGTGGGCATGACTCTGATATCATGATAAAGAAATGGACTTTGGGTCTAACTCAACCTCAAAAACTAGCTCATGAGAGTCGGATTGCCAAGACCATATAAGGAGACCGAAGACCCTTTAACTCACCGATGTGGGACTCCAACAATGAACAATGACCTCATACATAATATAAAAGTTTAATTTGATTTTGGTACACTATTAGAATAAATCTTTTTACACTATCATGTAATTTTAAAGGTAAAAGTGTAATTTTATTAAATAATATTAGAATCCTTTTTTAATTTTAATAAGAAGTTAGAAATATTAAGAGCTATTCGAATATTAGTTGTAATGTAACTTAAATTATCTCCACATTTTAAAATTTATAGTCAAGTGTACGTGTTTTACATATGTGTCTCGGGTTCATTAATAATAAATTTTTATTTAAAAAAATTATTGTGTGTATGTTGTAGTATTAAGTGAATAACTTTTTTAAAAAAGAATGTAAAATTTTTAAGATAGAAACAATACTTTAAAGAAAAGGAAAAATTACAGGAAGTAGCATACTTACTATAATTACAATAAATAGCAATACTTTTGTAAAATTATAGTTTATCGCAAGAGTAGCATTATTTTACTCATTAGTTAGGCAAGTGCATGTTTTAATTTCACTACCTAACATTTTTCTATTTTCACTCCACTATTTCGCCTCCCTCAAATATAGTTATATCTTTTACCCCTTTTTTCATCTTATTTTTTTATTTTTTTTATTACCACTTTATTTTATCTCTTCTATTTCTTTTCTTTTTTTCCTTTTTCGTTTTTTTATTTTATTTTATTTTTTTTCTTTTTTTTTCTTTTTCATATTTGAAGATAATTATCTCCATGATCTTCAATATTTCAAAATAAAACATGTCTTTCACTATCTTATATCTCTACCTTTTTTTTCTTGTTAGTTTTTTTCATCTTATTTTTATCATTTTATTTTTTTTATTTTGATTTCTTTGTCTTTTTTATTTTATTCTTCCCACTTTATTTTCCCTCTTCTATTTCTATTTTTTTTCTTTTTCATATCTTTTTTTTCTATTTTCGTTTTCTTCTTTTTTTTTTTCTATTATATTTTGTTTGTTTTTTTTACACTTCTATTTTTCTTTCTTCCTTTTTTTTTCTTTTTCACTTCTCTTTTTTCTATTTTTTTCTTTTTATTTTTTTGGTTTTTATTTTTATTTTTTTACTCTTCTATCTCTAACTTTTTTTTGAAAAGACAAATATGTATATCACATACACATGTTCAAAAAACATACAAAATACATAGTCATACAGATCTGGATATGTATTTACAATACAAAACATACATATGTATTTATGAAATACATATTATATTCATATTAAACAATAACAAACAGAACTATACTATATATCTTCATATGTATTTGCGAAATACAAAGATGACTCATATAAAATGAGAATATACATATGGATCAGGTATGTATTCTGTAAATAGATATGTAGAGCTACATGCATTTTATACTGTATTGGATTTGTCTTTTAAGTGTATATACTATGTCATTTTAGAGGGTAACATATGTACCTATTTATTTTCTTTTACTGTTTTAAGATATGTATATGTATTTTTTTATTACCTATATGTATATGTATATAATTGTCATTTTTGTTATAGAGATTTTGTGTCCTATACGTTTATATATACATATGAGTCAGATATGTTTTTCTGTAAATACATATGCAAATATATATGTATGTTTTTTTTACCATAAATACATATGCATATTTGTATGTCTATTTATATTATATATTTTTTGAATATGTATATATGATATAGATATTTGTCTTTTAAAATTAAAAGATAGAGAAAGAAGAGTGAGAAAAAAAATAGAGAAAAATAAAAATTTGAAAACAAAAAGAAGAAAGAGAAATAGAAACTAGAAATAGAAGTATAAAAACAAAAGCGAAAAATATTTTTAAAAAAAAAAAGAAGAAGAAGAAAACAAAAAAATATAGGAAAAGGAAAGAAAAGGAAAAAAGAAAAAAATAAAAAAATAAAAAAGGAAAAAAATAGAAGAGAAAAATAAATTGGAAAGAAAAAATGGAAAAGAAAAAGAATTAAAATAAAATTAAAAAAAGATAAAAAGAATGAAAAAACTAACAAGAAAAACTAATTTGAGATATAAGAGAATGATATTTTGAAATTTTAAAGATCATGGAAATAATAATCTTCATATTTGAGTTTGATTTGGAAAAAAATCTACTAATTTAAATAAGAGTAATTATGAAAATTTAATTAGATGGGATAATTATTCTTTATTTAACACAACCAATTTGAGTAAAACAAGGGAAGTAAATCTTGTTGTATATGATAGCAGCAGTTTACTAAAATACAAAATACAATTTGCTATTTTTTGTAATTATGAAACTGTTGCTAGAAAAATTACAATTAAGACTTTATAGTTGCTATTTCTGAAATTTTCCCTAAAGAAAAATATTAAAACTCATCACCACATCTTTTCTAATTTCTCATACGTTATTATTCAAGAAGTAATCTTTGTCACTATAATCCTGCTCTTAAATAAATAGTTAGAACATATATCCAAGATTGTATTGTTCTACACAACAACGGACCAACTATATTTCCACAGAGTAGGGTCTAGAGAGAAAAAGTTTACACAATTCATATCTAAACTTCAACAAAAGAAAAATCATCAATTTTACTTCATGTACAGTTCTACTTCTTTAACGTCAGCTTATTGGTTTCATTACATTAGTATTATTACATCGTGTTCTTCCATGCCAACTTGCTAATTTCATTACATTAGTATTATTACATTGTGTCTTTTTCTTATGACTTGTATGACAATTATTATATATTTAAGAGTCTCTTCATTTATTTTTAAAGATATTGATATAATAATTAAAGAAAAAAGGTGAAAATAATTTACACTGATTGCAATTACAAAAAAAAAAGAAGAAAAGCAAACAGATCAAAAAATTTGAGGTTGTGTCATTGACTAAACACCACTAGTATGAAGAGTAACCTAAGAGCAATAATTCAATCGTTATATGCATAAGATAAAAAAAAAACTTGAAAGATAATGACTCTTTTTACAATTAAAACATAAATGAAATAAGATGCATTATAGTCATGCTACAAAGTACACAAATAACCACCAGTTGAATGTAACATGACAATCCCGTAAACATCACAAAGAATTTAGAATTTAGAATTCAAACAATTTAATAGATTTATGACATATGATAAGAAGTAACAATGTAAAAGATATACAGTATAGGTGCACCAATTGGTAACAATAAGCATTTAGTTGATTAGCGAAATTGATTGCCTTTAGTTTACGTGCACATTAGATGTTCATTTCGATTTCTACTTCTGCCTTTTGTATATGCAGAGATGTGAATAGTGTCATCAATGTGCACCAGAATTTACAGAGAATTTATTTTCCTACTACCATAAATTTTAGAATTTTTAAAGAATTAATCACAGAGAAAATTATAAAGTGATATCCTAATGGTACAAAATTTATAGAAAATATAACTGAAAATAC
This sequence comes from Capsicum chinense, assembly GCA_026120095.1. NCBI lineage: Eukaryota > Viridiplantae > Streptophyta > Magnoliopsida > Solanales > Solanaceae > Capsicum > Capsicum chinense. The sequence continues at coordinate 161,153,062 of JAPEIP010000004.1, read as the reverse complement.
CAAATTGTAAACTGCTAAGAAACTGCATATTCATACCACACAGATAGAAAAAAAAAAAAAAGAACAGGCATACATTACGAATAGAAAAATAGAGAAAGATGAAGATTAATACAAATATTTATTCTTTAATTTTTGTTTATATCATCAAGAAACAAAGAAATCATGGACAACGACAACAAAGAGAAATTAAAAAAAAAAAGAAATTTGTGTTAAATTAAATCTACATATGATTGATATAATGTAAAATATAATATTGAGAGAATAAGTTCCACTACAAGACTAGGTTGCTGTTAAAGAAATGATAGTCAATTTATAAATGTCCAAATTCTTTTCTTCATAGAAAGGAATTCTCTAAATATGAAAAAAAGTTATTTTCTTTTGAAAAATATAGAAATCAACTGTTCTATTAAATTATTTAAGGTATTATTTTATATTTTTAACTAAACAAATTATTTAGGATAGTATTTAACCGTGATTGTAGTTAGAATTCTATACTGACTTGCACTCTTCCCATGCCCCCCTCTCTCGTATTTTTTATGTTTCACGTAACTAAATATATTTTATTTTAACTTATATTTTAGGAATTTTTAGTTTTATATAATTTAATAATCAATATTATAAATATAATTGTTTAATAAATTACTGATGCAAAAAGAAGATTTTATCTATTGTAGGGACTTTTAATGAAGTACAAAAAGTTCAAATCACTTTTATAAGGGTTTGCACACTTTTAATATATTAAGTATAAATATAGATATAGATGATAGATTATAGATTATAAATAGGGGAAGTTTCAAAAATAACAAAAGTTTGGCACAAAATCAACCTTTCATAGCCACACTTCACATATTTACCATTTATAGCCGTTGTATTCGCTTCACAACTACTGTATTCACTTTTACTCAGTGGTCAGTATTCATAAAAAACACAAATACACTGCATATTTTATCTCCCCAAAAACACTACCTTTTTTTCCTTTTTTTTAAAATATTTTTTTCTTTTTTATGTTTTCTCCGTTTTCTCTTTTTCTTTTTCTATTTTTTCCTATTTTTACTTTTTTCCTTTATTTCTTTTTATTTATTTTTATTTTTTTTCCTCACTTAAATCTCTAATTTCTATTTCTTCTTTTCTTTTTTTCTTTGATTTTTTTTATTTTTTTTGTACTTATTTTCTTTATTGTTTTTTATTTTATTTTATATTTTTTGTATTTTCGAGAAATATGACTACTCGAGCATAAGTCATGGATGATAACGTAAATACCGCAATTGTTTATCGAATTTGTAGTCACACCATCATTTATATTTTTATATTCATTGACAACTGTATTTGTATTTGTATTTTAAAGTTCGCACTTGCATTTGTATTTTTATTTTATTGTCGCATTTGTATTTGTATTTGTATTTGTTAGTTCGCACCACCACCACCAACATACCCAGTGTATTTTCATATAGTCGGTTCTGGGGAGGGTAGAGTGTATGCAAACCATACCGCCACCTCAGGTGAAGTAGAGAGGTTGTTTCCGATAGACCATTAGTTATCACCATCATATATATTTTATGTACTCCCCGCTTGTATTTTGAAGAACTTTTTTGCATTTGTTTTTTATAAATGATTGCATATTATATTGTATTATATTTGTATTGTGATTTTATTGTATTTGTATATTTGGATTATATTTGTATTTGTATTTTATTTTCATCGATGTTTTTTATTTGTAAAGAATTATTTTGTATTTGTATTTGTAAGTTAATTGCGTATTGTATTTAGTCGTGATTATGTATAATTTATCAGTAGTGTTTGTATACAAATAAGTAAATGCATCAGTTATATTTTTTTGATTCTAAAATATACAAATATGTAATGTATCATTTGATACAAATGTACCATTTTGTATTTGTATGTCAAAATTATCATTCTTATTTGTAGATAAACAAATATCACTTGATACAAATACAATTACAAGCAAATGAAACAAATGATTTTACAAATACAAATACAATATGTATTTGTATAACAATTTGAATTGTATTTATTTGTATCAATAAATTCAACTCGTATCAATAAATACAAACAAGTATTCGTTGAAAACAAAATCAATCATTCCTTTTCAATAATTGAAAAATACAAATGAAGTTAATTACAGATACAATGCAATATTTCTTTACAAATAGAAATAATATTGTTTTTTCAAATCTAGTCGGAGTTTTAGCCATGCCGTTTTTCTGATCTCACCGATAACTACGTTATTTTTCAAATTTGTCCGACCATTAGGAATACAACCTCCTACCATTGTCGGTACACAACCTTCAACTACCATAATATCTCCAGTCACCACCCTCCACCTTTTTTTGTTAAATCTATCTCTGTTCAAACAACTCGTCACTCTTCTCTTCATCAAAGCTCACACCAAAATGGACACTGGAAGACAACAAACCTATTCAATGTCAATGCACCAACCATAGAAGAAAAAACTATGAACGCGCATACCGTTAGTATATTCTTTTAAAAAATACAACAACTAGAAGTATGTAGGCTATAAAAAGTAATTAAGAAAAATTTATGCACATGCCTAGGCCACAGAAGGTAATTAAGGAAAAGTGAAGCAATAATTGATAATAACGACCCACTATACGCTGATTTTGGTACTTTTCCCTAATAAATATTGATGTAGATTATAGATTTAATTTCCAAACTCATTTCCCTGCTTTCTTAATCGACAACACCACTATGATAGCACCGAAAAATGACATAGTCATAGTTCTTCTCTCCATTGTACGGACTCTACAAATTAAATAATTTTCATGATCAGTAAGGAAAGCTTAGCGGAGAATGATTCAAATAAGAAAATAAAAAATAATATTTAAATAGCTTATGAAAAAACTAACAAAGTGGCTTGACCATATGTTATAGTAGTTCATTGCTATAACTTTTAACTTTACTTATTTATCCAACTAGTATAAGAATCTTTGTCGTATTATATTATTTGCAAATCAAGATTAAAGGGTTATTTGGGACAACCTAGTTGGTTTGGAGGGCGGTTACCCACCCGAGTGATGAGGGATCGATTTCCTCCTCAATGCCTTCTGGGTTTAAGCCTGTCACACAGGGCTTGCCTAGTGCGGTTTACATACATCCTCATGTGGTTTGCAGACTATTGCATCGGGGGGTTTACCCACTGCGTACATAATGCTCACCCGAAGGGTAGAGGCTGTGGCAAAGGGTGTAGCGGCTGCGGGTTTTCCTGAAAAGCTTTTTTTTTTTAAATCAAGCTTAAAGGCCAAAACCTAAACCTAATCGTATCTTGCATCTTCTTTTATTAATATTATAAATAAATTTATGTCATATTATGTATATTCTTTACGAAATGTTAATGGCCAAAATGCCAAAATGCACATCTCATCGAATCCTCCGTCTTCTTTTATTCAAGCGAAAAGACATAAAGTCACTATCGAATTTGTCCGAGATTTTTAAAATGATACCTTAACTTTTCGGTCGACTTATTACCCCACAAAAGTTATAAAAATTATTATAAGTAGACCATTTTGACTAAATTTTTAGCCTATATATTTTATCATGCAAGAGACGCGCGTGAGTGAAAAAAATTGTTGAACCAATAAATTAAAAAATGTCACGTGTAATAAAAAGGTTCCACTTTTTTCGTTTTGTATTTTAGTAGTTTTTTCTTTCTTTTCTTTTTTTTCTTTTATTTCTTCCTTCTTCTCCATTAATGGTGTTTTGTTTTTTCTCTTCCCCTTTTTCTCCATTAATAGAGTAATGGTGAATTTTAACGTGGTTGGTGTTTATTTTTCAATAAAAGAGATAAATATACATAAAAAAGGTTGGTAAAAAGGACATGATATGTTAGCCACCATTTTTCTGGCGAAAAGATATTTTCCTATGCCAAAAAAAATGATGAACTTTTAATGAATTGCTGAATTATAAAGGTGACAGAAATTAATGTTAAAGTGAGATAGCAATTTTAGTAAAACAAATCATAATCAATTATAAAAATCATTGATTTTCGTATAAAATTGGAGGATAAAAAATAACTAACAAAATAGATTCAACAAATTATGTTCAATCTTAATTTTCTAAATTGGCTACAATTATAATAATGCAAAAAGAATGAAGTGATTATTATTTTTAAGTTTAAAGGTTGATTATGGTAGTTTTAGACTGTGGAATGAAGAAGATGGAATCAGTTCAAGAAGAAAAGTACAAGAATGTGTGTGGGTTTGGGGAGTGGAGGTATTGGCTAATGTGGAGGAAGGAGATTGGGTAAGAGAGAGAAAAAATGTCAAAAGAATAAGAGAGAAAAAAAAAAAAAA
>JAPEIP010000004.1:161137961-161148634 GCA_026120095.1 Capsicum chinense | reverse complement strand
TTACAAATACAAATACAATATGTATTTGTATAACAATTTGAATTGTATTTATTTGTATCAATAAATTCAACTCGTATCAATAAATACAAACAAGTATTCGTTGAAAACAAAATCAATCATTCCTTTTCAATAATTGAAAAATACAAATGAAGTTAATTACAGATACAATGCAATATTTCTTTACAAATAGAAATAATATTGTTTTTTCAAATCTAGTCGGAGTTTTAGCCATGCCGTTTTTCTGATCTCACCGATAACTACGTTATTTTTCAAATTTGTCCGACCATTAGGAATACAACCTCCTACCATTGTCGGTACACAACCTTCAACTACCATAATATCTCCAGTCACCACCCTCCACCTTTTTTTGTTAAATCTATCTCTGTTCAAACAACTCGTCACTCTTCTCTTCATCAAAGCTCACACCAAAATGGACACTGGAAGACAACAAACCTATTCAATGTCAATGCACCAACCATAGAAGAAAAAACTATGAACGCGCATACCGTTAGTATATTCTTTTAAAAAATACAACAACTAGAAGTATGTAGGCTATAAAAAGTAATTAAGAAAAATTTATGCACATGCCTAGGCCACAGAAGGTAATTAAGGAAAAGTGAAGCAATAATTGATAATAACGACCCACTATACGCTGATTTTGGTACTTTTCCCTAATAAATATTGATGTAGATTATAGATTTAATTTCCAAACTCATTTCCCTGCTTTCTTAATCGACAACACCACTATGATAGCACCGAAAAATGACATAGTCATAGTTCTTCTCTCCATTGTACGGACTCTACAAATTAAATAATTTTCATGATCAGTAAGGAAAGCTTAGCGGAGAATGATTCAAATAAGAAAATAAAAAATAATATTTAAATAGCTTATGAAAAAACTAACAAAGTGGCTTGACCATATGTTATAGTAGTTCATTGCTATAACTTTTAACTTTACTTATTTATCCAACTAGTATAAGAATCTTTGTCGTATTATATTATTTGCAAATCAAGATTAAAGGGTTATTTGGGACAACCTAGTTGGTTTGGAGGGCGGTTACCCACCCGAGTGATGAGGGATCGATTTCCTCCTCAATGCCTTCTGGGTTTAAGCCTGTCACACAGGGCTTGCCTAGTGCGGTTTACATACATCCTCATGTGGTTTGCAGACTATTGCATCGGGGGGTTTACCCACTGCGTACATAATGCTCACCCGAAGGGTAGAGGCTGTGGCAAAGGGTGTAGCGGCTGCGGGTTTTCCTGAAAAGCTTTTTTTTTTTAAATCAAGCTTAAAGGCCAAAACCTAAACCTAATCGTATCTTGCATCTTCTTTTATTAATATTATAAATAAATTTATGTCATATTATGTATATTCTTTACGAAATGTTAATGGCCAAAATGCCAAAATGCACATCTCATCGAATCCTCCGTCTTCTTTTATTCAAGCGAAAAGACATAAAGTCACTATCGAATTTGTCCGAGATTTTTAAAATGATACCTTAACTTTTCGGTCGACTTATTACCCCACAAAAGTTATAAAAATTATTATAAGTAGACCATTTTGACTAAATTTTTAGCCTATATATTTTATCATGCAAGAGACGCGCGTGAGTGAAAAAAATTGTTGAACCAATAAATTAAAAAATGTCACGTGTAATAAAAAGGTTCCACTTTTTTCGTTTTGTATTTTAGTAGTTTTTTCTTTCTTTTCTTTTTTTTCTTTTATTTCTTCCTTCTTCTCCATTAATGGTGTTTTGTTTTTTCTCTTCCCCTTTTTCTCCATTAATAGAGTAATGGTGAATTTTAACGTGGTTGGTGTTTATTTTTCAATAAAAGAGATAAATATACATAAAAAAGGTTGGTAAAAAGGACATGATATGTTAGCCACCATTTTTCTGGCGAAAAGATATTTTCCTATGCCAAAAAAAATGATGAACTTTTAATGAATTGCTGAATTATAAAGGTGACAGAAATTAATGTTAAAGTGAGATAGCAATTTTAGTAAAACAAATCATAATCAATTATAAAAATCATTGATTTTCGTATAAAATTGGAGGATAAAAAATAACTAACAAAATAGATTCAACAAATTATGTTCAATCTTAATTTTCTAAATTGGCTACAATTATAATAATGCAAAAAGAATGAAGTGATTATTATTTTTAAGTTTAAAGGTTGATTATGGTAGTTTTAGACTGTGGAATGAAGAAGATGGAATCAGTTCAAGAAGAAAAGTACAAGAATGTGTGTGGGTTTGGGGAGTGGAGGTATTGGCTAATGTGGAGGAAGGAGATTGGGTAAGAGAGAGAAAAAATGTCAAAAGAATAAGAGAGAAAAAAAAAAAAAAGATATCAAAAAATATATTTAAAAATAAATTAACACCTATCAATCTATGTTTTGTGCGTGTTTAGCACCTATTTTTAAAATAATGAGATTGATTTCAAAAAGATATATTAATATTATTTTAAAATTATTTAAGGGGTAATAGGCTGCCCACAAACTTTAAGTGTCTTTTTAAAAATCGGGACAACTTCAATGGTGTCTTTATGTCGTTTCTCTCAATTAAAACCATATAAATAGATAGATCTAGGTCATATTATGCATGATTTTTGCAATTTAAAATGTCTAAAGGTAAAAAATTATAATTAAAATATAGTTAAATCTTCTATATTCCTCTATTAATTCTTTAAAAAGTCATTTTACTTCACCACGGAACTCTTAGCAAAGGTAAAAAAAGGTAGAAAAATAAACATTTCCCCCCAATTCAATTTTTTCTCTTTGACAAGAGTCTTTTTTTTTTTTTTTTGTAAAAATGATGCTTATATTATAACAAAATCGCATCTATAGGGATGTATCTTATGGCAGCTCCACTATACAAACACTGGAAGCAATAGTAGTTGCCCCTTTAGAATTAGTATTTACAACCTGATAGGTAGGAGTATTAATATAATACAATGACTGGGTGAGAGCCGATATCCTAACTGTCTGATGTGAGAATTCTCCATTTTTGTCAGCATGTAAATTATTCAAATTGGATGGCAGAGGAACCCATATCGACCTAGTACTAGTTGTAGTAGTAGATATATTTACTTTGGCCAGTGCATCTGCCAACTTATTTCCCTCCCTATAGATGTGCTTCAGTTGTGAGTTATGTAGCCTACGCATTAGGAACCTGCAAGCAGAGCACAAATTTGAGTTTTTCTTCGATAAGATGTTTAGGAAAAGTACAAGCTGAAAGCAATTTACATATATTTCAACTTTGTATAACGGTATTGAATAACTATTTCCAGTCTTAAGAGTAAAACATAAAGTTATGATTCCAAAAGGCTTAGGGTACAAACATTACTTACAAATTCTAACAGCTAATCACCCATAAAATTCCTAAATATCCCCCTTGTAAATGCTAAATTTGTCGCACTCTCAAAAGTAGCATTCATGTTTAGCATAACAAAGCTACAGGCAGGGGGCTTCTATTTGACATACATTGATATAGTCCGTGTAGTAACTTTGGATTTTTTTGCCATCATCCAGTTCTCTATTGAAATTGTTGTGACAACTACAAGGGAGATATGAAAATCTATATTATAAAAAACACATATATTTCGAGCAAGACAAATTATCTGTAAATTATATCCTAGTAAAACTTTATTAGGGATATGAAATTGGTTCATTTGAAGAGGTTTGATGTTAAATAAGAATTGCAACCAACTATATTGATGGTTACAGATAATGGCATAAGTCTGTAACTATTGAATTTTGCTCAAGATTCCTAGTTCTACCCAAAGTGGTTCAATAGATTTACATGTTAAGAAAATATGAGTGCTTGTTTCCTCTGTGGAGGAATTACAACTTTTATATATCAGTGAAAAAATACAGTGAACATAGTAAATATAGGATGCAATCGGAATTCGATTATGGTTCAGAAGCCAAATGAAATGACAAAGTTTTTGCGGAAGCTATAGCTTCCAAATCCAACCAAATAATTCCAAACCTAACACAGCAACTAGCTCACTACCCAAAGCGATGGCTCTATAACAAGAACTAACAGTGAAGGATTTTGAATCCATTAAGCCGCATCTAATTCTATCAATCAGGGTGGTATTATGCAAAGGAAAGTGGATATAGTTAATTCGAGACAAAATGTCTATGGGAAGGACAAAAGAAAGTTGTGAAAGATCCAATAAGTTTGCCGTTCTAAATCTACATATTTTTTCTTGACTATTGTATTCCTGGAGAGGACCTTGGATCAAACTCTTTAATGGAATATTTGGCCCTATCCAGGATTCATTATAGAAGCCAACGTTCTTATCATTGCCTGGAAGCCATTGCAAACCAATTTGACACTGGCGCTATTCTAAAGTCAGCATCTTTTAAATTTGAGAAGGGTCTTCCCGGAGGCCTAAACATTTTGCGCATAAGATCCGCGCACAGAGAGATTATGAATGTAAAGCACGCTATGTTGATGTGGCTACGAGGGCCAAATTTTTGTCTCTATTCATTGGATATTGAAGACTCCCTGATCCTTGGTCTTTGTGAGCGCATCCCATTTAAGAAGATAGATCTTTCTATGGGTTTGAGTAGTTCCACCAAAGAAATTTTATTGGTAAGCTTCCATACTAGTTACAACATAAGCCAAAAGCTTTAGAAGGTACATTAAATGATTTGGGAGGCTATTTAGGATGAATCTGACTAAAGTCATTGTAAATCCCCAAAATGGTACCCCAAGCGTCACATGGTGCTCGAGACTATGAGTATTCCCAAGCTAACCCTTTAAGACTTCTACAAATTCTGAAAATTATAATAACGATGAACTAGGCATACAAATTGCTAAATGCTGAATTACTATCTAAACAAAAAATATTTGACCTAGAAATCTGATCAATTAACACTTTAAATCTAATACAAGATAAACAGCCGGACAAGCCTCTACTATTACTAATTAGAGAGCCACTGGGACAGTCCCCTAGATGACTCGAACTAAGCTAAAAACAACTGATTAAAGTACTTTAAAAGGCTGGAAATCTGAATTAGGGGGTCCCCAAACTATGAGGACACAAACTGTCGGGATACACGTAGGGATGCTAGCGGTCAATCATGCTACTAGAACAGAGAACCAGAACATACATTATAAGAAAATGTAGCACATAGACGTATATGTAGATCAATACTTTTGGAATATACTAAGCATGTGGGGGTGAATGCATCAGTAAAAACAACAATTCAATATTCACAAAAATTTTTCAAGGAATGCATGCTAAGTGTAAATAACTCACTTTTGGTTGAATAAAACATTGACTGCGAAATAATAAAACATGAGTATGTAAATTATAGTAATAATCTTTGTGAGTCATAACACTTACTTCTAAAAGTTGTACTTTTATTATCTCTTAGGGAGGTTCTTCTAACCGACATAAACCATTTAACCTACCATGGAGTTGAACATCTTACCCATGTTGGGGAGAGCTGCCCTACACTTACCACCGTAGGACCTTAACTTAAGTGATCACTATAGTTAACCCATATAGGAACTTTTAACCTACGATGGCTCATAGTTTTGGGGCATGAGACCTTGGAATCATACCCAACTCGGTGCTAAGTACTACTCCCATAATTATATGCTCAGGATTTAGAAAATCCACCTTAAAATAGCATAAGGGTTTATAATGAAAACCAGTTATGCATCTTTTTGCTTTCAACTGTAATCAAAATTAACATGTTTAGATTCCATATCTTAACTGGGGATCAAAAGATCAATTCTTTCAAAACAAATCTGAATACATACTTAACAAAGATTTTTTAAAACATAATCTTCTTGAAATAACAAGACATAAACTCAGGGCTTAAAACCATGCTACAAACTCATATCAATTCACATCAAAAATTAATGCTGAATAATAATAATCTTGAAATACTTTAACAATTCTAGTCAAGATAATGAAATTCAATCCTCAACATAAGAAATCAAATCACACGCATAAATAGGTGAAAGTAGCTATGCAATTCAACACTTAAATCACCTTGTAACTTCATAAACTTCAAACATTGATATTTGGGTATGAACCCTAGACTTTAGGTCATGTAAATTTAACTTTTAAAACTAGTTTTGTTCACAATAATGAAAGAAGTATCCTTGTTCATAACCCCACATACCTTATTAGGCCTAATTGATGTAGAAACTTGACTTTGAACTTCTAAAGATGTTCTTGAAGGTTTCTTCTTGAAGTTATTAGACTTGGAAACTTAGATTATTGACTTTCTTAAAGGAGTAATGGAGATTTGGTGTTCTTGAGAGGAGGTTAGGGTTTTCTTGGTGAGTAAAAGTGAATAAAGATGTAACTAATGTTGTTTTGGGCTGAAATATTTTGTTAGAGATGGATTTGGGTGAGGACAAATTACTCAAATACCATCATGGATCTGTAATTTTATAAGATGAACTGGGCAACCGACGAGATAAGTGGTGCATCACGTTGCTCACATGATGTAATAGGCAACGCATTGCGTTGATACCCTAGATGTGATTATCGATGTATCACATCTATAGCGTGAATCCACTCTATTTTGTCCATCCAAACATGCCCCAAACCTCGTCTGAAAAATCTAAAACTCACCTGAGATGTACCATTGAGAACCCTAATCATAAAAAAACTTAGAAACTAACATTCAAAGGTCGGAAGGGTCAAATAAAATCTTCGAAGTTTAGAAGCTTTAGAAATAACTAAGTCCTAACACTTAATGATGTTTTCTGATTCTTGGACCCCCTTAGCATGCACTAGTAAGTTGAATTGATCTTGGATTTTGAGGGGTCCTGCAATATCTTCTCCTTGGGAATATTTTTCCTCGAATGAGATTGATGAAACTGAGAATGCTAAAGAACTATGATTATGTATTAAGCTGGTATAACTGAAAGCATGCTTATATGCTGAACTGAGTCGAATGCATGATTATGAAATAAGGACGATTATGTAAAGCTGGAACTGAGTATGGAAGAGAGAAAATCTGAGTAAAATGGTTACCTTAAGCTAAATATGAACTTGCAGAGAAGAGATGAGGGTACTTGGTTCACATATCTACTTTTGCCTCTCAAAGTGCCGCCCTCAACAGACTGATTCTACTAAAGAACTTTGACCAAGATAACTTTTTTATTCCTTAGTCTACGAATTTGGAGATCAAGAATCTCAATTGGGACTACTTCGTACTAAAGACTACCATGATTGTTTGTGCTTTCTAAGGGAATTACAACAGCTGGATTACCAATACAGTTTTTCAGTAAGGATACAAGAAACACTGGGTGAACGAATGACAAGTCTACAGGCAACTCAAGCTCATACGCTAATTTCCCAATACAATTTAAGATCCCGTAAGAGCCAACATATCAGGGACTAAGATCCTCCTTCTACCAAATCTCTTCACCCCCTTCATGGGAGAAATATTTAAATAAACTAAGTCACTAACATAAAACTCAAGGTCCCTTCTCCACACATCTACATACAATTTCTATCGACTCTGGGCTGTTTTCAACCTATCTCGAATTTGCTGAACTTTCTATATGGATTCAAACACCACATATGGCCCCATCAGAGAAGCCCTATCCACTTCAAACCAAGCGACAGGTGATCTACATCTTCTCCAATAAAGAGCCTCAAATCAGGCCATCTAAATGCTATAATAGTAGCTGTTATTATAGGAGAACTCGATCAACGACAAGTGATCATCCCAAATACCATTGAAATCAAGAATACAAGCTCTTAACATATCCTCTAGAGTCTAAATGGTCCTCTTGTCTGACCATCAATATAAGGGTGAAAAGCTGAACTGAGACGAACTTGGGTACCAAGACTCTTCTAAAAGGCTTTCCAAAAGTGAGAGGTAAACTGAGTACTCCTATCTTAAATGATGGACAAAGAAACTCCATGCAGTCTGACCAACTCTCTAATATAAATCTTAGTGAAATCCTTGGCTGAGTAAGATGTATGGACTGGTAAGAAATGGGATGACTTGGTCATCCTATCAACAATAACCAAAATCGAATTATGATGACGTTGCGAATAAGGCAAACCTATCATGAAATCCATAATGACATCTTCCCAATTCCAAGTGGGAATGCTAAACTCATACAAGGTGACACCAGGCCTTTGGTGTTCTACTTTAACCTTCTGGCAATTAGAACACTTAGCCACAAACTTTGTAATGTGTTTTTTCATACCATTCCACCAATAAATTTCCAGCAAATCATAGCACATCTTAATGGATCCTGGGTGTATAGAGTAACATGCACCATGTGCTTTAGCCAAAATTCACTGCCTCAAACCATCGACACATGACATAAACAGTCTACCTTGATATTGTAACACCCTATCTCCCCCTTGAGAGAGAACTTTTAGTTTTTGGTCTTTGATTGAATTCTTCAACTTAACCAAACTAGAGTCCTTATCTTGCTTTTCCTTTACTTTGGACACTAAAGAAGAGTCCAAACTACTCTGGACCCAAACATTCCCCTCGACTGAGTCAACCAATCGAACACCTAATCTAGCCAACCGATGAACTTCCTGAACTAATTCTTTATTATCACTCTCCACATGAGCAACACTACCCATAAAAGTCTACTAAAGGCGTCTACCACGACATTGGCCTTTTCTGGATGATACAAAACACTCATATCATAATCTTTTAGTAACTCCAACCACCTCTCTTTGATAAAGATTCAAATCTTTCTTCGAAAATACATATTGAAAGCTTTTATTATCGTTGAACACATCAACCTACAACCTATAAAGATAGTACCTCCAAATTTTCAAGGTAAACATACCAACAACTAACTCAAGGTTATGGGTCGGATAGTTCTTTTTGTGAGATTTAAGCTGTCTTGAGGCATAGGCGATAACCTTACCTCTATGTATCAAGACACAAACCAGACCAACTCTCAAAGTATCATAGTAAACCATAAATCCGTTTAACCCATTGGGTAGTATGAAAATAGGGGCAGAAGTAAGCCGAGTTTTTAACTCCTGAAAACTCTTCTAACAAGAATATGACCACTGAAACTTAACCTTCTTATGAGTCAATCTAAACATGGGGGACACAATAGATGAAAACCCCTCAACAAACCATTGGTAATAGCTGGCAAAACCTAAGAAAATCCTAATGTCAGATGGAGAGATGGGTCTAGGCCAGTTTCTCACTTCTTTGGTCTTTTGAGAATAAGCTCTAATGCCATCACCAGAATTAATATGGACAAGGAAAGCTACTGAACTTAGCCAAAATTCACACTTGCTAAATTTGGCGAATAATAGGTAATATCTAAGAGTTTGCAACACGATTTTGATATGGTCTGTATCATTATCATCTGTACGAGAGTAGAAAAAGATATCATCGATAAAGACTATGGAAAACATATTAAAGTACTATTTGAACACTCTATTCATCAAGTCTATAAAGGCTGTAAGGGCATTTTTTATCCCGAAAGACATGGCTAGAAATTCAAAGTGACCATAATGGGTTCTAAAAGCTGTCTTTGGAATAACACATTCCCTTACTCTAAGCTGATAATAGCTAGATCTAAGGTCTATCTTAGAGAAATAACTTGTACCTTGGATTTAACAAAATAAGTCATCAATCCTAGGAAGAGGATATTTGTTTTTGACTGTGAATTTATTCAACTAGCGGTGGTCAATGCATATTCGGAGAAAACTATCTTTCTTACGTACGAACAGGACTTGAGCGCCCTATAAAGAGACACTGGGACTTATGAAACCTTAATCTAAGACGTCTTTAAGCTGCTCTTTAAACTCTTTAAGCTCGATTGGAGCCATACAATATGGAAGAATAGACATGGGCTGTGTATCAGGAAGAAGATCAATACCAAATTCTATTTCTCTTTTGGGAGGTATCTCTAGCAAATCTTTGATAAAAACCTTGGGAAACTTATTGACTACAAAGACTGACTAAATTGTTGGAGCTTCAAACTTAGTGTCTTTGACTCATACTAAATGATAAATGCACCCTTTTGATATTAACTTTCTAGCCTTAAGATAAGATATGAAATGACTCTTGGGGAATTCAGAACTACCTTCCCATTAAAAAATTAGCTTATTGGGAAACTAAAATTTCACCACATGAGTCTGATAATCTATTGATTCATAACAGGAATAAAACCAATCCATGCCCATAATAATTTCAAAATCCACCACGTCTAGCTCTATTAGGCCAGCTAGTATGATCTTATAAAGGACAATGATATGACACTTTTTATAGGCCCATTTGGCAACAACTGACTCACCCACTAGGTGGAAACTACGATGGGCTTAGAAAGTTTTTCAGGGCCTACCCTAAAATTTACCAAAACTAAAGGAGTCATATAAGAGAGATATAACCTTGGGTCTAACAACACATAGACATCAAGATGAAAAACATAAAGTATACTAGTAATAATATCTGGTTAGCTCTCTTACTCCTGATGGGATGATAAAGTATAAAACCAATTCTAGCATTGACTGCTATCGGTACTATAGGATACATCCTGAAGAGGAACTGAGTGACCTAATGGCGTTGCTGCACTAGTAGCCTGAGTCTGGGGACAAATATCTCTGCTTTCTTGCTTAGCATACAAAAACTCTTTAATTTCATAACCCAACTTACCACAACTATAGCATCCCTTCATTACTTTCACACACTCA
>JAPEIP010000004.1:161082670-161126813 GCA_026120095.1 Capsicum chinense | reverse complement strand
TATCAATATTTTGGGATTTCTACTTTGATCTGATTTGAGAAATACTCATTTCTATTCATCTTGCTGTAAGTTCATCTTTCAAATTATGAATTCAACTTGTTGTATCGATTATTACATTATGAGTGGCTAAATCCCTTTAACCCGAATTATGGGATCTATAAGTTTGGTCTTGGTAAGTTGCTAAGTGTTCAAGATTCTAAAGGTAGTAGGACTCCTTAATAATTCTGAGGTTTTAATTATTATCTATTGGTTTAAAATGATATATAGCACCTTATTTGATTTGCTTGAATAAGAAATCAAGTATAGTAGGAAGTGAATTATTGACAGGGACTTGGAAGCTACTAACCTTCCGTTTAATAATTGAACTGTAACAAGGTTAATTAACCTGAGGTGAAGTCTGGTCAGTGAATATAAATTCTCTAAGTTCGAGAGGATTAGGTAATTAAATAATTAAGTAGGTCGAGAGACATTTAGGCATAACTTCGATAAAGACAATCTGTTGTTCCTACCTATCGTGAGAATCTTGAATCACTATTTGCATCTGTCAAGTACCAAAACCCATAGTGAACATAATTTTGGTTTTCCAAAAACTATTGATTATAAACACTGAAACTAAAGTGACCAATAATTATTTGCTAAATTCTCATAACCCCCATTTTATCTTTTTGTATCATCTGTTTGAATTCAACTTGTAGCTTTAGTTTCAAACCAGTTTAATCGCCACTCACATTGTTCCTTGTGGATTCGACCCAGACTCCAAAGTTGGGTAAATATATTGACGACGATCGGCTTGCACTAAATTGACGTGTAAGTTGAGCGCTATCAGCAGACTTGGATGCTGCCTAAGGAACATTTTCCATTATATCCTCAAGATTTGGCCATGATGTGGATCTAGGTCAATACGATTAGGCCATAATATGGAGCATGGTCTACGCGATTAGAGGCACGACGTAGAGGATTGCAACTTTTGGCATATTTTTTTCTCCTATAAATAGGACACTTGTGCACAATGTAAAAACTTTGGAAGACTTTGAAACGTAGAGGAAGGCTGGAAAACACTTCAATTAGGGCATTCCTATCTTTAATTTAGTTTTTTTTTTTATGGATTTTAACATAATTTCTATCTTTGCAATTACAGTTATGTCCATGAATGGCTAAAAGCCCCTTTTCCTGGGTTAAGGCCAAGAACATGATTACTATTACTTTGAATTGATTTGTTTTTAGTTTTTTTAGCATATTTGGTTATTTACTTATCCTTGATATTACTATTTTATGGATTCATGACCCTTAGAATACACCCATAGTCAAATTATAAGCCCAGGAGGGGGAACAAGAAAATAGTACATGGGATAAATAGAGCAGGATTATAAATTTCCATATAAAGAAGGTTGTAATTTGTATTTAGGATAGGGATATACTGATAATGTTCAAATCACTCTAATAATTAAGGGTGAGGTAGTCCCTGTCAAGTAACCCAATTTTAATTAGGGTCGAATTTCGAGGAGTGAGCTATGGAATTCAAGTCTTATGGTGCTCAAATTACTAAGAGATTACCTGGAATGTTAATAAAAACAACATGACAAATAAAATGGAGGGATTTGTTTGGTAACTTTTTCACTACAATCTTTAGCAAGCAATCAGTAGATGATATCTTTGATTTAAATTCAAGGGTTGGAGGAATCTTGGGATCATGTATCCTTGGAGGTCAAATGTGTGGGATAGTGTTGGTTTAATATGGAATTTAGTTGTTAATTAATGGATAGGCCAAGTCGAAGATCATTGGAGTCAATCTTTCAATAAAACCATAATGATTTTACTCATTAGCTGTTTTGATCAACTATCAAGTGTGCAGATTGTATAACCACCCCAAACCTCAACAAGCATCCCAATTTCTAGGATTATTCTCTTGACTTGAATTACAATCCCAAAACACTTATTTCTAAATTTGTAAAGAGTAGTAACCCATAGGCTTAGTTGTTCACCATTTCCTTGTCCCCTGATAACCCTCTTTATAGGATGTTATAGGTTACCTAATATTCACCTAAGTTACTCTTTTAAGGATGCTAAAGGGTTTCTAGAGCTTGGGGCTTTCACCCATCAAACCCATTCATAAATTTGGAGTTTTCACCCACCAAATCCCTACTCATAAGCTCAAGCAATGGTGAAACCCATACTCAACGACTAATATCCATGCAAACACAATAATACCGACACACAATCATACACTAATTAAACATAATCCCAAGACTAAATTATTTAGCTATTCATGAAGAAAGTAAAGAGAAATATACCATGTAGGTCATCAAACATATTCATTCTTGACAAAAGCAACTAAGAAATTTAAGTCCCCAAAGTCAATTACAACTTGCCTAATTAAGGTTTCAAGTTTTGAATTCAAAAACTATCTTCTAAGGTGAGTTATGACCGAAAGTGAAAGGGTTTTTCTTATATAGGGCCTTGGATTCGTCTAGAGGAGATTACAAAACTGCCCAGGGCCACACACTGGCATAACTGTGATCGCGTGAGGTTGTTTTCGACCGCGACCAACGCTACCGTGATTGGAATTCTACGATCACTCTTTGATGATCAGCTTGTCTACCACCGACCGCGCTACCTGAGGGTCATCTACTGCAGTTCCTCTAATGCACTCTTTTGCTCCCTTTGGTTCATTTGAAGCTCTAATCTACATATTTTCGTCTTCTCAATTTTATGCTTGTGAATAGTTGGTATTCGTGCATCTATCCATAGATACTGTCTTATTTAGTCTTTCAAAACAAGGTAATGTGAAAAGAAAAATGAGTGCGAATGAGTGGTAAACTAACCACTCATAAACACCCCCAACTTAAGACCTTGCTTGTCCTCAATCAATGCTACCACTTATTATGAGACAATTTTATATGTTCGCCCTCTTACTATCACTTCAATGATCATGAAGACTCAAGCATGGTTGCGACCACCAAAAGCTTTTTGCATAAGAGCAAATAGAATTTTAAAGACTCCCCTCATCATAAAATGGAATAGTAAAGAGTGCAAAAGACTTTGGGGAGAAACTATGTAACAGTTGCTACCAGTCTAAAAATGGCTCACATATGAACTACAATCAATCTATACATCCACATGTTTCATTGTGCGGAATATGACAAAATCAACCACCTTAAGTAACTCACATGCCCCCTCATAAGAAAGAAAGGTTCGCACACCTAGTTACCACTTATACAACAAGAAAAATTAAGTACAATCACTTACTCTCTCAAGAAACTCTCTATGTAACATTTACCATATCATAGGCTTGCCCCTATTTTAATTTGTCACTACAATGGCCACACTTAGTTGGAAATCATAACGGGTTTTTTGAGTTTGTAATGTAGGTTTAGGGTAGGGTAGGATAACAATTTCCGACAATAAGGCTATACCCTCCTTGAACTTATACATTAAATTCTCATCACTTTTTTGATTATTATCACTTTACTACTTTGCCTATCTTTGCTTTTCTTGGCTTTCCCACTTTCCTCTTATTTTTACAACCCTCCTTTTTTTATATGAACATAGATAAAGCCTTCCTTTCCCTTCATGGGATCATTTCTTTATTAAAATCCAAAAAGCTTCAACTTCTCAGGATTATCGATACCTTCTTATGACTTCGTGGACCAACTATACTTCTTTATCTTCCCACCATCCTAACTTAGGATTTTAGACAAAATTTGTATTCTCAAGTTCAAGGAGGATAGGGTTCAAGAGAGGATGAATAGGTGGGTCACAACTTGTGATGCATTTCCCAATGAAAGTTCCAAAGGCCCGAAGAGGGTGACTAAAGGTAACTCTTATGTATAGGTAGGCTCTTTAGGTTAAAGTGGACTTCAAAAATCACAAGATAGCCTATGATCAATTTACTAACCAAGAACAGTCAAAATTTAGCTTTGAAAGACTAAGGGGCCAAGTTTTAGATAGTAAAAGTACATGTGAGATGGAGACATTTAACGTCACACACATGGCATGTGAATGTCGTTAAAGCGATTCAATTGTTATACTTTCTCAGGACAAATATGGATTATTCATTATTTTCCCAAAGTCAAATTTCAGAATCATAGGAAGAGGGAAAAATTTCTTCACACAGTTGCTTACGCCCATGCCTTCGAATATTTTGAAATTTTTGGATGGAGGGTACTGTTTGCTTTTGCATTTGCACCATATATGATTTGCTAATCATGGAAATCATCAAAGTTATCATCTCATATTAAATTTCATAGTATGGGCGAACCACCATATGGTTACTCAAACTTCACCAATGGATCTTAATGCAACCCCAAATTAACAATGCTACAGGTACTCATACTTTTCTTACATTCTAAGACCGTGATTCCACGGGTACTCAGACTTCCCCAGAACCTATGGTTAGATACCAATCACGAAGGTAAAGATCATCTAATAAAATTTAGGCTGAAATGGCAAAATAAGAACTAAATAGTCAATCCATGCAAATGTGAACGCCATCAGAGTGCCCGAATATTCAAACTCAAATAAGGATCATGATAAGCATTGTCCAAAAGAACAAAAAAGTGTGCAGCAATATCAATAATACATGCCCAAATGAAATGAATAATGAAACACCCCCAACTGAAAAGGTTACAGTGTCCCTACTACATAAATAATCAAAGCTAATAGAGAGATAACAGTTCTCACTAAAACTCGATCAAAGGCCACTATTCTATTATGACTTTGCACCATCGCCAATTATTTTGAGTTTAAAACATTCCTGCATGCCAGAAATTGAGTGAGAGTTTTAGGAAATTAGGGAGGTAGTCGATGAATCAACTAGCTTATGTTCCTGTGATAGTAGTTGACTAACTATGATCTTTAACCGACGGGTAACCTTGATTGCTCATGGGGAGTATGGTCATGATAACCGAGGGCATGTCTACTCCCCTACTTTTCTCCTATTTAGCATTTCTACTCACTTAAAGCTTATTAATTCTTTGATTGGTTTTCACCTCAAATTATGCACACTTCTTTCTTTCTAAGCTTATCCAAAGCTCTCTATAGTTTAACACATGCATGAGTTATTCATATGCGAAAACTAATAATCAAAACAATAAAAATATGATAAAAAGGATATGTGCTATCCTCATGGCATTTGTGGGTTTCCTCCTACACAACACCTTAGTTATCGTCGTACCATATTGGCATGTATCATTTTATCAAGGAGGTTCTATTGGAACCAACTTATCAAACTTTCCTTTATCAGTTAACTATCAAATAATGCTTTCTACCTCTTTCTACTCTTTGTCGATTAGTCTTTTGGACAACCTCTCTTTTGATTAGGCGTGGAGAATTTTTCCACCTAAGTCCTCCATTATGTTCTCTTTCTTTATCTTTTTACCTTCTTCATGCATAGCTAAGATTTGATCACTGTTTTGGAGGTTAGTGATTGTGCCACTAGTGGATTTCCCCTAAGGTTTAGCATCTAGACATGTGGCGACTAGACCCATGTGATTTTACAATTATTTAATAGATACTTAATGGAAAACCACCATTTTGGAGAGTGCAATGAATTCCTCTTACAATTCATGAACCATTTTATCCGTTTCCTCAACTTTGTTCAAAATTTCCACAAGGAGATCCTCTGTTCTACATCTGTCTGTGTCAATGGAGCTTGACTATTTTTTAGAATTTCGATCATGGTGAGCCACAAAATAGTAATCTTCATTATCCTATTCTATCTAAACTCAACTACCAACCCGATTTATCTAACCTTGATTCCCACCTTGCCTATGGAAGGTTGGGTGGGAACCTTCCGAGGGGTTTTCTAAGTACCAAATTTCTTCATCATCCTTGCCATGCGATTTTGGTGGAGTACCCATAACATACTTGGTTAGGAGCTCAATTTGAGTCAACATCCTTGCCAAGATTTCCTATTGCTCATCGCCCCACTTTTGTTGTTCCTTTCCAACCATGGGCTTGAGTGAAGAGCAAGTGGAGATGTTGTAATCTTGTGTATACCATTCCCGATTTTTATTAGTTACCTTCTCTCAACATTATCATACCCACATTGAAATGCAAGTTTAAGAAAGACCCTTTCGCCACATTGTCTACCACCATTTAGTGCAAAGGATCAAGTGCCCAATAGAATATTTGGAGAAGTTTCTTCCCTGAAATCTCATGGTTTAGACATTGGGCTAACTTCTAATGAAATCTCTCCCACACATCGTGAAGTGGTTGCTCGCTCCTTTGTTTAAAATTTACAATTTTGTCTCTTTGTTGATAGACCTTTGAGGGAGGGGAGTATTGGTCTAATAAAATCCTTCTGAGTTAACTCTATGAAGTGATTGAAGTCATAGGGAGTAAACGGAACCACAATAATGCTTAACCCATTAGTGAGAACGAGGAATAGACAAAGTCGAAAGGCCTCTTGAGTGGTGCATGGAATATTAAATGTTGTGCATACCTCAAAATGTTCCTTAAGTGACCATATGGGTATTTATTTGCTTGACCCCCGTATAGTCCTTTTATTTGCAACACATGAAGCATGGTACTAGTCATATAGAACGTCCCACCCCCATGATGAGGTGGGATACGGTTTTCACTCACATGACCCCTATTATTTAAGTTTCTCTCTCCCCAAGTATCATCGGATGGTTCCACATTGGATGCTCTAAAGTAGGAATAACATCACGCAATAAAAATCTACACTTCACTTCCCAGCAACGATGTCATTTTGATAACTCTCAACTCACTCCCATAATTAGGGGTGAGGCGGTCATTCTCAAATAAGCCAATTTGAATTGGGTCAAATTTTGAGGAGTGAGCTATAGACTTCAAGTCCTATGGGTTCTCAAATTACTAAGAGATTACCTGGAATATTAATATAAATGACATGAAAATAAAATAGGGGGTATTTGTTCGGGAACTTTTCACTACAATCTTTAGCAAGAAATCAGTAGATGTTATCTTTTATTTGAATTCAAGGGTTGGAGGAATCTTAGGATCATGTATCCTTAGAGGTGAAGTGTTTGGGATAGTTTTGGTTTAATATAGAATTTAGTTGTTAATTAATGGATAGGTAAAGTCGAAGATCGTTGGGGTCAATCTTTCAGTAAAACCCCAACGATTTTACTCATTAGCTCGTTCAAGCTCCTAACAAGTGTGGAGTTTGTATAATAACCCAAAACCTAAACCAAGCATCCCTATTTCTAGGATAATGATCTTGACATGAATTACAATCCCTAAACACTTATTTCTAAGATTATAAAGAGTAGTAACCCATACGTTTAGTTGCTCACCATTGCCTTGTCCCCCGATAACCCTCCTTCAAGGATGTTATGGGTTACCTAATATTCACCTAAGTCCCTATTTCAAGGATGACAAAGGGTTTCCAGAGATTTGAGCCTTCATCGATAAAACCCATTTTAAAATTTGGAGTTTTCACCCATCAAATCCCAACTCATAAGCTCAAGAAATGGTGCAACCCATACTCAGCAACTAAAATCCATGGAAACACAACAATACCCACACATAATCACACACTAATTAAACATAATCCTAAGACTAAATTATTTAGAACTCATGAAGAAAGTAAGGAGAAATATACCATGTGGGTCATCAAATGCATTCATTCTTGACTAAAGCAACTAAGAAATTTTAGTCTCCAAAGTCAATTACAACTTGCCTAATTAGGGTTTCAAGTTTAGAATTCATAAACTATATTCTAAGGTGAGTTATGACCTAAAGAAAATGGGTTTTTCTTATATAGGGCCTTGGATCCTTCTAAAGGAAATTACAAAACTACCCAGGGCCACACTCTCACATAATCGTGATCACGTCAAGTTGTCTGCGACCGCGATTGATACTCCGTGATTACTCTCTAATGATTATCTTGACATCTAGTGACCACGACCGGTGGTCCGCGAATGCAGTACCTGAGGGTCATCTGCTGCAGGTCCTCTAATGTACTCTTTTAACCCATTGGATCATTTTAAGCTCCAATCCATATTTCTTGGTCTTCTCAACTTTATGCCGGCAAAGAGTGGATATTAGTGCATATATCCATAGATGTTGTTTCATTTATTCATTCAAAAAAAGGTAATGTGCATGAAAAAATGATTGCTAATGAAGTGTAAACTCACCACTCATCAACACCCCCAACATAAGACCTTGCTTGTCCTCAAGCAGTGCTACCACTTATTATGAGATAATTTCATATGTACACCCTCTTTCTATCACTTCAATGATCATGAAGACTCAAGCTTGATTACGACCACCAAAAGCTTTTTGCACATGGGCAAATAGACTTTTAACGACTCCCCTCATCATAAAATAGAATTGTGGAGAATGCAAAGACTTTAGGGAGAAACTACTTAACAACTCCTAGTACTCTAAAAATGACTCACAAGTCGACAATAATCAATCTATACTTACATTTGTCTCATTGTGCGGAATGGAGCTTGACTATTTGTTAGAATTCGAATCATGGTGTGGAAAAAATATCAATCTTTAGGATCCTATTCTTGCCAAACTCGATGACCAACCTGATTTATCCAACCTTGATTCCAACCTTGCCTATAAAAGGTTGGGTGGGAACCCTCCAAGGGGTTTGCTAAATACCAAATTTCTTTGTCATCCTTTCCATGGGCTTTTGGTAGAGTACCCATGACATAATTGGTTAGGTGCTCAAGTTTAGTCAATATCCATGCCAAGGTTTCCTCTTGCTCGTCGCCCCGCTTTTGTTGTTCCTTGCCAACTATGGGCTTGAGTGAAGAAGAAGTGGAGATGTTGTAATCTCGTGTATGCCATTCCTAATTTTTATTAGTTACCTCTCTCAAAATTTTTGTAGCCGTATTGAAAGGCAAGTTTAAGAAAGACCATTCCTCTGCATTTTTTACCACCAATATTTGGAAAAGTGTCTTCCCTGAAATTTGATGGTTTAGTCATTGGGCTAACTTCCAATGAAAAATTTCCCATACTTTGTGAAGTGTTTCCCTGCTCCTCTGTCTAAAATTCACAATTTTATCTCTTCGTTGATAGCCCACGGAGGGATGGGAGCATTGGTCTAAGAAAATTCTTTTGAGTTCATTAATGATGTGATTTAAGTTTTAGGGTTGAGAGGAACTACAACAATGCTTCACTAGTTAGTGAGAACGGGAATAGACGAAGTCGAAAGGCCTCTTGAGTAGTGTGTGGAATGTTAAATGGTATGCACACCTCCAAAAAGTTCCTTAAGTGAACATATGGGTCTTTATGTGTTTGACCCCTGTATAGCCCTTTTATTTGCAACATATGAAGCATGATACTAGTCACATGGAACGTCCTACCCTATGATTAGGTGGGATACAGTTGTCACTCACATGACCCTTATCATTTAAGTTGCTCCCTCCCATAGTATCATCTGATGGTTCCAAATGATTAGGGCATTCACTCATGGTTCTGTTTATGCTAGAATTACCTACAAAAGATTCAAAAATGACAAAGAAAATAAAGTGTGACACTCTGGATGCTCTAAAGTAAGAATAACATCACACAAGATAAATCTACACTTAACTCCCCAACAACGACGCAATTTTAATAATGCTCAACTCACTCCCATAATTAAGGGTGAGGCGGTCGTTGTCAAATAACCCAATTTGAATTAGGTCGAATTTTGAGGAGTAAGCTATAGACTTCAATTCTGATGGGTTCTCAAATTACAAAGAGATTACCCAGAATATTAATAAAAATGACATGAAAAATAAAATAGGGGATTTTGTTTGGGAACTTTTCACTACAATCTTTAGCAAGCAATCTGTAGACGATATCTTTGATTTGAATTCAAGTGTTGGAGGAATCTCGGTATCACGTATCCTTAGAGGTGAAGTGTGTGGGATAGTGTTGGTTTAATATGGAATTTACAGTTTAATTAATGGGTAGGATAAGTCAAAGATCGTTGAGGTCAATCTTTCAGTAAAACCCTAACGATTTCACTCATTGACTCTTTCAAGTGCCTAATAAGGATGGCGTTTGTATAACCACCCAAAACCTCAACCAACATCCCTATTTCTAGGATGATGCTCTTTACATGAATTACAATCCCTAAACACTTATTTAGAATATTGCAAAGAGTAGTAACCTGTAGGCTTAGTTGTTCACCAATGACTTATCCCCCCGATAACCCTCTTTCAAGGATGTTATGGGTTACCTAATATTCACCTAAGTCCCTTCTTTGAGGATGACAAAGGGTTTCTAGAGCTTGGAGCTTTCACCTATCAAACCCATTTTGAAATTTGGAGTTTTCACCCATCAAACCCAATTTGAAATTTGGAGTTTTCACCCATCAAATCCCAACTAATAGGCTCAAGAAATGGTGAAACCCATACTTCACAAGTAAAATCCATGCAAACACAACAATACCCATACACAATCACACACTAATTCAACATAATCCCAAGACTAAATTATTTAGATACTCATGAAGAAAGTAAGGAGAAATATACCATGTGGGTCATCAAACGTATTCATTCTTCACAAAGAAACTAAGAAAGTTTAGTCTCCAAAGTCAATTACAACTTTCCTAATTAGGGTTTCAAGTTTGGAATTCATAAACTATCTTCTAAGGTGAGTTATGACCTAAAGAGAATGGGTTTTTCTTATATAGGTTGTTGGATCCGTCTAGAGAAAATTATAAAACTACCCAGGACCACACTTATGCATAATCACAATCGCGTGAGGTTGTCCGCAACCGCGAATAACACAAATGTTATTGATATTCCATGCTGTCTCTCTAATGATAAGCAAGTCATCCAGTGACCGCAACCAGTGGTCTACGAATGTGGTACCCGAGGGTCATCTGTTGCAGGTCGTCTAATGAACTCTTTTGCTTGCTTTGGATCATTTTAGGCTCCAATACATATTTTTTGGTCTTCTCAACTTTATGCTTGCAAAAAGTGGATATTAGAGCATTTATCCATAGATGTTGTCTCATTTATTCTTTCAAAACAAGGTAATGTGCACAAAAAAATGAGTACGAACAAAGTGTAAACTCACCTCTCATCAACACGCCTAACATAAGACCTTCCTTGTCCTCAAGCAATGCTACCACTTACTATGATACAATTTTATATGTACGCCCTCTTACTATCACTTCAATGATCATAAAGACTCAAGCTTGATTACGACCACCAAAAGCTTTTTGAACATAGGCAAATAGACTTTAACCGACCCCCCTCATCATAAAATAGAATAGTGAAGGGTGTAAAAGACTTTGGGGAGAAACTATGTAACAACTCCTAGCACTCTAAAAATGACTCACATTTCCACAACAATCAATCTATACTTCAACTTGTCTCATTGTGCAATAGATGAAAAAATCACCCACCTTAATTAACTCACATGCCCCCTCACAAGAAAGGAAGGTTCATACACCTAATTATCGCTTATGCAACAAGGAAAATTAAGTGCAATTAGTTGCTCTCTAAAGAAACATCTCCATGTTACAAGTACCGTACCATAGGTTTTCCCATATTTTAAATCTCAGTACAATGGCCGCACTTGGTTGGAAATCACAAAGGGCTTTTTGATTTTGTAGTGTAGGTTTAGGGTAGGATAGGAGAACAACTTCGGATAATAAGGATATACCCTCCTTGAACTTCAACATCAAATTCTCATCACTTTTTGCTTATTGGGCCACTTCATTATCAATTTACTACATTGCCAACCTTTACTTTTTCTTGGATTTCATACTTTTATCTTTTTTTTTGCACCCCCTATTTTCTTAAGAACATAGATAAAGCCTCTCTTTCCTTCACGGGATCATTTCCTTATTCAAATCCAAAAAGCTTCACCTTCTCAAGATTGTTGGGACCTTCTTAAGACTTCGTGGCCTAACTACACTTCTTTTTCTTCCCACTACCCTAACTTAGGATTTTAGCCTCAATTTGTATTCTCAAGTTAAAGGAGGATAGGGTTAAAGAGCAGATCAATAGATGAGTCATGGCTTCTAATGAGTTTGCAAATGAAAGGTCCAACAGCTTAAAGAGGGTGACTTGGGGTAACTCTTATGTATTAGTAGGATCTTTAGGTTAAAGTGTTCTTCCAAAATAACAAAATGGCCTATGATAATTTTACCAACCAAGCACAGTCTAAAATTAGCTCTGAAAGACTAATAGGGAAAGTTCCAGATAGTACAAGTACACATAAGATGGAGAAAATTAACCTCACACTCATGGCATATGAATGTCGTCAAGGGGATTGAATTGTTCTACTCACTTGAGACAATGATGGAGTGTTCATTATTTTTCCAAATTTAACTTTCAAAGTCATAGGAAGAGGGAAAAATTTTATCACACAGTTTCTCATGCCCATGCCTTCGAATATTTTGAAATTTTTGGATGGAGGGGGTTGTTTACTTTTGTATTTGCACCACATATGATTTGCTAATCACGACAACCATCCAAATTATCATCTCATAGTATTGGTGAACAACCATATGGTTACTCAAACTTTGCCAATGGATCTTAATGCAACCCTAAATTAGCAATGCTACAGGTACTTAGACTTCTCTTGCATTCTAAGACCTTGATACCACAGGTACTCAGACTTCCCCTGCACCTATGGTTGGAAACTCAATCACGAAGGTAAAGATTATCTAATGTAATTTAGGATGAAATGGACAACTAAGAAAAAAATAGTTAATCCATGTGAATGTGAACACCATCAGAGTACCCGAATATTACAACCAAAATAAGGATGACCATAAGGATTGTCCAAAAGAATAGAAAAATATATAGCAATATCAATAATAAAAGCCCAAATGAAATGAATAAGGAAACACTCCCAATTAAAAAGGTTGATGTGTCCTACTGTATGAATAATCAAAGCTAAAAGAGAGATAAGGGTGCTCCCTAAAACTCTATCAAAGGCTGCTATTCTTTTCAGACTTTGCACCATCACCAATTATCTTGAGATTAAACTATTCCTGTATGAAAGAACTTGAGTAAAAGTGTGAGGTAATTAGGAAGGTAGTATATGAATCAACAACCTTGTATTCCGCGATCGCAGCTGACTGGCCACGATCGCTGAAAAGTGCATAATCGTGATCGTCCATGGAGACCACAATTACGATAACCGAGGGCATGTTTCTCCCCTACTTTTCCCCTATTCTGATAACTTGAACCTTATTACTTCTTTGATTGGATTTCACCTCAAATTATGCAAACTTTTTTCTTTCTAAGATTATGCATAGCTCTATATGGTGTCACATATACCTGAGCTATTCATATGCAAAAACTAATCATTAAAACTATAAAAATATGATAGAAAGGATACAAGTTATCCTCATGGCATTTGTGGGTTGCCTCCTATACAGGGCCTTAGTTTTCATCGTGGGATGATGTCGGCATGTATCAATTTATCAAGGAGGGTCCACAAGACCCCAATTATCAAACTCTCTTTCATCAATTAATTATCAAACAATGCTTTCCACATCTTTCTTCTCTTTGTCGGTTAGACTTTGGGACAACCACTTCTTTTATTGGACATGGGGAATTTTTCTGCCTAAATCCTCTGTCATGTGCTCTTCCTTTATGTTTTTAGCCACTTCATGCATCTCCATGATTTCATCATAGTTTTGAAGGTTGGTGATTGTGCCACTAGTAGATTGCCCCTTAGGTTTAACGTCTAGACGTGCGACGACTAGACCCATTTGATTTTCCAATTCTTTAATAGAGATCAAATGGGAGATCTATCTTTTATAGAGAAAAATAAGTCCTCTCTCAATTCATGGACCATTTTGTCCATTCCCTCAACTTTGTTAAAAATTTTAGCAAGGAGATCCTTTGTTTTACCTCTGTCAGCGTCAATGAAGCTGGACTCTTTGTTCTAATTTTGATCACGGTGAGGCGTTAAATAAAAATATTCATGCTCCTATTCTCTCCAAACTATATTACCAACCCAATATATCCAACCTTGATTCCCACCTTCCCTATGGAAGGTTGGGTGGAACCATCTGAGGGGTTTGCTAAATATCAAATTTATTCATCATTCTTTCCATGGGATTTTTGTGGAGTACCCATGACATACTTTGTTAGGAGCTCAAGTTGAGTTAATATCCTTTCCAAGGTTTCACCTTGATCTTCGCCCCGCTTTTGTTGTTCCTTGATAACTATTGTCTTAAGTAAAGAACAAGTAGTGATTCTGAAATCTTGGGTATGCCATTCTTGATTTTGATTAGTTACCTCTCTCCACATTTTTGTAGCGTTATTGAAATACAAGTTTAAGAAATACCCTTTCACTGCATTATTTACCACTATTTGGTGCATAGGATCAAGTTCCCGATAGAATATTTAGAGAAGTGTCTCTCCTGGAATCTCATGATTTGGGAATTAGGCTAACTTCCGATGAAATCTGTCCACTACTTCAGGGAGTGGTTCCCTACTTCTTTGTCTAAAATTAACAATTTCAACTCTTGGTTGATAGACCTTAGATGTATGGGAGTATTGGTATAAGAAAATCCTTCAGAGTTCACTCCATAAAGTGATTGAAGCCGTAGGGAGTGAGCAGAACCACAATAATGCTTCACCTATTATTGAGAATGGGAATAGACGAAGTCAAAAGGCCTCTTGAGTGGTACGTGGAATGTTAAATGGTGTGTACACCGCTAAACAGTTCCTTAAGTGAACACATGGGTCTTTATGTGCTTGACCCCCGTATAGACTTTTAATTTACAAAACATGAAGCATGGTACTAGTCACATGGAACGTCCCTCCCTCGTGTTGAGGTTGGATACGGTTTTCACTCGCATGACCCCTATCATTTAGTTGCTCTCTCCCCAAGTATCATCAGATGGTTCAACCTGATTAGCGCCTTTACTCATGGTTCTATTTATGCTAGAATTACCTAGAAAATATTCAAAAACAAAAAGGAAAATAAAGCGTGATACTCCGGATGCTCCAAAGTAAGAATAACACCACACAAGCAAAATCTACAATTCATTTCTTGGAAATGCCACCATTTTAATAATGCTTAAATCACTTCCATAATTAGGGTTGAGGCGGTCATTTTCAAATAACCCAATTTGAATTGGGCTCAAATTTTAAGGAGTGAGCTCTAGACTTCAAGTCCTATGGTTTCTCAAATTACTAAGAGATTACCCGGAATGTTAATAAAAATGACATGTAAAATAAAATGGGGGGATTTGTTTGGGAAATTTTTATCTATAATCTTTAGAAAGCAATCAATAGATGATATCTTTGATTTGGATTCAAGGGTTGGAGGAATCTTGGGACCATGTATCCTTAGAGGTGAAATATGTGCGATAGTATTGGTTTACTATAGAATTTAGTTGTTAATTAATGGATGGGCTAAGTAGAAGATCGTTGGGGACACTCTTTTAGTTAAACCCCAATGATTTCACTTATTGGCTTTTTGAGCACCTTACAAGTGTAGAGTTTGTATAACTACCCAAAACCTCAACCAAGCATTCCTATTTCTATGATGATACTCTTGACATGAATTACAATCCCTAAACACTTATTTCTAAGATTGCAAAGAGTAGTAACCCATAGGCTTAGTTGTTCACCCTTGCTTTCTCCCTCGATAACCCTCTATGAAGGATGTTATAGGTTACCTAATATTAACATAAGCTCTTTTTTTAAGGATGACAAAGGGTTTCTAGAGCTTGGAGCTTTCACCCAGCAAATCCTAACTCATAAGCTCAAGCAATGGTCATAACCATACTCAACAACTAAAATCCATGAAACACAAAAATGACTACACACAATCACACACTAATTAAACATAATCCCAAGACTAAATTATTTACCTACTCATGAAGAAAGTAAGGAGAAATATACCATGTGGGTCATCAAACACATTCATTCTTCACAAAAGAGACTAAGAAATTTTAGTCTCCAAAGTCAATTACAATATTCCTAATTAAGGTTTCAAGTTTGGAATTCATAAACTATTTTCTAAGGTAAGTTATGACCTAAAGAGAAAGGTTTTTTCTTATATAGGGCCTTTTATCCGTCTATAGGAAATTACAAAACTGTCCAGGGCCACACTCCTGCATAACCACGATCGTGTGAGGTTGTTCGTGACCACGACCAATATGACTCTGATTCATATTTTGGGATCACTCTCTGATGATCACCTATTCTACCATCGACCCCGATCAGTGGTCCGCAAATGTGGTACCTGAGAATCATCTATTGCAGGTCCTCTATTGCACTCTTTTTCTCCTGTTGGATCATTTTAAGCTCCAATCCATATATTTTGGTCTTCTCAACTTTATTCCTTCAAAGAGTGGATATTAGTGCATCTATCCATAGATGTTGTCTCATTTATTCATTAAAAATAAGGAAATCTGCATGAAAAAATAATTGTGAATGAGTAGTAAACTCACCACTCATAATATACTAAATAACCTATTTAATTCAATTTATGGATGAAATATGTATGTTTTTAACTAAGTAAACACATCCACGCTCACGATGTGGTTGTGGATTTAAGTTATATAGGTGATTAGAGGATTGAAATACCATGATCATAATATAAATCCCATTAGTCAACAACCAAGATAAGTAACATAACCAATTAAGTTAAAAAACATATTATGATTGTTCGTAGAGCCTTAACCCCGGGTTTCTACTCATTAATTGTTGAATCACTTTAATTTACCACATTATTTACTTTAGTTGCAATTTACAACTCATAAATTCTTTAGTTTACTTTTACACCAATTTAATCTTAATTGTGAACTAGAATTTAATTATTGTTAAATTAAGTCTTTGACGGATCAATATTCATCTTTATTTAAGGCTACTATATTACTTAATGAGACCACATACACTTGTATGTGCACTTGGGTGCAATAACCCATCATGATCAGGCCTTAGTTCAGGTTGTGTCTAGGTTGTATCAGAGCCTAGGGTCATGGTCAATTAGGTATCCTCAAAGCCATATCGAGCAGAGTCTCTTATATGGTTGTGTAGAATGCTACACTTATAAAAGAGAGTCTATGAGGCATTTAAGAATGTTTTCCTTTCTTGTTGGCTTATTTTGGTCTATTTAGTCTAAGGTCTTGGAATCTCTTTTAATTCTCATTTCTTTTATTTTCAAATTATACATTCGAGATGATCTGAAGCTCATAGAAACTCCTCTATCCCAGGAAAATTCTTATGGAACATACCTATTTATGAGGTACAAACCTGGTCTAAGGGTCCAGTTCCTGATTACCCTTCTAGAGTTCCACCAATCCCCTTTAGTCCTTCCCAAGCTTCTCAGTTTGATGTGTTAAATATGGAATTTCATCAATCTATTCATATGTTGGCTCAGTTGGTAGCTTCTCGATTTGAATGTGTAGGTTTTGTTACTCTATCTTCTAGGGCCATAAGGGTTAGCCAGTGTATGAGGATGAGTCCTCCAATATTTAATGGTGTTAAGGTTGAGGAGTATGCTCAAGGTTTTGTAGATAATATCAAAAAGATCTACTAAGTTATGCATGCTTTGGATGTTTAGGGTATAAAATTTACTACCTATCAATTGAAGGATGTAGAATACCAATGGTATGAGGAATGGGAATAGTCTAGGCTAGATAATAATGAGACTATACTGTAGGATAATTTCTCAAGTATTTTTTTGGATTGCTTCTTTCATCAAGAGATAAAGTAGGTGAAAGCGGAAGAGTTTGTAAATATGAAGCAAGGTAGGATGACGATTAAGATGTATGTCTTAAAATTCCATCAGTTGTCACTGTATTCTTTTGAGTTATTTTCTAGTATGATGGCCATAATGAGAAAATTTGCTTTTCAGTTGTCCCATGATTTGACTCTAAAGAGTATGGCTCCCATATTAAATAAGGGTAGGGACATCTTCAGATTAGATATGTATATATAACAGGTTAAGGAAGAGAATAAGAAGCAGACAGAGACTGAGAAAAGGTAGAATAAGAATTTTAGCTTTTTTTTTTTATTAGAGTGGAGATCAGAAGTACAATGATAAAGATGGTGGAAAGTGATCTAAGAAAAAGTGAGGGTGTTCTGGTTCCACTCTACGGTGCTCCTTATTCAAAGCCATCGGGTGATCATCGTTCTCAGCATTTTAGTAGGTGGGAATAGGGTGTGCAATCTCAGGCTAGTGGGGCTCAGTCAGCTCCATCATATCCTCCTTGTAGATTTTATGGGCAGGTGCACCATGGTTTTGTAAAGAAGGGAGGAACAAGTATTTTAAATATGGTAAAATTGGTCATTTTTAGAGGGTTTGTCTTTCTACGATTGCTTCTAGGAAAATAAGATGCTTGTTAACACTTTATCAACTCCTGCACCGAAGGGTGGTGCTTTTACTTCTAGTACTAATACTGGCTAGAATCGCTTGTATGCCCTTGCTACCTACTTGAACTCTGAGGCATCTCTCGTTGTTATCACTGGTATATCATGACTCTTTTCTCATATTTGTATTACTTTCTTGATCTAGGGTCTACTATTTCTTATGTGACCCTATTTATGGCTGTGTATTTTGTTTTTTGTCCCGAGTGTATCCCTAATCCCTTTTTTATTTCTACCCTATTGGGTGATTCTATGGTTGTTAGAAGTGTCTATATGGGTTGTGTGGTATCTGTTAGTGGTAGTGAAACTCTAGAAGATCTAATAGAGTTAGACATGGTTGATTTTGATGTCATAACGAGGATGGACTGCTTACACTTATGCTAGCCTCCTTAGATTGTCGAACCCATAAGGTCATATTTAAATTCCCTAATGAGATGATCATTGAGTCGGAAGGGGGTTGTCTGGTGGCTAAGTAAGATTAGTATAATATCTTAGAACTCGGAATTTTTTTCTGAGATATTTCCTTATAATTTGGTCGGGGTTAAAGAATCTAACTCAAAAGGTCCTTCCTTATATCCATTCCCATGGTTAATAAATTCCCTGAGCTTTTTCCCGACGATCTTCCTGGTGTCCCTCCCGATAGGGAGATTGATTTTGGGATTGCCCTTGTTTTGGACACTCTTTCGATCTCTATCCCTCCTTATAGAATGACTCTAGCTGAGTTGAAGAAGCTTAAGTAGCAATTGAAAGACCTCCTTGACAAGAGTTTTATCCATCCTAGTGTGTCTCTGTGGGGTGGTCTAATTTTTTTCGTACATAAAAAGGATTGTTCCCTTCGAATGTCCATTGATTACCGTTAGTTGAATACAGTTATAATGCTAAATGTTTCTCTAAGATTTATCTTAGGTTTGGTTATCATCATATAAAAATTAGGGATGTGGATATCCCTAAGACTAACTTCCGAACCCGGTATGGTAATTATGAGTTCTTAGTCATGTCTTTTCATTTGACTAATGCCTCGACGACATTCATGGACTTGATGAAAAGGATCTTTGATCAGATTCTGGATTTGTTCGTTATCATTTTTATAGATGATATTCTATTGTATTTAAAGAGTGAGGTGGATCATGCCGATCACCTCCGTAACACATAGTAAACTTTGAAATATCATGTACTAGCCCATATTATTCTTAGTTCGGTTCATATCCTTGTGGCATGAATAGGAGGCTTAAAACCTGAAAATTTTACTAAGTGTTGGGGGCTTAGTCATAATTTTGAGCTCTTAACTTCAAGGATTTATAAATAGGTCTTCCCGACCCTAAGATATTGGTTTTTTAGTTAATTCATATTCAGGGGTGTAAAGAGCATGCATCGGGGAAGTTTCAGAATTTTTGGACGAGGATTGGGTTGTGTTTGGATTTCAATTCCAGCAGCTCACAACAATTGTGGTGCATCGCGGTGTTTTTAGTGTTGGAGGTCTCATCGCATTGCGGTTACCTCAAACCACATTCCAGTTGTGAATTTAATTCTCTAAGGTACAATTGAGTTTTTTCACCTCAATCCAATTCGTAAAAATATGAATTAAAGTGCCGGTTAGGGCCTTATATGCCCATTTTCCCCAATTACACTCTCAAAGAAACCCTAACCATCTCCAAAGAACATCAAATTCAGTTACCTCATCTCCAAGAAAACAAAGTATTTAAGTTTTCCAGTCTAAGAACATTCAAGAAAAGCATCAAAATTGTGTTTCTCTTTCAAGCTTAAGGGTTTAAGGTATGTGTGAGGTTCATCTATGAACACTTTTCACGCAGGGAGTCCAAGAATCTATTTTTATATTTTAAATGATGAATTTTACATGTTTATGATGAATTATATCCATGAACTCTTATGAATTTCGATTTATGTATTATGTTTACCAGTCTTTTGATGTAATGAGCCTTTACACGTTTAAATGATGAAATTTTCAAGTTAAATCCCTAACTCATGGTTTTAGTATTTTAATTGTTTATTATCAGATGATTTACCCATTCCTATGTTTAAGTTCATGACTCTCATGTGTTTGACGAAAGGTACAAGTGTTGGATTTTGAATAATCATCCCCTACTATGTGTTCAAAGCTTTTATATGTCCGTATTGTTATTTCCATTCAATGCTAGTGGATTATGAACACTTGATACCTATTTCTTTACATAATTTTAGTAGTTTTAGAATGAACTCCATATAAACCATGATCATTGTCATTCTGTTAGTTATTATAAGCAGTTGTTTGCTCAGTTAAGCTTAGTTCAGTCCAGTAATCAGTGTCTTTTAGTTGGGAGTAAAACTTAGAACCAAGTGAACGTAGGGATGGTGCCTCCCTGTCAGTTAAGAATGAGGCACATGTCTCCCCCATCAGTTAGACATGAGACGTTAGTAGCAGTCCCAATGTTCCAGACCTATGGTACTACTACAGACATTGAGGTGTCCCCCTTCAGTTAGGCAGGACACCCAAGTACTTCAAGATATGAAATTAGTGGATCCATATAGCAAGCATTTGTACCCATGGCATGGTACTTACAACCTTCTAGCTAGGGTTACATGTTGGACCCCAATAATAGATTTGGGGCATATCGATTAAAGCTAACTCCCACAGTCTCAGTATTGTAATCAGTATAGTTTCAGTTCAAGTTTGCTTGACCAAAGCATATAGATTCTCAAATCTTTAGTTATTAGATTTCAGTATTTCGGTTTACAGATTATTTCAAAAATGTATATATATGCTTGGTCTTTCATTCTTAATATTTCAGTTTTCAAGCATGCATACTCAGTTATCTGATGCTATTCAGCCCGTCATTATTTCATTTGTTGTTTACCCTTGCATTATAGACTAACCTCATCTCATATACCAGTAAATTTAAAGTACTGACCACATTCTCTCTTCGCACTATGATGTCTTATATCATAGGTTTGGACACATAGTTTCCTGACCACTAATAATGCTCAAATTACACTCTTGAATGGGTGTAAGTGATTGTTGTCAATATAAAACCCAACTAGGTTGGGGTCCAATCCCACAGGGAATATGGTGTGAACTTAAGTTGTTTACGATTTAATCCACTGATAGTTTAATGTTTCCTGAAATGGGGGGTTTAGGTTTACCAAATTTCTGTTTGTCACTTTACTTTCAACATTTGTAAATCAAGAGTTTATGAAATAACCAGAATTATGTTCAGTAGGACTTTCGGTACATGACAGATGCTAAAAGTGGTTTAAGATTCTCACTGTGGGCAGTATAACAAGCTATCTTTATTGATATTATGCTTAAATGTCTCTCGATCTACTTAAGTGTGTAACTCCCTAATCCTCTCGGGCCTAGGGAATTTCTATTTACTGTCTATATTTTACCTTAGGTTAACCAACATTGTTACAGCGCTGATTATTAAACGAAATATTTCCGAGTACCTGTTGATAATTCACTTCCTACTATATTTGATTTCTTTTTGAAAAAAAATCAAAGCAGGTGTGTCTACAGTTTGCAACCAACAGACGTTAGTTAAAACTTCAGAATCATCAAGAAATCCTACTACATTTTGAATCTTGAATACTTAGCACCTTATCAAGACCTAACCCTAGATCCCATAACTCAGGTTAATGGAGTTTAACCACTCATGATGCAATGAACGAAACACATAATTGAATTCATGATTTGAAAGATAAACTTACAAAGATGAATAATAACCAGTGAATCATAGATTAGATCACAAAGGGAAATCCCAAAAATACTGATAATAATCTCTCGAAATAGTTGTGTTATTAAAGTCTAGGAGTAGTGAGAGAAAATATCCGAGTA
Organism: Capsicum chinense; assembly: GCA_026120095.1. Taxonomy (NCBI): domain Eukaryota; kingdom Viridiplantae; phylum Streptophyta; class Magnoliopsida; order Solanales; family Solanaceae; genus Capsicum; species Capsicum chinense. Next base: position 161,104,697 of record JAPEIP010000004.1, on the reverse strand, counting down.
TGTTGTCAAAACTCAAAGTGTCGAATAATGTCTGGAATCCCCCCAGAAAACCTTAAAACAAAGCTTTAAATAGTTTACCCTAATTACGGAAACAAAATCAAGGTTACATCTTTTCCTCGAAATAGAAGACGATATCTGTGATAGCTTATCAGGAGTCTGACAACTTTTCACGGATGTCGTCATCTCCTCCTCATTTTTGGCTATTGCTGTCTAAGACTGATGACGACGATGATAGCTTATCAGGATTTTGACGGCTTATCAAGAACATCGTCACATTCTAGCTCAAATTCTCATGTCCTGTATACATCTGACAATATCCTTGACGCCTTATCACCATCTTGATGGTCTGTCACAAAATGTCGTCAACTCTTCCAGCTGAAACTCATCTTTTATTTAAGGCTGATGGCATTTCGGATAACTTATCATACCCTTGATTGCTTATCACAAAATATCATCACAACTTCCACTTTAGGCCAATTCTATGTCTACTGATGATGACCAACCTAATAGCTTATCACAGGGCTGACGACACAAATGTTGTCAACCATACTTGTCTTCAGATTTCTTTAAATTTCAACCTTTTTGCTTCCATTATTGTTGGTTCTCTATAACATCAGCTTAAACAACAAAATCAAATATAAACTAATTAAAAATAACTAAAATTGCTCACGACCTTGCAATTATTTAGAGTTAAAAGCCTCAAATGTGCTAGCATATGCTCACACAACAACACCCTCAACTTAAAATAATTGCTTGTCCTCAAGCAACCAAAACATAACTAAGAGAGTACAAAGTTCAATTTGGCAGCTAACTACTTATATTAGTTCAGAATAATTACATCATCTCCAAGGTCAGTTTATTTAAAACGCACTATTGATGTTTTGAAGAACAACCATGAAACTCACAAGCATCAAGATGTGGCAAAAATTCAGCAATAACAACTATGCCATACCAAGATCACACTATCTGAACAAGTCAATGACTATCAACATACCCAGTGTGCCCTCACAATAAAGAAATCCCTTTTTAACTCATATCAGAATGCACATACATAAACATAGGGACAATCACAAGACTCACTCTTAGAATGAAGTTCCAAACACTGGATGTCAAATACCATAGGCTTTCCCTTTTTGTCAGTATCCAAATCTTCAGATAGTTCAGTTAGGATCACTATAGGACTTTTTTTTAACTTGTAATGTAGGTCAGGGATGGTATGATATTCATGGATATTTTAGAGTGAATATGCCTCCTTGACACTACACTAAACTCTTAGGGTTTCACTTATCAACCTTCTTTTCTAATACTTTTATTGATCACACATGATCAATATGGATGCGGTTTTTTCAATCATTATATTATCTTTTAATCATCTTTAACATAGCTTTCTCTTTTCTTATTCCTTTTTCACCGCACACAACTTTTTATTCTTTTCTCTTATTCTACCTCTCTTTATGCTCATTTTGCATCACGTAACGCTATAATAGCCACTCTCAACTTAGGTTGTTTTCCTAAGTCAAGGTGCATAGTGTCCAAGGAGGACCAGGGCCAAAATCAGTTCATTGTGAGGTAAATGGGAAGGTGAGAGGTTTCACAAAAAGAAATAGGCATATAGGCTCAAATCAGGGATCAAGGGATATTATTCACATTGGGAAGGTCATTTAGGCTGAAAGTGGGTTATAATAAAACATGGCCTATGATCCTTTCCTAACCCCTATCTTACAACCTAGGCAGGACTAATAGGGCAAGTTCTAGATTCGGCACATAACGGGAGCTAAGTAATACCTCACACACATATGGTAGACAAGTACATCGCATATCACTACTTATCCATTTCATGCAATTTGTTTAGCAAAAATCGTTAAGTCGCTAGACTAATTCCATAAAAAGATGCGCCGTAGTCATAGATAAATGCAATTCACATAGTTGTAAATCAGACCAATGGAGAGGTGCTCAAAAGTCACAAAACAAGCTAACTGCCTCAAGTACCTGTATTACTCCTAAATATCTACGAAAAATTATTATAACAATATCCTACTCTACGACCTCAACTTAAAATTGAAAATAAAGCTAAACTAGGGTTAGAGTATATCTGGAATAACTCAAGCTCGGGTTTCATGGGTTTTCTCCAATGCAAAATCTGATTTAATATCGCGGTATGACTTAGGTATCTCGATTACTTCAGACTTTATCGAGAAAGATAATGGTGACACTTTTCATTGATTCTTTTGGACCAATGTAAAGCTTGACACATTGCCCATTTACCTTGAAGGTACTGCCATCATTGTTTTCAAGTTCCACTACTCCATCTTAGTAGACTTGGCTAACTTTAAAAGGGCTCAACCACTTAGATTTTATCTTACCTGGGAACAATTTGAGTCTGGAATTGAACAGAATCACCATGTCACCCTTTTGGAAGTCTCTTTTCTCTATCCTCTAATCTTGGTATTTTTTCATCTTTTATTTCCACAGATTTGCTCGTTCATATGCCCAGAGATAGAATTTATCCATCTCATTCAATTTACCCAGTCTTAGCTCTGTTGCCTCCTTTCAATTCAAATTCAGCCTTTTGAGTGCCCATAAGGCTTTGTGCTCAAGCTCTATTCGTAGGTGGCAAGCTTTTCTATAGACCAGCTGAAATGGTGACATGCCAATGGGTGTCTTGACCGCAGTTCGATATGCCCATAGGGCATCATCGAGCTTTCAAGACCAATCTTTTCGGCTAGCATTCACCATTTTGGCTAGGATGGCTATAATCTCTCGATTTGACATCTCCACTTACCTACTGGTTTTTGGGTAGTATGGAGTAGCTACTCAGTGTATTTCACCCTATATTTTGCTAAAGCTGCTCGAAATAGTTTCTTGTAAAAATGAGATCGTCCATCACTTATAATAGTGCGTGGTACTCTAAAGCGAAAGAAGATGTTTTTCTTGAGAAAAGCAACAACCCTCTTCTATTCATTAGAAGACAATGCTATAGCTTCGATCTATTTTGAGATGTAGTCAACAACAACTAAGATATACTTCATCCCATACGAATTTACAAAAGGACCCATGAAATTAATGCCCCAAACATCAAACAATTCCACTTCAAGCATCTTAGTAAAGGGCATCTCATGTCTTTTGGAGATTGGCCCCTGCCTCTGACATTGGTCGTATTTTAGCAGAAACTCATGAACATCCTTGAACAATGTTGGCTAGTAATACCTACTCTGCAACACCTTCCTAGCCATTCGATCTCTTGTATGGTGATCCCCAATTGGGGAAGCATGACATGCTTCCAAAATACGCAATACACCCATTTACGGTACGCATCTCCTTATAATATTATTTGCACATTGCCGCAAATTCTTGTAACAGTAATACCCATCTAATCAGCCTTGGTTTTGCATCCTTCTTAGCCATCAGATACTTTAAGGCAACATAGTCAGTGTCGACCACCACTTTGGTCCCAAGCAGATAAGCTCTAAACTTCTCAAAAGCATACACTACGGCCATAAATTTTTGTTTAGTGACGGTGTAATTCTTTTGCTCTCCATTCAGTTCTTTGCTGGCATAATATATTGGATAAAACAGTTTGAACCTTTTTAATCCCAATATAGCTCCAAGGGCAACACCACTGGCATCACACATGATCTCAAATAGTCTTGACCAGTCAGGTGCAACAATAATAAGGGCCTCAACCAGCTTCTTTTTAAGGCATTCAAATGCCTTAAAGAACTCATCATCAAAGGAAAACTTTACTTATTTCTCCAAAAGTTTGTAAAGTGGATTTGCAACTTTCGAGAAGTCTTTTATAAATCTTGGATAAAAGCCAGCACGTCCAAGAAAACTACGCACTCGCCTCACTGAAATGGGCAGTGGTAGTTTCTCAATTACTTCTACTTTTGCTCGATCAACTTCTATCCCCTTTTCATAAATTTTGTGGCCGAGAACGATGCCCCCTTTTACTATGAAATGACATTTTTCCCAGTTAAGCACCAAATTAAATTCAACACATCTCTGCAAGGAAAGATTCAGATTTTCCAAACACATCTCAAATGAATCACCCACCACAGAGAAATCATCCATGAATACCTCTATGGTGTCCTCCACTATGTTTGAAACGATAGACATCATACACCGTTGAAAAGTGGCAGGCGAATTGCATAATCCAAATGACATCCTCTTAAATGCAAAGGTTCCATATGGGCATGTGAATGTCATCTTCTCCTGATCATTAGGAGCAATGCTGATTTGGTTTTATCCGGAATAACCATCCAAGAAGTAATACCACCCCTTTCCAGCCAATTGATCAACAATTTGGTCTATAAAGGGCATCGAGAAGTGGTCTTTTCTAGTCCAATAATTTAGCTTATGGTACTCCATGCAAACTCTCCACCCAGTTGTAGGCCTGAGTGGAATAAACTCATTCTTTTAATTAGCAACCACCATTATGCCCTCTTTTTTGGGTACATAGTGAAATGGGCTCACCCACTTGCTGTCAGAAATAAGGTAAACCACTCCTGTATCCAACTATTTAATAATATATTTCCTAACCACCTCTTGTATTGGTGGGTTAAGATGGTTCTAATGCTCTATGGTTGGAATACAATCTTCCTCAAATTGAATTTTATATGTGCATATACCCGGGTAAATGATAATAATATCTGCGATGATCCAACCTATAGCTCTCTTGTGCCTTTGAAGTACTAAAATAAGTGCTTTTACCTATTTCTCATCCAAATCAACTGCAATAATAATAGGTATCATGTTCCCGTTGTACAGAAACACATACCGTAAGTGTCCAGGCAGTTCTTTCAATTCCAACACCGGAGGCTCCTTAATAGATGGCTTGGCTGGTGGTTGTGGTCGATTAGCAAGGTCAAGGTTTAGCTTTTTAGGAGAATAAGTATATGAACCCATTCCTTTCAAAGCACAAATGGTATCTTTATACTCCCCAATGCCTTCACTATCATCAATCATTATAATTGCGGCCAAAGGTTCATAACAAGTTGCTTAAGTATGGACACTTCCTATTTGTCCTCATAATACACATCAACTATAGAGAACACACTAATTTCTTCATGTTACTTGATTGACTTACCCACATCAAACCAGGCCACTTCATCATTCATCTGAATAAGAGCTTATTCGCTCTCAAATCAATCAACACACTTTTGGTTATGAGGAAAGGTCGATCCAAAATTATGGACACCTCGAAGTCCATCTTGCAATCTAGAATGACGAAGTCTATGGGGAATATAAAGTTTGACACCTTCACCAACACATCATACATAATGCCAATAGGTCTCTTTACTGACCAATCCACCATCACGAGTCACATGTAGGTGGGTGTGGGATTTCCCAGACCAAACTTTCTATAAACAGTCATTGGCATTAAATTAATCCTTGATCCCAGATCACATAATGCCTTGGCGAATTCCATAGTCCTAATTGTACAGGGAATAGTGAATTCACCCTGGTCTGGCTTCTTCTGCACTAAGGTCCTTGTAGAAATAACACTACAATGGTGGAGATTTTCCTCTAATTTGTAACACTACATTTGCTCAAGTACCTCAACTAAAGGCATATATATTGTCAATTTCTTGAACATTGCCATGAATTTACTGTATTTTGCATCATCGGCCTTTTTCTTCAATAGTTGAGGAAAGGGAGGTGGTGGTCTTGGGATAGTTTTCAACACCACTTCCTCTTCCTTCTCTCTTTCCTTCTTTAAAAAATTAGCAGAACTATCTAGCTTCTCAGGCTCCACTAGATTTCTTACATTAGATTCATCAACAACTACCTCACCATCTACAGAGTTACCCACAGAAGGGCCAGGTAATATCTTAGCACTCCTAGTGGTAATCTCCATACATGAGCCACCATTATTCTGAACTGTATCACTTGGTAATGTTCTACTCTTTCCTTAGTTAAATATAGTGGAAAGTTGGCTCATCTTCTACTCCAACTATTTGATGGTAGTGGAGTATGAGTGCACCAACTGACTGATGGATGTCAGATTAGTTTGCATGGGGGTTACACTAGAGTTTGTGGCCTCAACTCACTTCAACAATTTCTCCATCATGTCCTCCATGGATATCTTTCCCGAGCTAGTTGTAGCAACTTCCTAATTTACAAGAGGAGCATATAAACCACTCTTGTCATTATTACTTCTCTAGTTTTCTTGCTCCCTATCTTTGTAACCAGGCTTGTGATAAATGTTTCGACCTTGATTCCCTTGGCTATTGCCTCAGAACCCCCCTGATTATTAACATAATTTGCCTCTTCTTCAGGATTCATATCCACTTAGTCTTGAGATATTACAACTTTTACTTTCTCAATATTCCCTGACAATAAGTGCTTGGTGAGCAAGTCCATCCGAGTCTTTAGATGGGCCATGTCTTCATCCCCCTTCTTATCTCTCCTGCATTGTTCAGTAGACATACCAATAAAAATAGTGGGGCTTGCTACCACAGACTCCTTGGTATGCCAAGCTCGCCTCTATTTAGTTATTCTATTTAGCATTTCTAAGGCATCTTAAAAATATAGATCCATAAATAAACCACCAGCAATATTATCTACAATCATCTTTGTTACAGAATTGAGGGCCTTATATAAATTTTCCATCAAGTGTAAGTCCATCATATTATGGTTCGGACACTGTGTTAGCTTTTTCTTAAATCTCTCTCATGTCTCATAAAAAGCTTCAGTAGGGAGCTATCTAAAGTTATTGATCTTGTCTCTGAACTGTACCCTCCTGGAAGGTGGAAAACACCATTCTAGGAATTATTCTTTCAATTCCCTCCAGTGGGTGATGGAATCAGGCGTAAGCTCATTCAGCCACAAGGTTGCCTACCTAGATAGAGACAATGGGAAAAACCTCAATCGAATAGCATTCTGGCCCACTTTTGGGTTATCAAAATATTTGTAAATAGTGACAAAATTCACCAGATATAGGTTGGGGTTATCCCCAGGAAGGACTCGAAGCAACCTCTTCAGATTAAGAAGTTGGATCATAGTACTCATAATGTTAAATTTGTCTCCAAATGCCAATGGTGGAGGAATGATTGCACTCGTTCCACCTTCCCTGTCCATACCATCATCATCATTATTCAAATTATACTGGACCGGCTGGTACTTTTGTCTTCTTTGGAACAGACGGTTCTAATTAACATTACATGGCACTTGTGCAGCTATCTGCTCTACACGTCTTGGGTACCAGGGTTAGATAACTCCTCATTCCCTAAATCATTATCCTCAGGGTTTGGATTTTGTGTATGTTGCATGTTGCCCGACATTTTCCATATTCACCTGAGCTCTAGCTAAGGCTGCCAGTCTGTCAGCCTCTTGTTGTTCTGTCATTCTTCCTATTCATTATGGTTTCAGATTAGGTGATAATAACTGTTCTTCGAAACTTCTGGTGCTTGGCATACACTATAAAAAATCCTATAAATAAACAAAAATAACAAATAAATGTAAATCTAGGAAATTTAACTAACAGTCAATTAGTGCGCACAAACTTTAGTTTACAACCATATTTTGCGGCAACGATGCCATTTTTGATAACGCTCAAATTACACTCTTGAATAGGTGTAAACGATTGTTGTCACTATAAAACCCAACTAGGTTTGGGTCGAATCCCACAGTGAATATGGTGTGAACTTATGTTGTTTGCGATTTAATCCATTGCTAGTTTAATGTTTCCATAAATGAGGTGTTTAGGTTTAACAAGTTGTTTTTTGTCACTTTACTTTCAGTGTTTGTATATCAAGAGTTTATGAAATAACTAGAATTATGTTCACTAGGGCTTCCAATACATGACAGATGCTAAAAGTGGTTCAAGATTCTCATGTTGGGTAGGGTAACAAGCTATCTTTATCGATATTATGCTTAAATGTCTCTCGACCTACTTAAGTGTTTAACTCCCTAATCCTCTTGGACTTAGGGAATTTTTATTTACTGCCCAGATTTTACCTCAGGTTATTAACCAACCTTGTTACAACGCTGATTATTAAATAAAGTATTTCTGAGTCCCTGTTGATAATTCACTTTCTACTATATTTGATCCTTTCACAAGCAAATCAAAGAAGGTGTGCCTACTGTTTGCAACCAATAGACATTATTTAAAAATTCAGAATTAATAACAAATCCTACCACCTTTTGAATCATAAATACTTAGCACCTCATCAAGACCTACCCCTAGATCCCATAACTCAGGTTAATGGATTTAGCCAATCATAATGCAATGAATGAAACACATAATTGTATTCATGATTTGAAAGATAAACTTATAGAGATGAATAATAACTAGCAAATCATAGATTAGATCAGAAAGAGAAATCCTAAAAATACTCAAAATAATCTCTCAAAATAGTTGTGTTGTTAAAGTCTATGAGTAGAGAGAGAAAATATTTGAGTATGTTTTCAAAACTCAAAGTGACGAATAATGTCAAGAATCTCTCCAGAAAACCCTAAAACAAAGCTTTAAATAGTTTACCCTAAATATGGAAACAATACCAAGGTTACAGCTTTTCCTGGGAATAGAAGACGACATCCGTGATAGCTTATCAGGAGTCTAATGTCTTATTACGGATGTTGTCAGCTCCTCTTAACTTTTGGCTCTTGCTGTCTAAGACTGACAATGATGATGATGGCTTATCAGGATTTTGATGGCTTATCAAGAACATCATCATATTCCTGCTCTAATTCTCATGTCCTGTCTATGTCTGACGGTATCCTTGATGCCTTATCACCATTCTGATAGCCTATCATAAAATATCGTCAACTCTTACAATTGAAATTCATCTTCTCTTTAAGGATGATGGCATTCCTAACAACTTATCAGACCCTTGATAGATTATCATAAAATATAGTCACAACTTTCACTTTAGGCCAATTCTCTGTCTACTAATGATGACCAACCTGATAGCTTATGATAGAGGTGACGACTTATCACAAATGTCGTCAGCCACACTTGTCTTCAGATTTCTTTAAATTTCAACCTTTTTGTATCCATTATTGTTGGTTCTCTATCACATCAACTTAAACTGCAAAATCAAAAATAAACTAATAAAAAATACCTAAAGTTTCTAAAGACCTTGCAATTATTTATTTTTAAAAGCCTCAATTGTGTTGGCATATGCTCACATATCAACCTCACTTAGATAGTTCACCATTATAGGATCAACAATAGTGGTAAGTCCTCATCTTGTGAGGAGAAGTTTATCTTTTATTTAGTTATTTTAGTATTTCTCTATTTTAGTCAGTTAGAGTTAGTTAGGGGCTTATCCTATCAACTCTACAGTTGGTTAGTTAGAGGATTTTTAGATAACTAGACAATCAGTTAGATTGTTATTCAGTTAGCAGAGATTTTAGTATTATCGGTTGTTTTTGAATTTGACAGTTATACTTTCATTATTCAGATTGGCATGACTATTTTTCTCTGTATATTTTTTTGCATATATACTTTGTTTCTATTATACTTAGTTCTCACAGTAGGTACCAGCTCATGGGTTACCCTATGGTGACTTATGACCGTAAGCACTATTTTTGCGACTAGGGGGTTTCCTCGGGTCATGAAAAAACATGGTATCAGAGCCTAAGATTTTAGAGAGTCCTAGGGAGTCTGAAAATATGCATTGATTAGAGTCTAATACATGGGTTTGAATCATGCCACACTTATGGAAAAGAGGCTACAAGACGTTTTAGGAAAATTTTCCATTCTTTTAGTATTCATGTCGTGTGGATGAGAATAAGCTCTATTTAAAGCACTCTTTCTGACTCATTCTTCATTTCATCTATAGACATTGTCTCCCAAAAGAAATAATAAAAGAAAAAATGGGAAACAACCCCTACATCTGCCTGTTCAGGAAGATCCCTTGAATGAGAATGTCTCACATACCAAATTCAGAGATACGTTTATTACGTTAGCTCATTCAGTAGTTGTTTAGAATGATTAGCTGGTTGTTTTCCTAGTTAGGCTTATGGTTCATGCTCAACAGAGTAAGGAAGAGAAGTGTTGGGAGAAAGAGAGAGAATAAGAGGGTTAGAACAGGTAGTTTTAAGTTATGGTCAGAGAGTGGTAACCATTCTCAGTTCCATCAAAAATTCTCAGCCTTAAATCTTTCTTCAGCTAGTGCACCAATTCCAAAGTTCAGGAATAATAATTGAGATAGAGCGCTTGGCTCTAGGACCCAAAGTAGCATAAACAATGGTCGTTCCAATCTACTTTGCGGAGAATGTGGTAGAATTCATAAGGGTGTATGTAGAGCTATCAGTAGTGTATGTTTTGGATTTGGTAAGCTAGGCCACAGAGTCAAAGAATGCCCGCAGGTTGTTCAGCAGAGTCATCATAGTCATTCTCTACTTCTAGCCGATTACCCAACTCAGTAGGGTGCTACTTCCAATGCCACCAATGGCCAGCGCCAGAACAAATTATATGTACTCAAGTCCTTTCATTATCAAGAATGTTTTCCTAATATAGTTACGGGTATGTTATAAGTCTTTCATCTTTATGTGTATGTTTTATTAGACCTCGGAGCTTTACTTTTTTCTGCAACCCCTATATAGATGTCAAATTCAGTGTCAGTCCTGGAACTATTATAGAACCCTTCTCAGCATCTACCCCAGTGGGTAAGTCTATCGTAGCCAGACTAGTTTACAGAAATTGCCTTATTATAGTATCCCAAAAAATCATTTTAGTTGACTACAAAAATAGGGTCATTCAGTTTCAGTTTCCTAATGAACCATTCATTGAATGGAGGGGTAGTACCTCAGTATTTGGGTCAGGTATATTTTTAGATCCCTCTTTAGAATCCTATGATACCATATGATTAAGAGTTAGATGTATGAACCCAGAAGTTTCACAGTAGTAAAGTTAGGATAGTGTTTTCTGAATTTAGTAGATAATGTATCCATGGGTTTATTTGTATGAAAGGTGAATTAGTAGGCTAAAATAGTGTATGAAAGAAACTAAGTTAAGTATGATGATGTGGACGTGCTTATATAGTACCCTTGAGTTGCTATGTTTGAATGAGGCTAGTAATGTAGTGATTGATGTTCTTACCATCAAAGTTATGGGATATATGATGATGATGTTGGATGTTCAGGTCTAATGGTAATTCTTATGGTTTAGGAATATCCATGTTATGTGGTAGGACCTAAGTTTGAATCTTGGATGGTAGCATCTTAGTTTAGAGTTTATTAAAAGGGTCCCTTAGAATTAGAGTGATGGCTTATAGATAAGGGAGAGATGTAAAATAAGTAACAAAGTTAGGCTCTCAGATTCTAGTACATTGTAGAATAGTTGTAAGGGAGGATGATGCCCAACCCATTCTTATTTAAGTATTTGTACTTTAGTTATCATGAAATATACTCATGCCTTACATGTCAGTTCCCTGATCATAGCTCAAATTCATGCACCTTCTATTAAATCATGCATACTTCCAATTCTTAGTATAAGGTGTTCTAGTTTGATCAACTATACGAATCATATTCCATGAAATTTACGAACTCCAAACTCAGGTCATGCAACTCATGACTCATGTACTCATGCTTTATAGTATGTTAGTTCCAGTACTTATGATACTTTCTTGATGATCTACAAAATTTAGCTTATGTTATGTATATCCCTAGTTTTTATCTCTGTAATGAGTTCAGGTTGTGGATACTGTATTTCTCAGGACTCAGTTGAGCATTCAAGTTATGCATAGTATTCTTTCATTTTTTAGGTCCTCATGTTCTAACCCTGCAGTAACCTCCCCTTATGAAATAATGGTGATGATGAGTAATTCATTCATATATGAGAGATTAAGTGTTTCATGTTAAGAAAAGATTATTGTATGCTTGTTTTACATGAGGCTATAGGTTTGAAGAATGATTGAGGAAAGACTTTTGATACATGTCTTGGTTAGTTGAAATTTTGTATGTGTTTTCTTGGGGACAGTGCCTGGAAGCTTTCACTGATAGAGGTATTAGAGAATATGAGAAAGATGCTTTTATGTTTGTTGTTTTGAATTTCATATGTAGTTATGAATATAGGCTTGAATGTCATGTTGGTGTATATAAGTGGATAGGTGCATTTGGTGGTTTGTTTAACAAGTTCCTATGGTTTTTCTATCCTCCGATCTAGTCTTCCTATCAGAAGTTTCATTAATATTGCCATTCTAAGAGATAGTTTATTTGCATCCATATAAATTGTGAATTTAGTTCAGTTCGTGCTTCATGATTCAGATTTAGTTATTCAGTCATGATTCAGTTAATAAGTACCTCATGCATTATCTCAGTCTTTCCTTAGTATTTTAGCCAAGTCAGTATCATTATAGGGATGAATAGTCCCATGGGGAAGATTTTTTAATACCCTGAGTTTTCATGTCGTAAACGTCTCAACTTTTAATAATGAAACTAGATCTAGCCCGAGGTAATAGTTACCTATAAAATGGCTCTCTCATTTCTTTCTTATCTTTATTACCATTCTTGTGTCATTGCATGTATTCAAGGAATCAAATTAGTTCATGATATTCAGTTCATGTATCATATTTCAGAGTTAGTCATGTAATCTTGCTTTTAGTTATGCATGTTTAGTATATGATCTAAGTTTCTTCAGAACTCTCAGCCTAATCAGTCTCATTCGTGGATGAATGTTCCCAAAGGGGAGATATTATAATACCCCGTATTATTCTTAGTTCGATTCAGCTCCTAGTGGTATGCATAGGAGGATTAAAACCTAAAAATTTCACTAAGTGTTAGGGGATTAGTCATAATTTTGGCCTCATAAATTTAAGGATTTTTAAATTGGTCTTCTCGACCCTGAGATATTATTTTTTAAGTTATTTCAAGTTCAAGGGTGTAAAGAGCATGTCTCGGGGAAGTTTTGAATTTTTTTGATAAGGATTGGGTCATGTTTGGATTTTGATTCCTGTAACTCACCGCGATAGTAGCGCATCGTGGTGGTTATAGTAGCGGAGGCATCATCACATTGTGGGAACCTCTTAAACTACATTATAGTTGCAAATTTAATTCTCTGGGGGGTAATTGAGTCTTTTCCCTTTAATCCAATTCGTAAAAACATGAATTAAAGCATCGATTAGGGCATTATATTCCTATTTTCCCTAATTCCCCTCTCAAATAAACCCTAACCATCTCCTAAGAACATTAAATTCAATTACCTCCTCTTTAAGAAAACCAAGAATTTAAGTTTTCCAATCCAATAACTTTCAATATAAGCGTTAAGATTGTGTTTCTCTTTCAAGCTTAAGGGTTTAAGGTATGTGTGATGTTCATCCATGATCCCTTTTCACCCATGGAGTCCAAGAATCCATTTTTATGTTTTAAATGACGAGTTTTACATGTTTATGATGAATTAAATTCGTGTCACTCATATGAATTATGATTTATGTATTGTATTTACAAGTGTTTTGATAGAATAAGACTTTGCACGTTTAAATAATGAAATTTTCATGTTAAATCCCTAACTTAGGGTTTTAGTATTGTAATTATGTTATTATCACATGATTTACCCATTCCCATTATTAAGTTCATCACTCTCATGTGTTTGATGAAATGTTTGTTGGATTTTGAACAATGATCCCTTACAATGGTTTCAAAACTTTATATATACATATTGTTATTTCCATTCAGTGCTGGTGGGTTATGAACACCCGATACCCATACATAATTTCAGTATTTTTAGAATGAGTTATAGATAAACCATGAGAATTGTTATTCCGTCAATTATTAGAAACAATTGTTTACTCAGTTAAGCTTAGTTTTGTCCAGTAATCAGTGTCTTTCAGTTAGGAGTAAAACTTAGCACTGAGTGAACGTAGGGATGACGTCTTCCCTATCAGTAAGGCATGAGTCACTTTTCTCCCTCATTAATTAGGCATGAGACGTTAGTAGCAGTCCCTAAGTTCTAGACCTTTGCCACCACTGTAGACTTTGAGGGGTCCTTCGTCAGCTAAAAATGACACCCAAGTCATTTGGGACATCAGATTAGTGGATCCACACAGGCAGCATTAGTAATCGTGGCTCGATACTGATACCCTTCAAACTGGGATTATAGGTTGGACCCCAATAATAGATTTAGGGCATGTCAGTTATAGATAGCTCCCATAGTCTCAATACAGTATTCAGTGTAGTTTCAGTTCAGGTTTACTTGACCAAAGCATACAGATTCTCAACTATTTAGTTATCATGTTTCACTATTTCATTTTATAGATTATTTCAGAAATATATATATATATTCTTGGTCTTGTATTCTCAGTAGTTCAGTTACCAAGCTTACTTACTCAGTTATCTCATGCTATTCAGCCAGTCGTTATTTCATACACAGTTAACCCTTGCATTATAGCCTAACGTCATCTTATATACTAGTTTATTCAAAGTACTGACCACATACTTTCTTCGTGCTATGATGTCTTATATCATAGGTTCGGACGCATAAATTTGTAACTGTGCTTAGATAGTTCAGCATTACCGCAGTAGTAACAATGGTGAGTCCTTATCTTTCAAGGACAAGTTTATCATTCATTCAGTTATTTCAGTATTCCTCTATTTTAGTCAGTTGGAGTTAGTTTAGGTTTTGTCCCATCAACTCCATAGTCAGTCAGTTAGAGGCTTTTTTAGATTATCAGACAGTTAGTTAGATGGTTATTTAGTTACCAGACATTTGAATATTATCAGTTGTTTTTAATTTGATAGTTATACTTTTAGTATTTAGATTACCATGACTATGTTTCTCGGTATATCATCCACATATGTGTTTTTTGGCTACTGTACTAAGTTCTCAAAATAGGTACCAACTCAAGGGTTAGCTTATGGTCACTTGTGACCATAAGCACCGTTGTTGTGACTAGGGGTAGCCTCGAGTCGTGATAGATTACTATTTGTATGCTAAGTTTTCAAAGTGCGAGTTCTGGTTGAAGTCTATTACTTTTTTGGGTCATGTCATTTCTAGTGAAGAGATCATACAGTGCTTAAGCAGTGGCCTAGGCTCACGACATTAATCGATATTTAGAGTTTCTTAGGTT
The DNA here is from genome assembly GCA_026120095.1 of Capsicum chinense. NCBI lineage: Eukaryota > Viridiplantae > Streptophyta > Magnoliopsida > Solanales > Solanaceae > Capsicum > Capsicum chinense. Next base: position 161,089,683 of record JAPEIP010000004.1, on the reverse strand, counting down.
TACCCAGTTACTATAGGAGATTTGTGCAAAGTTTCTCAACTATATTTGTCTCTCTGACTAATTTGACCTAAAAAAAGGTAAAGTTCTTATAGTCTGGTGCTTGTGTGGGTAGTTTCGAGTAGCTAAAAGATAAGTTGACTTCAACTCTAGTTTTGACCCTATCCGAGGGTAATGATGGATTTATGGTTTACTGCATTGCATCCCGTATGGGACTTTATTGTGTGTTGATACATCATGGTAAGGTGGTGGCCTATGCTTCTATGTAGTTGAAAGTTAATGAGAAAAATTATCTGACTAGTGATATGGAGTTGTTGGCTTTAGTGTTCACATTTAAGATTTTGTGTCACTATTTGTATGGAGTCCATGGAGATATCTATTTTTTATCATAAGCGCCTGCAATATGTATTCACCTATAAACATATGAATCTTAGGTAGAGTAGGTGGCTTTAGTTGCTAAAAGACTATGACATGAGTCTCCACTACCACCCAAATAAGCTAATATAGATGTAGATGCTTTTAGCAAGTTATCCATGGGGATTCTAGCTCATGTGGATGAGGATAAGTGGGAGTTGGTGAAAGATATTCCAAGTTTATCTACCCTTGGAGTTCATCTCTTGGACTCCTAGGATGGTGGTGTATTTGTGCAAGAAGTGGAAAAGTCATCCTTTGCCACTGAGATAAAGGAGAAACGGGTACTAGATCCTGTATTAATGAAGATTAAAGAAGATGTGGGACAACAAAAGGTTGTAGCTTTTGAGATTAATGATGATGGTATCTCGAGTGACCAAGGCAGATTACGTATTCTCGATGTAGATGGGTTGCGAGAGAGGATCTTACGTGAGGCTCATGAGTCACGTTATTGCATTCATCCTTGTTTGAAAAATATGTATCATGATCTTAAGATGATTTATTGGTGGAATGATATGAAGTTAGATATGGCCAATTTGTAGCTAAATGCATGGTGTGTCAACAAGTGAAGGTTGAGCACTTATGGCTTGGAGGGTTGTATCAAGAAATTGAGTTGCCTGTATGAATATAGGAAGTAATTAATATAGACTTTGTTACCGGTCTTCCTTGGTCTTGGAATTAGTTTGATTTGATTTACCTCATTATGAATTTTATGACTAAGTCTGCTCACTTCTTACAAGTAAGGACTAATTATTCAACAGAGGATTATGCGAAGTTATTCCTTTAAGAGATTATGAAACTGTAGAGGGCACCTTTTTTCATCATATCATATCATAGTACTCAGTTTTCATCACACTTTTGACATTCATTTTAGAGAGGTTTGGGAACTAAGGTGAGCCTTACTACTGCTTTCCACCTACAGTCTGATGGGCAAGAGGAAAGAACTGTTCAGACATTGGAAAATATGCTTTGGGCATGCATGATTGACTATAGTGGAAGTTGGGTTGATTATTTTACTCTTATATAGTTTGTGTAAAATAATAGTTACCACTCTAAAATTGTGATGGCTGCATTTGAGGCGTTGTATGGTAGAAGGTGTAGATCTCCAATTGAGTGGTTTGAGGTTGTTGAGGTGGAGATGCGTAGACCTTATTTTGTTCATCGAGCCATAGAAAAGGTGAGGGTGATTTGGTATAGGTTTAAGACCTCCCAAAGTCATCAAAAGTCCTATACGGATGTGAAGTATAGGGAGTTAGAGTTTGGGGTTGGCAATTGGGTGTTCTTGAAGGTGTCTCCCATCAGAGGAGTTGTGTGGTTTGGAAAGAAAGGATAGATCAATCCTTGGTATTTCAGCCCATACTTGGTCTTGAAGAGGGTTGGTAGTGTTTCATATGAGTTGTAGTCGCCACTTAGTTTTAGTTCCATTCATCTGCTGTTATATGTTTTGATGTTGAGAAAGTACGAGGGTGAACCTTCTATGATTGTTACTTTGAAGGAGGTGGGTATTTCATATTCCTTATCTAATAAGGAAATCTAAGTTGAAATTTTTAATCAGCAAGTTCATCGGTTGCGGATGAAGGACATGATGATGTCCAAGCTACAACTCCTTTTAGGTGATTATATGGCTACTGTCAAGATATAGTAACCCAACTAAAGTTGGGGTCGTCGAATCCCAAGGAAATATGAGGCTTTGTAGTTCTCAATAGATGTAGTCAATGGTCAGAACAATAAAAGTAAATGAGGGGTTTCGTTTGTTGTAATCTCAAAAAAAGAATAGTATAAACTTTGTTAAAATCAGTCGTAAGTGAATACTAGGTTTGTGTTTCCCCAGGTGTCTCAACTTTGTAGGTTTATCGTGCATTGTTCAACCAACCCACTACCTTGAATGCAGAATCAAAAAGTTATGTACCTCCTACAGTCTTTTGGACGAGTTAGAGGATTTCACCCTTTACCTTTTAAGTCTGAGGGTGTTATGTTTATAACCCTTATCTTGATCCCAGTTAACTATTACCCTTTGAGACTCTAGTTATTAGATGAAAGCTAACAGTCATTCACTATATTCCATTATGTGGTAGTGGATTGACAATTAACTCCCAAATTATTGTTGTCTTTATCTTTTCCTAGTCACTACTCCTCTTTTGTAGTAAGTAGCAGTATCTAAATGGGATCCTAATGTTTCACCCATTAAGAAATCAATCATAACAAAGATAAAGCAATACATGCAATGGGTATTGGTTCATATCAACAATCACACTTTCCCTACTACCTCAATTCACCAGGATTTCCATAACCCTAGATATAGGTTTTAGCCGTTCATGATTATGAAGAAATCAATAGCATTCATATTGAAAAGCAAAGATGAAATCACAATGATAACATGAATGAAAACCCATATCTGTAAACTGAATAATCAATCAAAGTCAATACAGAGAATTCCCAACATTAAGATGAATCTTGAAAACAAAATAAGTTTCTAAGTGTAAAAAGTGTGTTAATCTTACTAAAAAGTACACAAGGGGTTATAGTATAAGAGAAAACCCTAAAAACAAAGCCTAGATGAAATAGGATAAAATGGGGTCGGTGGCCAGCTTCTCTCTATACCTGTGGTCTGGTAGGGCACAGGTACTACTTTGGGACTTTGTCAAAGGGCATAGGTAGCAGGTGCAGGTAGTAGGAGGAAAAATCCTGCAATGCTTAGCACTCCGAATTTTGGACTTCTGTTACTAGTTTTCCTTACAAGCAATTTGTAGGTCCTACTTGCGGCCACATGTTGACTTGGTAGGTGCTGGGACACAGTTTTTCTGCTCTTCTTCGACTCTCAAACATAAATTGATCATGATCAAGCCACAAAACATCCCAAATATCCATAATTTCCCCAAAGGTGACCAAAAACACCTTTTTCACCATTTTCATGAAGTTATCATCCAACACATGGTTTTTTCAAAACATACCCAAAACCAATAAAATCTAATAATAGGGCATTAGAAATTTGCATATTTTCCTTATTTTAAGTGTCAAAAGTGTTATATTTCTATAGCACATCAACACACTCTAGTTAGACTATTTGCATGTCCTCAAGCAACAAAAACACAACATCACAAAGTCGATACTTAACAAAGAGAATTTAAGATATTCAAGGCAGTTAGTTATCATATTAAGTTCAAATCACAACATCCCCTCCTATATCTCTTTTCAAAACCAACAGTGTATAAGCATAAAGTAAAACAATGTTACACAAAGGGATCAAGGTATGACAATTACATTAGAAATAAACACCAAGTCATATGTCCAAATTACACTACTCAAAACAAGAAAATATCTAGTAATATAACTCAAGTTCTCTCACCACAAAGATGTCCAACTCACTCGTATAAAATATGCATGTCTATGAAGTAACGATCAAGAGACACTCGCTCTTAAGAAACAAATTCCAATAAATACATGTCAAATACCATAGACTTGCCCTTATTTTATTTACCTTATCATTCAGATAGTCAAGTCAAGATCACTATAGGATTTTTCTCGGGTTGTAACATAGACTTGGGGCTGCTATGGTACATCTGGACATTTGAAGTGAATAAGCCTCCATTGCACTACACTAACTTTGGGGTCTTACTTACTAGCCAATTTTCTTCTTATTTTACCAATATTTCTCCCTTTTATTATTTTATTGCACATTCAGGTTGGGTGTGGTCTGTTGTTCTTTCTTTTTTGCTTTTTCATCAATTTTTTTCTTTTTTTTTACTACACCCAGCTCTACTAACTTTGTTTCTTATTTTACCCTTCTTCATACCCACTTTACACTATGCACCCCTATGATAGAGACTCTTAACTTAGGATTTATGCCAGTGTTTAGCTGTATACTGTCCAAGGAGGAATATGAAAAAAAATAGGTAAATTGTACTATAAATAGGAAGGTCAATGGTGAAAATAAGAAAAATTAGGCTTTAAGGTTCAAAATAAGGATTAAGGGATACAATTCACACATGGTCGATCATTTTGGCTAAAAGTGGACTAAAATAAAAAATGGCCTATGATCCTCTCCTAACCAAGTATCCTTCAACCTAGGCAAGATAAACTAGGCAAGTTCTAAATTTAACAAAGGGAAATAGGTTGCATCTCACACTCACATAGCACATAGCCAATATTACCAACTACTACCTATCCAGTTCATGCAATTGTCAGCAAGTGATTATTATGTCCCTAATCCTAATGCCATAACAAGATCCACAAAGTTCACACATATATACATCAACATAGTTCTAAAACATAAATTTTTGGAGGGGTATCAAAGATCAGTCAAAATATGACTACTACCTCGGATACATAAAAATCTCCTAATTATACAAAAATATCACAATAAAAAACATAATTATCCTAGATATACGAGTTCTATAAAAATACCATGGCCGACATGAAAAGAAGCACGACAACAAAAAACCATGGCTACATAGTATGCCCATCATCAACTAAAAACTGCACATTATCCTCAATGTGCTAAAATAAAACAAAATGAAGGAAAGTGAGAACATACCTGGACGCACTAGGTGCCGGAATCATGATCATCCCCAGATGAGGGAATATAAGAGGTGGTGGTGGTGGTGCACTACTGGATGATTCACCCACTGCTATAATGTCACACCTCTGCCTATCTATGAATGTAGTCTCTAAGGAATTATGTATGGCCTTTTTAATGGTTTTCTCCTATGTTGTAATAGGATCTTGCAAATCATGTAAGGGACCTTTCTTGGTCCCAACTGCTAGGACCTCCTCCTCTTCCTCTGCTAAGAAGTCAAACTATCTTGGTGTATATGGAGGTGATATCTTGACTACTGGAGTATCATCGAGGGAGTAGCTACTACACGGCTCTCTATAAGAGAGAGTACCTTTTCTCATAAGATATCAAAATCCTTCCTCATTTAACCCAGATCTGGCATACCTATCTTTGTATATAGATTTGTAACCCATCTCTCCATCTTATCAATTCGTGTCTAAAAATCAGCATGCAGCTTTGATAGTGTAGCCCTCAAAGAAGCCTCCCATCTAGCCTTGGCATACTCAAATCTTGTCCTGATACCTGATCTTTTCTTCCCAAAGTGAGTAGTCATCTCGGTCTTGACAACCTTCAACCGAGCACCTGTATCCCTTTGGCTGTCCACTAGGCTCTACAAAAACTCTTTGGATACAACAATCATATCTGTCAGAGGAATTTTAGTGGATGGGCTAGTAGTCTTTGTTGATGTATCAACCAGCTCTGAGGTCAAAGCCAGGGCTGAAGAAGAAATAATCTGAGTCCCCTTACCCTATGTACTCAAATCTGGAGCATCTCTCTGCTCCCCTATCTCTATGTCTATCCCAACGCCCATATTATCTATATGTGCTTCATCAGGTTCTTTGGTAATTGTTGGGCCCCCATACTAGGCATATGGCATTGCTGCCCGTTATCTAGATCTCATAGAAGTGTTTGGCTGTGATAGCCCCTTCATAGTCCTCGTCTATGCAGTATTGATTGCATACATCCTATCATCAATACTTGGTAACTCAGGTGCACTTTCCTTTATGCATAGCCTCTGGACTATACAAGGAAATGGTAGGTTAGTCATCTTACCAAAGGCTGGATCATAAAGCTCATACATGAGGATGGTGCCAAAATCAATATCATAACCAGCCATCAAGTAGGTATCTAGTACAACTTTTCTCCGTGTCAATGTGTTATCTAAAATAGTGGGTAGTAGGGGGTATCTAATCAGAAGCCACCAAAATTTGGCCTCTACTTTTAATTTTCCATCTCATAGCCTTCTACACATAAGTGTGGTGCACAACACACCCATGTACAAGACTCTACTAGATGCTTCTTTTCAGACTTCCTTGGACACTTTTGAAATTTGGCTCTAATACCAAGTTTGTAACGCCCTGAATCTGGTACCCGAAATGCTACACGGTGCTCATGACCCCGAAGGACCATAAGCTAACCCATGACTAATATATGTACCTATATACTATATAATATTCTATATATATACGCACAGTAAAAATATACGAAATAAAAGTTGTAAGGCCGTAAGGTTCAAACTGAATAGATGATAAAACACAACATAAGTGTGGAGTATCGAATACCCAAATTAATTGAAATACTGTTTGAATATACTGTAGTCTGAAAGTCTCTAAACTTTCTGAAAATTATGGAGTTGATGGGACATGTCCCCAACTAACTTCGACTACTGAAGTAACTAAGTACTGCAATAATGAAATAACAAATCATATCATCCTCAAAGGATGAGGACTGACTGCTGACTGACTGCTGATATCTAAAATGTACCAATGCTCTGGAGCCCGTGTCTCTAAACCTATGGTATAAGACACCATAGCGCAAATGCGACAGTACTTTGAATGTACTGGTATGCAGGCAAGGTAGACTAAATGCAAAAGGGTTCATATACATGGACAACACTAACTGACTGGATGATATGAACATGAGAATACATGCATGAATATGTAACTATAACTGAGATCGTGATAGGATTGAATACTAAGTTCTGACTACTGAGTATACTGATAACATAAATTTACTAATACCTGAGTTTACTATTACTAGAATATAGATT
>JAPEIP010000004.1:161067070-161080073 GCA_026120095.1 Capsicum chinense | reverse complement strand
ATTTTTGAACTACTCATGCTGCTGATACTGAGCACCTGTACCTACATTATGAGAGAATATAGCGCATAGACGTATATGTGGATCAGCACTTCGAAGATGTACTGAGTATATAAGGATGAAATGCATAAGTAAATAATAATCTCATACTCATCATTTATAAACAATTTATGCAAAATGTAAATGACTCACATAAGCTGGAATGTCTGAAATACTAAAAATAATAGTCCTGAATAACAAATCATACTTTATGAATCTAGTGAGCGATAACATTTAGTTCTAAAAGCTATACTCATATTTTCCCTTGAAGCAATTCTATCTATGTCTAAAAGGACTCACTACTAAATCTGAAATCTAAAAACTGAAATCTGTAGCTATTATCTTTTCGGTAAGGTATAATCTGAGTAAAACTTGTGAGACTTTAAAACTTTAGGGAAAATACTTATCTATAAAGCTATATACTTTTACTAGCAGCGATATTCTCTTAACCGACATAAACTATGCTATCTACATGGAGTCCAATATCTTGTCCTCCTAAGAAAGAAACCTCATGTTTGGGAGAGGTTTCATACTCTTGCCAAGGAGTATAACCTCAGCTAAAGTGATCACTATCTCAGTCCACTATGGGCTCTGAATCTAAATCATATGGTGGCAAGTAGTTTTGGGGCATGAGACCTTAGAATCAGACCCAACTCGGTCCTAAATACTACTCCTTTTATATTTGCTATGCTCATCTCGTGGAAATCTACTTTGAAACTCACATAAGGGTTTGTTACGAAAATATTTATGCATTTATCTAAATAAATCTGTAAATAAAGCTATTATGCATTCTTTAATCTTTAATAAATCTCTATAGTAGATTCCAGAACTAATCTGAGGATCAAAAGATCAAAACTTTATTGTAAATGTGATATAATCAGCTCATAAGATGCTTAAAGCATCATCTTTCTCAAAATCTCAACATATAAACTTCGGGCTTGAAAACCCATGTATCAAACTCATGTCAAAATATCATGAAAAATTATGCATGATAATAAACATTGATAATTCATCTCAAAATTTGGAAATTACTGTAATAAGCATGAAAACATGAAAATAAACATGCAATTCAACTTCAAAGTATCTTAAAACTCATAATCTTTTCAAATAGCAATAATGGGTATGAACCCTAATTCAAATCTCATGAAATTTCAGTCAAAATCATGTACATTTGTAATTGAAGACTAATTTTGGGCACAACGATGAAAGGAGATCCTTGTTGAAAAGCCCCACATACCTTAATTGATGCTTAGATGAAGAAACCTTGAATCTTGGATTCCTATTGAGTTCTTGATGATGGGTTCTTGATGTTCTTGCTTTTGAAACCCTCAATTTGGAGCTTTCTTAGATAATCTATGGAGGATTTTGATTCCTTGTAGAATAAGAGCTTGGTTTCTCGGGTTTTACTTTTGAAGAGGATGATGAATAATTAACATAATAGGCTTAGGATATGATTAATCTTGTGTTTTGGATGGATTGGGGGCTTGGGAATTATCAAAAATACCCTTTTAAAACACCTAAATGAAGCTGAAAAATGTAGTTGGGTCCCAATTTAATGGGCCACCGCGACGCACTACCATCGCGGTGGCTAACTGGAAATTGACGAATGGGAAATTAGGGACCTCGGAGATGCAGAGCTATTGCGTTGCCCCACCAGATTTGGAAATTTGGGACCTAGAACTTTACCGCGATGCGCCACCATCGCGATGCCCTATAGGAATGCCATTTTCGCCTCCAAAGCAACGCGCCACTATAGCGTTGGAATACTGGAAATTAACAAATGGTAAAATTGACCTCTCCGCGATACGCAAAAATCACGGAGTCTCATGGAATTTTACAATTATGATTTTACGCTTATCTGCGACGCTCTAAGAGTCCAAATTACGATGTTTTACGACTAGAACTTAAAATAGCCATAAATTCTTACTCGGTTATCGAATTTAGGCAAATTTTATATCTTTGGAAAGCTTACTCAATTTCCCACACAATTGGATGTCAAAATCTGAAGAACTCCACACAAAATAATAAATATTCACTTTAGAAGCTCCCCCTTAACATTTTAGGGACAAATCTAAGCTAAGAAAAGTTTGGGGTATTATAATATCTCCACCTTGGGCATATTCGTCCTCGTATGCGGATAATTAAGCTAAAAATACTGAGAAATATTAGGCTATAAGCTACCATGCACAACTGAGATAAAATGAGTCAATTAATCTCAAATATAATGAGCTACTGAACTGATCTGAAAGTGCATGAATTCTATGAAAAATGCTACATAGCTAAATCTGATAATGAGGCAAAGAAATGAATGAAGGAAACCATTACCTTCGGCTGAATCTGAGTTCTTGGAGAAGAGATGAGGATACTTGGTACACATGTCTTCTTTTGCTTCCCAAGTAGCACCCTCAACGGGCTGATTTTAGCATAGGACTTTGACCAAGAAAGCTTCTTTGATCCTTAATCTACGATTCTAACGATCAAGAATCTCTACTTGGACTTCTTCATAAGATAGGCTATTCTGAATATCGGTATCCTCTAGAAGTACTACAATAACTTAATCATCCATGAATTTCTTTATCAAGGAAACATAGAACTCTGGATGAACTGAGGACAAATCTGTGGGTAGCTCAAGCTGATATGCCACTTTCCAAACACGACTCAAAATACGAAAGGGAACAATATAGTGGGGACTAAGTTTCCCCTTCTTGCCAAATATCTTCACCCCCGTCTTGGGTGAAACTTTCAAATACACTAGATCATCAACCTCAAACTCAAGATATCTTCTTCTCACATTTGAATAAGATTTCTGACGACTCTGGGCTACTTTCAATCATTCTTTAATTAATTGAACTTTCTCCATAGCTTCAAACACCATGTCTATGCCAATCAAAGCAGCCTCACCCACTTCAAACCAACCAACTGATGATCTACATCTCTGTCCATAGAGATCCTCAAATGGAGCTATATGAATGCTAGCAAGATAACTGTTATTATAAGCAAACTCAATAAATGATAAATGTTCATCCCAACTACTTTTGAAATCAAGAACACAAGCTCTCAACATATCTTCTAAAGTTTGAATGGTCTTTTTTGCCTGACCATCTGTCTGTGGATGAAAAGCTGAACTAGGATGAACTTGGGTACCAAGACCCTTGTGAAAAGATCTCCAAAATTAATAGGTAAACTGAGTACCCCTCTCTGAGATAATAGATGAGGTAACTCTATGCAATCTAACCATATCTCGGATATACAACTTAGCATAATCTTCAACTATATCAGACGTGTGAACTGGCAAGAAATGCGCTCACTTAGTCAATCTATCTATAATAACCGAAATTTAATCATGATGATGATAGAAATGGGGTATACTAGTCAAAAAATCCATATTCACTTTTTTCTACTTCCTAGTGGGGATACCAAACTCTTGCAATGTACCACCAGGACTTTGGTGCTCTAACTTAACTTGTTGAAAAGTTATGCACTTAGCTATAAACTATGCTATATCTTTCTTTATACCACTCCTGAAATAACTTTCTCATATGTTCGGTACATCTTGTTAGCACCGGGATAAATAGAATAACATGCACAATGCTCTTATACCATAATCTGCTGTCTCTAGTTATCAATATAACACACACAGAATCTACATAGGTATCTCAACACTCCATATCCCCCTTGGGAGAAAACCTCTACCTTTTGGTCTTTAACGAACTCCTTCAGTTTGACCAAACTAGAATCTATGTCTTACTTCTCCTTTACTTCTAAAACTAGGGATGATTCGGAATTGTTTTGAACCTAAATATTACCCTCAGCTAAGTCAACCAATCTAACTTCCAATCTAGCTAAATGATGAACTTCCCGAGCAAACTCTTTCTTATCACCCTTAACATGAGAAACACTGCCTATGGACAATCTACTAAGGGCGTCTGTCACTACATTGTCCTTGCCCGAATGATACAACAAACTCATGTCATAATTCTGTAACAACTTCAACCACCTTCTCTGACAGAGATTAACTCCATCAGAGTAAACACATAATGCAAACTTTTGGGATCTGTAAACAAATTAACGTACACACCATACAGATAATGTTTGTAGATTTTTAAGAAAAACACCACAGCAGCTAATTCAAGATCATGGATTGGGTAATTCTTTTCATAAGGCTGAAGCTGTCTAGAGGCATAGGAAATTAACTTACCTTTCTGCATTAACACACAACCTAAACCAACTCTGGAGGCATCACAATACACCATAAAACCATCTGTACCATCGTGTAATGCTAGGACTGGGGCTGAAGTGAGTTGAGTCTTCAACTGCTGAAAACACTTCTCGCAAGAATCTAACCACTGGAACATAAGTTTCTTTTGGGTCAATCTAGACATATGAGATACAATAGATGAGAAGCCCTCAATAAAACATCTGTAATAACCAGCTAAACCCAAGAAACTCCTAATGTCTGATGGAGAGATAGGTCTAGGCCAATTTTTCACGACTTCTATCTTTTAAGGATCAACTTTAATACCCTTACTGGAAACAATATGACCAAGGAAAGCTACTGACCTTAGCAAAAATTTAAACTTTCTGAATTTGTCGAACAACTAGTGATCCCTAAGAGTCTGCAACACAATTCTAAGATGGTCTGCATGATCATCCTCACTATGAGAGTAGACAAGGATATCATCTATAAAGACTATGACAAACATGTCCAGATACTATTTGAACACTCTGTTTATCAAGTCCATGAAGGCTGCTAGGGCATTGGTTAGATCGAAAGACATTACTAGAAACTCAAAATAACCATAACAAGTTTTGAAGGTTGTCCTTCGAATATCACATTCCCTTATTTTAAGCTGATGATAGCTGGATGTAAGGTCTACCTTTAAAAAATAAATGGTAGCTTCGAGTTGGTCAAATAAGTCATCAATTATAGGAAGAGAATATTTGTTCTTGACTGTAACCTTATTTAGCTGACGATAGTTAATGCACATACACAAAGAACCATCTTTCTTTCGCACAAATAGGATAGAGCGCCCCATCCAGAAATACTAGGCCTTATGAAACCTTTACCTAGAAGATTTTTGAGTTGCTCTTTCAACTCCTTAAGATCTATAGGAGATATACAATAAAAAGGGATAGAAATAGGTAGACTATTAGGAAGAAGGTCAATCCCTAATTTTGTCTCTCTATCGGGAGGTACCCCTGGGAGATCTTTGGGAAAAACATCAAGAAAATCATTAACTACACTGACTGACTGAATTATTAGAGTCTCAGACACTGTCTTTAACTTGAATAATATGATAAATGCAACATTTGGATATTACCTTTCTGGCCTTAAGATAAGATGTGAAATGAATTTTGGTAGACACTAAATTACCTAACCACTCAAAGACTGGGTTATGTAGGAACTAAAACATCACCACACGAGTGCAACAATCTATAGATGCATAACAGGAATGAAGCCAATACATACAAAGAATAAGATCAAAGTAAACTATGTCTAACTCTATCAGGTCTGCTATGACTTTATGAAGAACAATAATAGGACACTTTTTATAAATCTGCTTGACAACAACTGACTCATCTACTAGGGTAGAATCCAAGAAAGGCTCAGGAATCTTTTTAGAACTTGGCACAAAATTTACTGCAACTAATAAGGTCATATAAGAGAAAGTCAACACAGGGTCTAACAGTACATATACATCAATATGAAAAACACGAAGCATACCAGTAACAACATCTGGTGAATCTTCCTGCTCCTAGTAGGATGGTAAAGCATAGAATTAATTCTAGTGCTAACCACCACTAGTACTTGATGATGTGACCTGAGAAGGAGCTGGGCGACCTAATAAAGCTAGTGCAATAGTAGCTTGAGTCTGGGGAAGAACGTCTCTATTTTCCTACTTAACATGTAGATAATATTTAATTCCGTGACCCAACATCCCATAGCCAAAATAACCCTTTTGTCCATCCAAGCATTTACCAAGATAATTCCTACCATACTTAGCATAAGGAGGATAGCGAGGCCTCCCACTTACACTGTTCTGAGATCTAGACATCGAAGACTTACCCTACTTCTCTTGTCTACCTTTGGGAGCGGGAGCACTAGCTGAAGATGGCACTGGCATAGATGAACGATTCTGAAGCTACAAATAATTTCCTCCTTGAGATTTAGTCTAACCATACTCAAACTGCCATATTCTATCCTTCTTATTTCCCCTCTCACTTTCCCTCAACTTCTCTTCCTTAATCTACTAAGCATACATCATATATCTAGCAAGATCTATGTCTCCAATAAGAATGTCAGTCCTACACTCCTTGACCATCAATCTAGATACTCAAGTCATGAACTTACTCATACTTGACTTAGGGTCAGCCATCTGATAAGTGGAATACTTAGACAACTACTTTAACTTAAGGCAATACTCCTTTACTATCATTAAGCCCTACCTTAGGTTCATACACTCTTTTATCTTAGATTCTCTTAATTCACATGGGAAGAACTTATCTATAAATGAATCCTAAAATATTTGCCAAGTCATGAGAGTTGCATTCTCCCCTCTAATTTTCTTCCACATCACTACCTAATCATATGTAACATCCTTTGGCCTATAGGATGCAAGTTCTACACTCTTCTCTTCAGAAATATGCATAATCTGGGTGATCTTCTTCACTTCATCAAGATACAACTGTAGGTCCTTACCTGCCTGTGACCCAAAGAATTCTGGGGTGTTCATTCTCATAAAATCCTAAATTCAGGCTACGGCTAGGTCCCCATCTTATTTAGGTAGGATTGTAGCCTAATGGTTGCCCTAAACACTAGCTATCATAGCTTGGGCTAGCGCCTGAAAGGTAGCCTAAAACACTACATGGGACATATTCTTATTCAAAGGATCTGCAAATTGAGGTAGATGGTTATTATTTCTATGGGCATTATCTTGATGAGGATATCATCTATAAAGACTATGACAAAATATCTACATACCATTAGAGCACTCTGTTCATCAAGTCCATGAAGGTTACTGGGGTATTGGTTTGCCCGAAGGACATTGCTAGAAACTCAAAATGACCATAACAGGTTTTGAAGGTTGTCCTTGGAATATCACATTCCCTTACTTTAAGCTGATGATAGCCGGATCTAAGGTCTATTTTTCAAAAAATAATTGGAACCTTGGAGTTGGTCAAATAAGTCATCAATTCTAGGAAGAGGATATTTGTTCTTGACTGTGACTTTATTTAATTGCCGATAGTCAATGCACATATGCAAATAACCATCTTTCTTTCGTACGAATAAAATGGAGTGCCCTATGGGGAAAGAATAGGCCTTATGAAACCTTTATCTAGTAGATATTTGAGTTTCTCTTTCAATTCCTTAAGATCTGTAGGAGACATACGATAATGAGGGATAGAAATAGGTTGATTATCAGGAAGAAGGTCAATCCCGAATTCTATCTCTCTATTGGGAGGTGCCCCTAGGAGATCCTTGGGAAAAACATAAGGAAACTCATTAACTACACTAACTAACTGAATTGTTGGATTCTCAGACTTAGTGTCTTTAACTCGAATAATATGATAAATATAACCTTCAGATATTAACTTTCTAGACTTAAGATAAGATATGAAATGACTTTTGGGAGACAATAAATTACCTGACAACTCAAAGACTGGCTCATGTGGGAACTAAAACATCACCACATGGGTGCGACAATTTATAGATGCATAATAGGAATGAAGCCAATCCATACCAAGAATAAGATCAAAGTAAACTATGTCTAACTCTATTAGGTCTGCTAGCATGACTTTATGAATAATAGTAATAGGACACTTTTTATAAATCTGCTTGGCAACAACTGACTCACCAACTAGGGTAGAATCCAAGAAAGGCTCAGGAATCTTTTCAGAACTTATCTCAAAATTTACTGCAACTAATGGGGTCATATAAGAGAAACTCAACAAAGGGTCTAACAACACATAGAAATTAATATAAAGACACGAAGCATACCAGTGACAACATCTGGTGAATCTTCCTACTCCTGATGGGATGGTAAAGCATAGAACTAATTCTGGCACTGACCGCTGCCAATACTTGATGATGTGACCTGAGGAGGAGCTGGGCGACCTAAAGAAGCTAGTACACTAGTAGCCTGAGTCTGGGGAAAAATGTCTCTTTTTTCCTTCTTAACATGTAGACAATCTTTAACTTCGTGACCCGACTTACCCTAACCAAAATAACCTTTTTGTCCAGCCAAGCATTCACTGGGATAATTCCTACCACACTTAGTACAAGGAGGAAAGTGAGGCCTCTCGCTTCTTCTATTTTGTGATCTAGAAATCAAAGACTTACCCCACTTCTCTTGTCTTCCTTTGGGAATGGAAGCACTAGCTGAAGATGGCACTAACATAGATGAATGATTCTGAAGCTGTAAATGATTTCCTCCTTGAGATCTAGTCTGACCATACTCAAACTGCCCTATTCTGTCCTTCTTATTTCCCCTCTTACTTCCCCTCAAATTATCCGCCTCAATCTACTTAGCATACATTATATATCTAGGAAGATCTATGTCTCCAATAAGCATAGTAGTCCTACACTCCTTGACCACCAATCTAGACACTCCATTTATGAACTTACTCATACTTTACCTAGGTTCAGCCATCTGATCAGGGGAATACTTAGACAACTGGTTAAAGTTGAGGTAATACTCCTTCACTGTCATTGAGCCCTGCCTTAGGTTTATGAACTCTTTTATCTTATCTTCCCTCAATTCACTTGGGAAGAACTTGTCTATAAACGTATCCTAAAATATCTTCCAAGTCATGGGAGTTGCATTCTCCCTCTAATTTTCTTCCATATCACTACCCAATCATATATAGTATCCTTTAGCCTATAGGATGCCAATTCTAAAATCTTTTCTTCGGAAACATGTGTAATCTAGGTGATCTTATTCAACCCAAAGAACTCTTGGGGTTTATTCTCATAAAATCCGAAATTCAAGCTACGACTAGGTCCCCATCTTTCTAAGGTCGGATTATAGCCTAATGGTTGCCCTAAATACTAGCTGTCATAGCTTGGGATAGCTCCTGAAAGGCAACCTAAAACATTACATGGGACATATTCTCATTCAAAGAATCTGTGGACTGAGGTGGATGGTTATTATTTTTGTGGGCATTAGCTCGATGAGGAGACATTATCAACTGTCACGTGAAAGAATGAGTTAAAAGTAAATAGAGATACTTTAAGCATGATAGATCATGAAAGAAAGAGATAATTTTCTATGAATGTTCTGTAGCCTCTTGTTCATAAATGTGGTACACTTCACACCCATGACTAAGACTCTACGTAACATGGCTTGTCTGACTTCTTAGGATTCTTAAAAACCTGGCTATGATACCAAGTTAGTAACACCTCAAAATCTAATCCCGAGATATCGTATGGGGCCCAAGGCTATGAATACACTTAAGCTAACCCTGTCTATATACTACCGAGCATAATTCTTGTAATAATAGAGATATAGACATAAAAGTCACACTAAATACAAAAATTGTCTATAATATATGAGAATAATCTAAACTAAATATCTAAAAACTTCAAAACTGAATAATCTATGTTAACACTAGTAGTTTGACAAGGCTCTACTACTAATAATTAAAGAGTCACTGGGAGAAACCCTAGCTAACTTAAACAGTTTGAAAGAAAATACTAAAAGCTCATAAACTATAAACTACTAAATCTAAATGGATCGATGAGTCTCTAAACTATGAGGACTCACCAACTGAAATGTAGATAAAGATGCTTGAACTACTCACTACTGATACTGAGCACCTGTACCTACATTATGAGAAAATGTAGCACATAGACATATATGTGGATCAGTACTTTAAGGATGTACTGAGTATATGGGGGTTATATGCATATGTAAAACATTATCTCATAGTCATCATTTAAAAATAATGCATGCTAAATGTAAATGACTCACATAAGCTGGAATGTCTAAAATACTGAAAATATTAGTCATGAATAACAAATCATACTTTATGGATGTAGTGAGCCATAGCATTTAGTTCTAAAATATGTACTTGTATTTTCCCTTTAAATCATTCTTTCTAAGTGTAGAATGACTCACTACTGAATCTGAAAGCTAAAATCTGAAGCTATTATCTTTTCTGTTAGGTATAATTTGAGTAAAACTTGTGAGACTTTACACTTAGTTTTCTAAAATCTTTTTCTTTTCTAAAATCTGTACTTTGTAAGCTTTAAAACTTTAGGGAAAATACTTTATTTGAAAAGCTGTATATCTTTTACTAGCAGATTCTCTAAACCAATAATAGCTACCATTCCAGTATTAAGATGGCTCCATTTGAAGCTCTCTATGGTAGGAGTTGTAGATCTCTAATCGGTTGGTTTGAAGTTAGTGAGACTTTAGTTATAGGGCATAACTTAGTATTTGATACCTTAGAAAAAGTCCAGTTGATCAGAGAAAGATTCTGGGCTGCTCAGAGCCAACAAAAGTCTTACGTAGATGTGCGTAGAAAGGACCTCAAGTTTGAGGTTGGTAACTATGTCTGTCTAAATATATCTCCCATGAAGAGAGTGAAGAGATTCATCAAAAAAGGAAAGCTCAGTCCCTGATATATTGGTCCTTTCAAAATTCTCAGTCGCTTTGGCAAAGTAGCTTATAAGCTCGAATTACCTTCAAATCTAGCCTCAGTTCATCCGGTCTTCCATGTTTATTTGCTCAAGAAGTGCATAGGTGACAACAGTTGTAGTCCCTATTCAGAACATAGATGTTCAGAATAGCCTCTCTTAAGAAAAGATCCCGATCGAAATTCTTGACCATCAGACTCACAGATTGAGGAACAAAGAAGTTCCTCTAATAAAAATTCCTTGGAGGAATTAGTCCATTGAGGGAGTTACTTTGGAAGCACAAGTAGATATACGTGCCAAGTATCCCCACCTTTTCCCTGCTAACTCAGATTAAGCTCAAGGTAACAATCCTCCTTAATCTTTTCAATTTTCATGTCCATATTTCAGTTACAAACTTGGTATCAATTTCATTTTTTGAATTCTATTATAAACTTGGTACTAAGTACCATTGCATATTCAATCATATGTTAATGCATCAGAATAGTCATGTGTTCATGCATCAGACATGTATTCTCCTTGTGGGAAACTCAGTTATCAGAAATCTCAGTCATGTGTTCATGTGTCAGTTAAGTCATGAAATCATGTATCAGATATACATGCTCAGTTAAGTCATGTATTAGAAATTTCATTCATGTTTTAGTTGTTCATTTTCAATATATACTTTAGCTCATCGTTTCTCCCAGCTCAGTCAGTCATATTTAAGGAGAAATGTTTCCAAGGGGGAGATATTGTAATACCTCAAGGTTTCCTAACTAATTTCGTCCCAAGAATGTCAAGCATTAGCTTCTAAATTGAATGATGCTTCTAAATTCAATAAGCTTTCCATGGATAACAAATTCGCCAATATTCTACAACCGAGTAAGAAGTTATGGAGATTTAAAATTTCAGTCATAAAACACTATCATCTCAGTTAGTGGCAAAATGACATTTGTCAATATCTAGTAAAACTCTGTAATTTCACCACATCGTGGAGGGATCCGAAATCCCAATTTTAAAAATCCAGTGAAGCTCTGTGATGACCCCGCATCGTACCGTCGCCCAATTTCTCAGTTGTTGAATTCCAGTGACACGACGCGATAGAACCACATCGCGCCAGGGGTCCAAATCGTGTAATTTTTCACAAATTTAAAAGATGCCCCCAGGGTTAAATGGGTCTATCCCATGATTTTAGTTTATCCTTAAAAAAGAAATTTAATCCTACAAGACCTAAGGATATCATTATTCACTCTATTTTATCCCAATTTCTTCATACACTCTCAAAGCTAAGAAACACTAATTTTTAAAAATTTAAGGGCAAGGATCACGAATATCTTCAAGGATATTTATGGAGTTACATTATAAGGTATGTCATGTGTTGATTCATGGGTCTCTTTGACCCATGAAGCTCAATAATCTCTTTTCAAAATCCAAGATTTGAATATTTATGAATGTTCATGATTTAATTGAATTGAAAATTGATGTTCATGTTGTTGGTTGGTTTTGTTTCATGTTATAAACTTTTTATTTAAAATAATTGATTCTAATATGTGATGATTTACATGATGTCATGATAAACTCTTCAATTTACAAGTTGTTTTATGTATCCACGATTATTAGATGTGTTGATAATTGTATAACCAAAGCATGCTCCCCATATGTTTGATTAAATGCCTATGTAAAGAAAAAGTGCAGTACTAGTATGATAATAAGAAATCCCCATTCATTTACAAGTTGTGTATGTCAAGTGTTTGATGAAACGCCTTAGCCAAGGGATTATGTATTGTTGATGTTGGTCCTATATTCAAGAAAGTCATGCTTTGTTAGTTTCCTTCTATCGATTTCATAGGGTGCATGTACTCAAAAATATAGCTGTGTGCCTAGAGTCAGTGATATGTTTCATGGTATCCTAAGCCAAGCCATGATCTATAGAACTCTGTCAGTCATGTGACTCATGAAAGCTCAGTAATTTAGTAATCTGAATAGTATTTAATCAGTTAACAGAACTCTATGAATTTAGTGTAGTCCAGTTCAGTTAATCATATTCAGTGTCTATTCAGATGGGAGCAGGAATTAGCATCGAGTAAACCCAAGAATGGGAACACACACTGTCGGATGAGGATGTGATTCTTAGAGTCATCCTTGTAGTCCAGAACTATGTAGCCAGCATAGGTTGAGACATCAATACTGTTAGATGAGGGTTAATGAGGTGGATAAATACTGTCAGATAATGGTCCCACCGTTATCTTTTGGGGACACTATTAGATGAGGGCCACTAACAGCTTATCCTTACCAGTGGCATAGTATTAACACCCTTCCAATTAGGTTTACAGATTGGACCCCAACTCAGCT
>JAPEIP010000004.1:161039145-161066970 GCA_026120095.1 Capsicum chinense | reverse complement strand
CCAAGCCATGATCTATAGAACTCTGTCAGTCATGTGACTCATGAAAGCTCAGTAATTTAGTAATCTGAATAGTATTTAATCAGTTAACAGAACTCTATGAATTTAGTGTAGTCCAGTTCAGTTAATCATATTCAGTGTCTATTCAGATGGGAGCAGGAATTAGCATCGAGTAAACCCAAGAATGGGAACACACACTGTCGGATGAGGATGTGATTCTTAGAGTCATCCTTGTAGTCCAGAACTATGTAGCCAGCATAGGTTGAGACATCAATACTGTTAGATGAGGGTTAATGAGGTGGATAAATACTGTCAGATAATGGTCCCACCGTTATCTTTTGGGGACACTATTAGATGAGGGCCACTAACAGCTTATCCTTACCAGTGGCATAGTATTAACACCCTTCCAATTAGGTTTACAGATTGGACCCCAACTCAGCTATAATGCATTATTTGGGGCATGTCGGTTAGATGACTAATTCCCATAATGTTAGACTTAGTTTTAGTAAAATAACTCAGATAGTTCTACAACATTCAGGACTGTCAGATACAATCAACTCAGAATAGTTTCGAACTCAGCTAGTTCTATCAGAACCAAGACTGTTAGATACAGTCACTCAGTATCAGTTATTTTAGTTATATAGTTATCAGTATCTCATGCTAATAGTACAAAGGTTCAGTAATCATGTTATCATGAACTCAGTTACAGTTATTATGTATAGTTATTATGTATTCATAAATACATTCTCATGTTCATGTTATATAGTCAATTAATTCAGTTCATGCATATGTACCCTTTGAATTCAGCATACCTCACATGCATACCAGTACATTCAATCGTACTGACGCATTTGCGCTATGGTATTTTATACCATAGGTTCAGAAGCACGAGCTCCAAAGTATCAGTAGCTGCCAAATTTACCACTAAGTCCTCATTATTTGAGGATGATATTATTAGTTATATCATTATCTTAGTTAGCTTTTAGTAGATGGAGTTAGTTGGGGATACGACCCATTAACTCCTTATTCAGACAGTTAGAGGTTTTTCAGACTACAATGTTTAGACAATTTATTTTAGTTATTTTGGGTATTTCATACCCTATCCAGATGTTATGTTTTATTAGTTATGTTATAGTTTTGAACCTTATGGAACCTTGTGGCCTTTTAGCCATTATTTCTGCACTATACAACATATTTTGCAGTGTTCAGTTAAAGATATAAGTCATGAGTTAGCTTGTGATCCTTTGGGGTCATGAGCACTGTGTAGCATTCTGGGTACCAGATTTGAGTTATTACAGCTAGTCTCCAAATATATTTATATTTATAATAGTATTGTGTGGACACTGTTGATGGCATTGAGACATGCAGTACATCTATGATCACTTAGATACTGAATGGTATGGTTCTAACTATAAATATGATTTTACTATTCATTTCCTAAAATGGTTATTTACTCCAACATTTCACTTTTAAAATGGATTTCTTCATAATGGTAATTGTTCCACCTTAATTAATAACTTATGAGCCTTCGAGATTAACAATGATAATCTTATAGATTTGATCGAGATAGATTTTTGTCCATAGTTGTACTATAACTATTTACTCCATGGAGAGTGATTCTAACCCTTTTTTCACTTTTATGATGATTTAGTCCTGGAGTTTACCATAGGCAATGGATTTACACTCTTTTAGACATAGTTTTATCTTGCACATATATATATATGTATATATATATATATATATATATAGACACACCTATATCTTTTGTACTAAATAAATAGGTGATTGATGATGATATTGATGATATAAGTTCTGAATCACTTCCGACGACTGATAATGATATTAATGATATGAGATTTAGATCAAGCTCCATGATCGATGGTGATAGATGATATATTTTTTATTTAAGTTCGATGATTGATGATTGTAATAATGAAATGAGTTCTAGTTCATGTTCAGGGATTGATGATGATATAAGTTTCAGTTCAAGTTCGGTGATTGATGATGATATTGATGATATGATGCACTGGGTTAGTTTAGAGCATTTAAATCATTTATGGTAATATGGATTATATCTAGGAATTCATTCTAGCATGCTCATTCCCTATCACCTGTATGCGCTTATATCTATCAGCCCTATGGGGGGTTTCATAGGTATAGATATGAGTGTTTATTGAAGTACATTATGTGGATTTTTTATCTATCAACCTTAAGGGGGTTACATAGGTAAAATCCCAAAATATTATTTGAAGAGTGTTGATTGAATCTTCTGAACCTATGACAGTGGTGGTTTATGATAGGTCCGCTAGGTATTGGTTGTTACTAGCCAATTACCTTGTATTGTTATTGTTATTATAGTTGGTTCATGATACATTGATTGTTAGATTTTTATTTAGATTTGAGGTATGATTCTGGTTTTTTTATCTTATGGTTAGATTATTACACATAATTATCCATTGGTTACGCATTAAGGTTTCAGAACCTGATATCTTAATTCATTTCTCTATGGTTGCTTTATTATGGTGATTATCTCATATTTATACATAAAAATTAGATACCCTAATTCTTTTAGCAATAATTACTACTAGGATTGGGAGGCTTATTGTAACATCCAAAAATTTATGACTGTCCCTAATTTCATATTGAAGTTTTACGATAGCTGAACTTGAGATTTTTATTAATACCATATGTACGAGTGTACTTATTTTTTATTAAATTTGGTTAAAGCTATATTTCATAGCCTTTCTAAAAATTTTATTAAAACATTACTTAGTTACAATATTGGGGCATGTATTTATTTTACAAGATGTTTATACTTTATTAATATTTTAATGGAGATAGTTAATTATGTCAAAATTATTATTATAGGAGTTAGACTTTATTTAAAATAATGCGCTATTGATTATGATATATTAAAAAGGTTGTATTTATTTTATTATGAACTTATTCAATATCCGAATATATAGATAACCAGAGAAGATAATTTTTTACATGGAAGAGGAGTGGGTTGGACAACAAATTCTTAAATGCTAGTATTGCTTCTACTTTTCCATTCTCTACAATTATTAATTATTATATGTTCTATACGTGTTTAATTTATGTTAGAACCATTTTAACACACATCATATCTACATATATATATGCTAACTTTCTATTTTATTCCATTTTATTAATTTAAGATTAGGTGTTTGGTGAATTTGCTGAAGGTGTGTACATATAGATTGTATACACATATACTATGATCATTCTCATCCTTTTATCATGAAATTATTATTCTTGATTGCTGCACATACATATTTGAGCACGTTGAAGAAAGGTTTTGGGGAAAAAATACTCTTGACTATATGTCTAATCACCGATAGAAAATCTATCATCTACATCAAGTTGTTCAAGCTTATATTTTAGGTATGTTAAGGATAGACCTTTCTCTTTTTTTTTTTGGCATGATTTCATAATATTTATGATTTAAAAATCTAGGTTTTATTAAAAAGTCGGTTAACCGAAGTCTCTAAATTAAAGTTATCATGCAAAGCAACATAATATTTTTTTCTCATTATCTACTTTTACTTAGTGAGGTCATTGACTTGTTAAGAATAAAATGTTGTATTAGGCACATATCCTCTTTATTGATATATTTGGTTTTGGTTAATGCATATAAATTTAGAAAACGATTAGATAACTTAATAAGTCAATTAATATTATGGTGGATGCAGAATGAGTAAGAGTATATATGTATATGGGTGATTGCATATTGGAAGATACAACAGTGAAATAAAAAATATAACTTGTATTTTTCTTTGCTCAACATCTATCATCTCTTTTACAAAATTTCTATTTTGTTAGTTTAATACAATAAAATAGAGCAAAAGCTTTACAATTTATAAAATCAACTATTTTGGTTAAAGGTGTATGATATCGTGAAGACTAAAGGATCTAATATTCCCTAGTAGTTAGTAAGGTGGAATAGTTTTCATTTTGTTGTCCTTTTTGATAGTCGACAGTTTGTGTTGACCATTACTGGTATGGTTATAATTTGGATGCTTGTTATACCATTGATTTAAATATAATTGCATGTGTAGATGATCAATATAAGTAATAAGATGATAATTATAGTATACACACCGTGCCAAGGCTACATTATTATATGAAAAGATATTATATACTGATATACTTGGTGTTTTAATAGAATACACAATATTTTAAGGAGAAACTTAATATTACAATATTGAAAGTGGTATATTACCTGTTGTTCTCTCATTTCATATATTCTTGCATCGAAGGATGCTTTTAGATATCATGGTGTAGTGGTTCCACTGGTCAGCATACATGCGTTTAGATTTTATGGTGGTCGTGTTAACTTGCTAGTGATTTACTTATTTTTATTATAGATTGCTGATTAGCTAAAATTATCATCGTGGCATGATTTTTTTATCGATTTCTCGCAGAAGTACACACGGTAAATATGTATTGCATTTTATTCTCTAAGGGCTAGAATTAGGGTGTTTACCTATACCACATGCAACATGTTGCAATTCACATGGTTGTGTAATGCGGTCTTAACTTGGTGTTGTAAGTTGCATGTGAGGCCTATAGGGTATAGTAGACTATATGTACTATGGTAATGTAGGAATTGGGCATAAATAAAATTAGCTGCATGTTATCAGCAGTAGGTTATTGTGTTGTAGTTGTTATGGTTAGGTAAACTTGAGGCATAAGAAGATAGCTGATTTTAGACTATGGTTTGTTTGGTACTGATTGTTTTGCATTGTATTACATTTATTATAATGTGATTGTAGTTGGTACCTGTCAAGCTTGTAGATACTGGATTGGTTGTTGGTTGATTAACTATTAATAGTAGTTTTACGACTTATCTCATAGTAGATTAACACCCAAAAAGCGAGTCTATGTGAGTGACTTAAGCACGTTGTGGGATTGAGTAGAATTAGTAAACATAGCCTTCATCAAATTGTAGAGCTCCATTTTAAGTAAAGAAATATATTTTCGAAAGAAAACACATAGATAGCTCTGCAACTTTTGTTATGTACCCAAATTGGAGGACAAGTTTTATTCTGTTTTTTTCAACATAGAAATCCCCTTGTGTTCTTATTAGTATTCCAATGATATATTTATTTAAAAAATGTATTTTGTGGTGATTGTGGAATCTTTGCAACCCCAACACGTATACCTATAACATTCATGAAGGCCATAAAGCTTGATTCCTCCATTTACCTATTAAAAACTAAGTCGCAATGCTAAATAGTGGGGCAGTCCAGATTTACTGCTTTAAGGATTTATTATAGTTTACACAAACTAGGGTTACTTTAGATGCTAAACTTGATTCATATCGACATACGGGAGTTATTGAGAATTAATGACATATTTCATGGCGTATCAAGGTTGTATATACTTGTTTATAATTTTTGGAACTTGAAATAACTAATTAGGTTAAGCTATGGTTAGGCTGTTTATAAGACTAAGGTTTTTGTATAACCTGAACTTTTACTCTAGTTACCTACTAGTGTATTTGATATGTCTATTGTATCATACCATCCAATTGTTTACTTGATCATTCGGTTAACAATCACATATACCTCGATACGTTATCACTTCAACCAAGTTAGGATAGCGTGACCTTGTAGAGTTCTCATTAGTTTAGTTATATAATTTTATGTTCTTAATGGAAATGTACATTTATTCCTAATTGAAATCTATCCACGTGCCTCAATAGTTTCCATGCTCACGGGCCCTTTTTAAGTGTTCTCGTATAGTAAGCATTTATTAAATAGTCCACACCTTTTTATTTGAGAAGTTATATGTCACCATTCGAAATGCACACATTTGGAATGTTTAAATTTATTTTAAATGAACTATGTGCTAAATAGAACTATTTTGTTCCCTTTTTTATATACCATAGTGTTTCTCATTTATAGCCTTACAGTCTTCCCTTCTCATACGTCTTTACGGCTCGGTTGTGTATATTCATTACGTCTAATAAAGTTCATTGAGTTCTATAAGTTCTAGAGTATCATATGAAAGTCTCATATTATTCCCTATATCATTATTGCTACCTCGATTATTTTATCTATATGTCTACCTCACAATTCCATAGTTTCAAAAGATCAAGGGAATTATGATCACCAAGGTAACAATCTCAAAAGTTAAATAAGCTAAGTAACACTAGTCCGTGTTTATGAGTGGCAGTCGAAGGGGTTCTTATACCTAGCACAGGGCCGATCCCAGTTGATGTGCTTATGGATGGTAGCCTAAGGGATTTTGATACCTAGCACCGGGCCAATCCTAGTTGATGTGTTTAGGGGTGGTAGCCCAAGGGTTTTTGATACCTAGCACTAGGCGAATCCTAGTAGATGTGCTTATGGGTTGAAGCTCAGGGGTTATGGTACCTAGCATAGGCCAATCCCAATTGATGTATTTGTGAGGGTCTTCATCTTCTACCATTGATCAGCTGGTCGTTATATCATATGTTACAAAGTTTGAAGAACTACTTAATGAATATAATGTACGTGATTTAACAATTATAAGGAAAAGGTGGTCTTCTATCCTTATCCATATATAAATTGATATCTTATTCCATTTGAGCTTTTATTTTACATATAGTCACTTTATGCCTTACATACTCAGTACATTCTTTTGTACTGATGTCCCCATTGCCTGGGGGGCACTGCTTCATGCCTGCAGGTTATAAATTGAAGAGAGGTCCTTGCTGTATAATGATCGATTTCAACTTATGATTGGTATTCTTTGTTCTTTCTGGAGTTGTTGAGTTTAGAATTTACCTTGGCTTGTATAATTAATAAATATTACGGGGTCTATCCCGACTAGTGATTAGTGATTTCTCATTCTAGAGGCTTGTAAACGATTATTGTTGTGGGTCAGGTAGTTCGTTACAGTCCAATTGTCCTTTTATTGTATTGGTGTTATCTTCATTATGCTCCCTTCTTTTAAAATTCAACTTGGCTTTGTCGGTCCACTAATGTTAATTGGTTGTCTTTCGGTTGAATAGTATATCAAGTGTGGTATCAGGTACTATTTGAATCTCCAAAATTTTGGGGTGTGACACTTAGAGATGCTAGTGTGATGACTTAGGTTGTACCTTAAATTAACTTAATTTATAAACATATGTATATCTATCTATGCGTAGTGATGGTAATATTGTATATCCCTCCCTTCTTTCATATATTTACTTTTCATATTCATTCCTTGGACTTGTATACTATTATATACCCTTCTTTCTCTCATTATTCATATATTGGCCAATGATATACAGTATAGTGTTGAGGTTCCTGATTATGGATAGGATGGGATAGTTCAGCCTTAATACCTACTTAGTCTTATTATTTTACCTTCTTGGATATGAATATGATAATTTATCCTTATTATCTCATTAGTTTACTCATGTAGTTTGTTGGAAATTTGGGTATAGATTATATTTCTGCTTATATGCGATTATATTTACATTATCTTTGGAGCTCAATCGATAATTGCCTATTAAGTACCACATATTTGGTACTTATAATACACTTCTGTAACGTGCAAATCATAGTATGAGTTATCTCCATTGTTGTGTGTGACATATGGATAACTATAGTTTAGATACATAGGTTAAGCTCCTATCATTCAAAGTAATTCTAATCTCCCTCTTATGTCCTAGACTAGTCTCTACATTGTATTCAGAGATGGGTTGTATCAGTATATTTATTTTGTACTTCATTTTGTAAGTTTTATTACATTAGAAGCTTTTGTACTGATTCCATCAGGTTTTAGGACTAACTTATGTATTTTAGCCTTTCATTACATTTATTCCGCATTGTTCCTCTATTTCTCTTGGTAGTTCGTTACTAGTAGTTTTGGAATATGGGTTAGCTTGCCTAATGGTGGGTTATAGTAGACTCCATAATGACTTGAGAAATCGGGTCATGACAAATTAGTATTAGATCCAAGTTTACAGATGTGTTGGCATAAGAGTTAAGTGTCTAAAAGAGTTTCACGGATTACTATGGATACTCCTATAACCTATCTTTGGAAAGCTACAAGGATTTTTTAAGAAATATTATTCTTGACACTTTATCATGTGTTCTTATTTCTATGAGCCTCAAGTACGTTCTTTGACTCTATTCTATCCTACATGGATGATGCAAGGTTATTGATAGATATGTGCGAGACTTCAACATGCATTTCTACAGATTCAATGCAATGTTGGACAAGGGAGTTAGGGATGGATATCGTAGACCTTCATGGCTGTTAAAGGATTTGGGCCAACCTAGGCTTCTATAGAATTTGTGACTATTTCAGCCTTTCAAAATTCAGTATTGGGGATTTCAAGTCTCTTTATGGATCCCTCATAGCTAGGGATATCATCCAATTATTTAGTAATTCTTAGGCTAGAGTTGGTTTTGTTGGTGTTCGGCATGGTTCGTTGTCAGTTTTAGAGTATGATATTGGGTTTCTAGAGTGGGACAAGAATATTCCCATGCAATATATTCATGGATTTATTAGAGTATTAACCTTGCCACTCTGTTTGTTTTCAGAGCACTTGATAGTAGCTGGGTCTTTATTTTCTTAGGTGGTTGATCATGTGAGGGCCACAAGGAGAGCATGTACTAGGACTTATGGAGGTGGCGGTAAGAGTCCATGTCATTAGTATAGTGCTATTGGTATTCATTCTTGGACTAAGGACCCTTATAGTAGAGGTTAGCTTCACTTGCAGCCTATCATTTCCACTTAGGTAGCATCTCAGGCTTTAGATGGTTCTCAGATTGGTCCTGGTGATCACAGTGAGCAAAGTTCTCATCATACTTGGCAGAGTTTTTGGTATGGATCTTTAGGCTGTGGAGACCATTCGAGTTCAAGAGAATCAATATATGAGAGTTATTCAGAAGCTTGTTTTGGTTGTGGTGAGATGGGGCATTGGTCTAGAAAGTGCCCAGACATGAGTTAGTTGTTCTAATAGAGTTTGCATATATTCTCTGCCAGGCTAGGATCCTTGAGCTGTGTTATGATTGTAAGGAGGTTGGTCATTTTAGTAGGGTGTGCTCTTTACATAAGTTGATTAGCCAGTTAGGCTTAACTCGTGTTTCTTTCTAGGTTAGAGCTTCAGGGGTTTTCTATGACTGCAGGGAGATCGTCCACTAGTCTAGAGAGGTTCCTCAATGTAGGACTATTGGTTCAGATCATTTAGATCAGTCTCATGGTGTTGTGGAACCATCTTTTGTGGCAGTACACTTAGCACCTCAATTAGTTATTTAGTCGGTCTGTCTAAGTTTGGACTCTTTCAGATTTGCTCTCCCTCAGACACGTCAGTCATGTGACATCATATTTCACTGTGTTAGGTACATTTATATATTTCTTTCCTTTACCTTCACATTTGAATGTATTGGGTTCTCATACCCATCAGTGATTGTATGCCTTTGTTGGGTTATATCTATTGTTGTGTGACTTGATATAGAATTAATGATTATATGACTACACATAGATTATTAATATTAGTATTGGATGGAGTGGATCATTGTTGATTTTTTCCTTAGGGGCGTAGCATTGGGATTTGAGTCCTATTTACCTTGCCATATTGGCCATATTATGACCATATAGTGGTACTTGCTATAGATTATCATTTTGGTACAACCTATTCCTTTCTATTATGTTTATATTGTTGTTGCTATTATTGTCATTATTTGATGTAATTAATCCTTTCTTAGAAGAAGACTAGACTATTAGTATCTGATTAGAATCCCATTTCTCTAATTTCTTTTTCGTTGGCTATACCTCACCATGTAACCCAATCATAAGGTTAATTAGTTTGGGGTTTGTTCTTACAATTTGACTACTTCATTGCCCGATAGTGGTTTTGTGACTAATGTTGAGAAGTCTTAGCTTTGTCCTTCTGGTTTGTTGGGTTTATCTCTCAATGATTATTTTCTCTTGGTATTGGTGTGGGCTTGGATAATCTATTCTTGCTGTGATGTGGTTCTTGTCTAAGTTGAGTTAGACAGTTATAGACACGTGATCTTTCTAATAATCACTTCTTAAGTTGCAAATTTGGAAATTCATTAATTTGTGTTGCTTGATGCATTTTTTGGTAGTGTCCTTGACATGGGGTTTGGTGTCGAGATTCGGTATTTTCTTCTCTGACTACAATTCATGGGTTGATTGAGTTAAGATTGTCCTACTTGGGTGGATTTAATAAATACTTATTTTAGAATTTGTTTGGCCTAATAAGACTTGGTGGAGTGCTTCTCGTTGATGAAATGTGCGTATAAGTATTCTTTGCTGAAATAGAGTATTCAATTTACCACTTTTGAGTTAAAGTTCCATTTCTTCGAGTTGCTAGAGCTTTGGTTATCTCAAGTACAGTTTGTAGCCTGTGTGAGTTCTTGAGTTTTTTTGGTGGTTGATGCCTTCCAGCAGATATTAACAAGCGTATCGAATGAACTCCAACCATATAACAAGATAGCGGAAACAAGACTAACAATTTTCACTTAATAAATGTATAATCAATCCATTAATGTAACCATACTAAACCAACATACCAAAGTCCACAGTAATCCACAAAGTCCCTACAAATCCAAAGTCAATAATATGTCGGGCATGCCCCCGACAATAGCCAAAAACTAAGTCTAAAATAATTCAATGACATAAGATAAAAAGACTATGAAATGAATTAATTTCGAAGTATGGAAGCTCACCTCTTCAATGTCAATACACAAACTGCTCGAACACGTGGTCACTCCACAGGAAGAGAAGAAGAAGCTCTGGCCCCTGTGTCGCGTTGGGACACAGCGTCCGGAGACAGTTAGCAATTGGAGATGTATCATGTAACTAAAGGGTAAGTATAAAATAGTGCCATTACTTAAAACCGAGTCAAACCATCATAAGCAACCATATTTATATACATTGGCATATATGTAGATATATAAATACATCGAATGTCAGGAAAGGGGAGGAGGACTTAGCATGAATTTCAAAGCATCTAATCATGATACCTGAATTGGAGGACTCTAAACTCCTACTTTCATAGATTATGAAGTTTGACATTCTCAATTATATAAAAGATGACTCTAACCTCAAGCCGTCTTTTTAAGAAAGTGGACTCTAACCACAACTCATTTTATTATGCAAGAGGACTCTAACCACAAGCCATTTTAGTAGAAAAGTGGACTCTAAAAATAAGCCGTTTTAGTACAAAAGTGGACTCTAACCACAAGCCATCTTATTAGGCAAGTAGACTCCAACCACAAGTCGCCGCATCCATTTCTAGTCGGTATTAGGACTCTAACCCTTTATCCACACATTCACATCCACTCAGTTCAACATTGAAGGAATCTAACCCACTTATATAATTTAAGCCATCAAAGCTACAATTCAACACCATACATGACCACAAAGTGTTTAAGAACTATTTATCGATCAATAACTTTAATAGGCCATTGTTTTAGTTTCAATCGCCATTCAAGTCAATTTTTTTCATCAAGATATTTACCAAACAATTCCTTGTTAATTAGAATTCTTACACCAAGCGTTCGTTCAAACATAATTCAATTTCATGCTTAAGGGCTCAAACCCTTTTTAACTAATCAACCCACCAAGATTACCAATTACATCATTATATCGCCAAAAAGGCCTTTAGAATTTCATTTACCAATCATTCTTACTCATTTATCCATTGCCTTAGTTTCAAACACTATTAACATGTATGTTGTTATTTCTCTTAGACATTTTCACAAACACCTTGAGGGCATACCTTTACCTTGACTAAAATCAAAGTAAAAATCATCAAGCTTAGGGTTATTCATGACCTTCTTGTTAACCCACAATCTACAAGAACCCAAATGAGCAAACCATCACCAAAAACATATATAAAGACAAGTTTAAACAAGAGTAAACAATACTCATCAGTATGCATCAAAACCCTTAACATTTGGTTTCAAAACCCACCATTCAAGAATAAAAATCTATGTTTAAAACACATGGTATTTGAGAAAAAGAAATGAGGGAAGTGCCACATGCTTTATAGAAAATAATTCATGGAAATAACTTGTAACACCCCACAAATACACCCTAGATGTCACATAGTGCTCAAGACTATAAGTAGTCCCAAAATAACCCTTTAGGCCTTCTAACAACTTTGGAACTGATAATAAAGATAAACTTGACATATTAAATCTTGAAATAACAAAATTAATGTCTTAACTAAAAGTATTAAACTTTGAAATCTTGAAAACAAACAGTTTTAAGTCTATAACCTAAATAGTCAAACAAACTTATACTTCTAACAGGAGAGCCACTAGGACATGCCCCAGATGAGTCGAACTAAATATATTCAAATAGATAAAATACTTCATTAATAGCAAGTATGATAAAATGGGTCCTCGAACTATGAGGACTTACCAAGCATCGGGATGTAGGTGAAGATGCTCGTCATCAATCATACTATTGGAACTGAGCATCAAACCCTACATAA
The DNA here is from genome assembly GCA_026120095.1 of Capsicum chinense. Classification (NCBI taxonomy): domain Eukaryota; kingdom Viridiplantae; phylum Streptophyta; class Magnoliopsida; order Solanales; family Solanaceae; genus Capsicum; species Capsicum chinense. Next base: position 161,054,498 of record JAPEIP010000004.1, on the reverse strand, counting down.
CAAGACATTGTATCACATTGATGTATATGTGAATTAGTACTTCTGAAATATACTGAGCATGTTTGGGCTAATGCATAAGTAAAACAATAACTCAATGTGCACTTAGATTTTCAAATAATGTATGCTAAGTGTAAAGGACTACCCTGGGCTTGAATAAAATTAAGCTGCACAATAATAAACACGAGTAATATATCATAATGATAAACTTTGTGAGCCATAACACTTAGTTCTAAAAACTTTACTTTATTCTTTCTTTGGGAGGTTCTTCTAACCGACATAAACCATGTGAGCTATGATGCAGTCCAACGTCTTACCCACGTTAGCGAGAGCTATTCTACCCTTTCAATAGGAATCGAACCTTAAATTAAGTAATGACTATACTTATCCCACTATGGGCACTTACCCCTATGGTGGAATGTTGTTCTTGGTATGTGTCCTTGGAATCATACACAACTCGGTGCTAAATACTACTCCCAACTTACTTATATGCTCATACTTTTTCTTTGGAAATCCACCTTAAAATAGAATAAGTTTATAATGAAAACCAGTTATTCTTTTCCTTGGTTTAATCTGTAATCTATATGAATAAGTGTGGATTCCATATCTTATCTTAGGATCAAGAGACCGATATTTCTTTAAATCTTGGTATAAAACCATCATAGAAGCTTAAGATCATTGTCTTCTTGAAATATAAAACTCACTCTATGTATAAACTTATCAAATAAAACTTAAGAGCATGATCTTCTTTAAAAATCAATACTTAAACATAGGTCTTAAAACCCATTCTTTAAGCTCATGTCAGTACATAAAAAAAATTCATTCTCAATTACAATATTTAAATAGTTCAGTAATATAAAGTCAAGATAGTGAAATCTCATGCATAATATAAGCCTTATAAGTTAAAACATAAACATAAGTAGCTCTTAATTTACTCAAAGCTTTAAATCGCACGTTAATCATATACTTCAAGAATATATATACTTGGGTATGAACCTTACTTTAAGATAATTAATTAAAATCTTAAAATTATGCAATTTAGGCTCAAGGGTGAAAGGATACCCTTGTTCATAATCACACATACCTTAATAGGCTTGAATTGGTATAGAAATCTTGACTTTGAAAGCCTTATAGATGATCTTGAAATCTTTTCTTGGGATTCTTGGATTTGGAAACTTAGATTAAAAGAATCTGGAGTAGTATGTAATGGAGTTTTGAATTTATTCAAAGGAAGTTATGGTTTCTTGGAGAGAAAAGTGAAGGAGAATTGGCAAATAATTCATAAACCAATGTTTAATCTCAATCCTTTATGAATTGAGTGGGTGGGAAATGACCTAACTGCCCTTTAGAAGATTAAAATCTTAATTGGAATGATGTTTAGAGGCCTAGCATGATGGGATGATATGCTCATTCCTATATAGGGCACGACACAATGCAATTGCAATGAGCTTCTAGAATTAATATCCAAACACCACCCAATCCTCATCCAAAAATTCCAAAACATCCCCGAGACATTCTTCTTACATCCCAGAACATGTATTAACTAAAAATCATCATATCAGATTTCAGAAAGTTGACTTAAAAATAATCGACGTTAGAGGGTCTTTAAAATGGTTGTGTCCTCAAAACTTAGCTAAATATTTAGTCTTTAAGACTCTTATGCATGCGCTAGGAGCTGAACTAAGCTGAGTCTAACATGGGGTATTAAAATATCTCTCCTTCAGAAATATTCATCCTCGAATGAGACTTTTTAAGCTGAGGATTCGTAGGAACTGAGATTACGTATGGAGCTTGCATAACTGAAAACATAATTACATGACTAAACTGATTTGTGAATGCATGAAATAACATGAGAATGATTATATAAAGCTGAAATTGAGAATGGGAAAGAGATAGTCTTAGGAAAACTATTTAAGCTGATTCTGAACTTGCGGAGAAAAGACAAGGGTACTTGGTTTCGATATCTGCTTTTGCTTCCCAAGTGGCTCCCTCAACGAACTGATTCCACCAATGAACATTGACCAAGGGAACTTCTTTGTTCCATAGTCTTCGAATCTGATGATCAAGGATTTCTACCTGGATTCTTCATAAGAAAGACTATCTGGAACATTTATGCTCTACAAAGGAACTAAAATAGCTGGATGGACCTATGCTCTAATAGAGTGACTCAAACGGAGCAATCTAGATACAGGCATGATAACTGTTATTGTAGACAAATGCAATCAACGGAAAGTGATCATCCAAACTATCTTTGAAACAATAACACATGCTCTCAATATGTCCTCTAGGGTCTGAATTGTCCTTTCTGCTTGACCATCTGTCCTAGGATGAAAAGCTATACTGGGATAAAATTGGGTACTAATACCCTTCTGAAAGGATTTCCAAAAGTGAGAGGTAAATTAAGTACCCCTGTCAGAAATGATAGACAACAGGACTCCATGCAATCTGACCAATTCCCTAATATAGAGCGTGGCATAATCCTTTGCAGGTCATTGTGTCTGCAATAACCTAATTGAATCATGCCGATGATGTGAATGGGGTAACCCTGTCACAAAATCCATGTTCACCTCTTGCCACTTCCAAGTGGGAATGCTGAACTCTTGTATAGTGCCCCTAGGCCTTTGGTGTTCAACCTTAACCTGTTGATAATTGGCACATTTAGCTACAAACTACGCAATATCCCTCTTCATGCCACTCCACCAATAGATTCCATGCAAATTACGGTACATCTTAGTGGCTCTTAGTTGAATAGAGTAATATGCACTATGCACTTTTTCAACATCTACCCCATAAAGATAATTCCTCAAAATTTTCAAAGCATAAACAACAACTGCTAACTCAAGATTATGGGAATAATAATTATTTTCTTGAGTTTTAAGATGTCTAGACGCATAGGCTATGACCTTACCTCTCTACATCAAAATACAACCTAGACCAATCCTGAAATATCACAGTAAACAATGAATCTATCTGAACCATCTGGTAGCATCAAAACTGGGGCTAAAGTGAGTCAAGAGTTCAGCTCTTGTAAACTCTTCTCACCCAAATCTGACCATTAAAACTTGACTTTTTTCTGAGTGAATCTAGACATGGGAGATTTAATAGATGAAAAAACCTCAACAAACCAATGGAAATATCCAGCCAACCCTAATAAACTCTTGATATCTGATAGAGAGATAGTCTGGGCCATTTTCTTACTGCTTTGCTATTTTTGCAAATCAACTCTAATTCCAACATCGAAAAAATTATGCCCAAGGAAAGCTACTGATCTTAGCCTAAATTTACACTTACTTAATTTGGAGAACAACTAATGATATCTAATAGTCTGTAATACAATTCAGAGATGGTTTACATGATCTTCTTCACTACGGCAATTGACAAGGATATCATCAGTGAAGACTATGACAAAAATTTCCAAGTACTATTTATAAACTCTATTCATCAAGTCCATGAAGGTTGTTGGGGAATTCATTAGCCCGAAGAACATGACAAGAAATTCAAAGTAACCATAATGGGTTTTGAAGGCTGTCATTGGAATGTCAAATTCCCTTATTCTAAGCCGATAATAGTCGGATCTGAGGTCTATCTTAGAGAAATAACTTGCACTTTGAAGATGGTTGAATAAGTAATAAATCCTAGGAAGAAAATATTTGTTCTTTGTTGTGACTTTGTTCTACTTGCGGTAGTTGATGCACATTTAGAGAGAGTCATTCTTCTTATGCACGAACAGGACTAGAGCTCCCCATGGGGAAACTTTGGGATTTATGAAACCTTTATCTAGGAGGTCTTTAAGCTACTCTTTTAAAATATTAAGGTCGCTCAGAGCCATATGATATAAAGGGATGAAGATGGATTGTTTTTCATGGAGAAGATCAATTCCGAATCCAATTTCTCTATCTGGAGGTACCCTTGGAAAATCTTCTGGGAACACCTTGGGAAACTCGTTGACTGCATGGACTAACAAAACTATTGGAGCTTTAGACTTAGTATCTTGGGCTCAGACTAATTAATAAATGCACCCTTTCGATATCAACTTTCTGGCCCTAAGATATGAAATGACTCTTGGCAGATTCAGAACTACCTTTCCACTCAAAGACTATCTCGTTAAGAAACTGAAACTTTACCACACGAGTGCAATAATCTATAGATGCATAGCATGAATGGAGCCAATCCATGCCTAGATTGACATCAAAATATTGAATTTTTAACTCTATGAGGTCTGCTAATATGATCTTATATAGGACAATGATAGGACAGTTCTTATAGACTTTCTTGCCAATAACTGACTCACCCACTGAGGTGAAAACTAAGAAGGGCTTGGAGAGCTTTTCAAGACCTATCCCAAAATTTACCACAACCAAAGGAGTCCTGTAAGAGATAATTGATCTTGGGTCTAACAACATATATACATTAAGATGAAAGAGATGAACCATACTAGTAACAATATTTGGTGAACTCTCCTACTCTTGTCGGGATCGTAAAACATAGAATTAATTTAGGCATTGATCACTACTGGTAGTGGATGATATGCTTTGAGGAGGAATTAGGAGACATGGTAGAGCAGGTGTGTTAGTAGCCTGAGTGTGGGGACAAATATCCCTATTTCCCTGCTTAGGATATGAGCACTCTTTCATTCTATAATCCAAATTTCCATATCTATAACAACTCATCTTTCCCACCAAACACTCACCACGATAGTTTTTGCCATAGTTTACACATGTCTAATAGCTAGGCCTTTAAGCCACACTATCCTGAGACCTAGACATAGAATCCCTTCCTCACTGCTTCTACTTGGTTCTGCGTGCAAGGGAACTGGTTCATGATTGCACTGGCATCGATGAATGACCCTAAAACTACAATTAATTTCCCCCTCCAGACCTTGGTTGGCAATGCTCAAACCATCCAGTTCTAGTCTTCTTATTTCCTTTTTCTTATTCCCTTCAACTTCTCTGCCTCAATCTCCTGTGCATGAGTCATCAGTTTTGCAATATCCATATCCTAAATAAGCATCATAGTCCTATAATCATTGACTACCAAATAAGACATTCCAGTAACAAACTTACTCATACTAGACCTAGGATCAACTACAAACTCAGGAGCATACTTAGAAAACAGAGTGAACTTAAGTAGTATTCATTCACTGTCATTGAGCCCTTCCTCGGGTTCATGAACTCATAAACTTTATCTTTCCTAATCTTACACAAAAAAAGATTTTCCAAATATGCATCATGAAATACCTGCCAACTCATAGAAGTTGCATTCTCACCTCTACCTTCCTTACATATAACAACCAAATCATAAGCAACATCCTTCATCATATAGGATACAAATTTTACACTCTACTCCTCAGTAACATGCATAATCTGAGTAATCTTTCTCAACTTATCAATAAAGAGTTATGGATCTTTACCAACCTTTGACATAAAGAACTCAGGTGGATTCATTCTTATGAAGTTACAAATCTTGCCTGCAGCTAAATTACCATTCTACTGAAGTGGAAATGCTTCCTGTTGGTTGCCCTAAATATTGGCATTCACAACTTAGGACAACGCCTAAAAGGTAGCCCAAAGTTCAATATGAGACCATTTTCATTCATAGGGTAAGTGGGAAGAGGTTGTTGTTCACCATTTCAGCATGCATTGGCTCAGTGAGGAGGTTTATTCTGTCACATTAATGCATAAGTTAAAGCTGGTAGATACAATTGTAAGCACGATAGATCATGAAAGAAGATATGATTCCTAACTCGTTCCATAGCCTCTTGTTCATAAATGTGGTGCGCTTCATATCCATGATCAAGACTCTATGCAACGCGACTTGACTAACTGCCTAGGACTCTTTAAAACCTTAGGATCTGATAATAAGTTTGTAGTGCCCCAAAAATACACCCTAGATGTCACACGGTCCTCAAGACTACAAGTAGTCCCAAGGTAACCCTTTAAGCCTTTTAACAACTTTGGAACTAATAATAATGACAAACTGGACATATGAAATCTTGAAATAACTAAATTAATGTCTTAACAAAAAGTCTTAAACTTTGAAATCATGATAACAAACACTTTTAAGTTTATAATTGAAACAGTCGGGCAAGCCTCTACTTCTAACTAGAGAGCCACTGGGACAAGCCCCAGCTGATCCAAACTAAACAAAATAAAATAGCTAAAATACTTCACAAATAGCAAGTCTGATAAAATGGGTCCTCAAACTATGAGAACCCACCAAGCGTCGGAATGTAGATGGAGATGCTCATAATCAATCACACTACTGGAACTGAGCATAAGAACCTACATTATAAGAAATTGTAGCACAGAGACATATATGTGTATCAATACTTTTGGAATGTATTGAGCATGTGGGGAAGAATATATAAGTAAAACAATAACTTAATGTGCACTTAGATTTTCAAATAATTCATACTAAGGATAAATGACTCACCTTGGGCTTGAATAAAAAAAAAGCTGCACAATAATAAACATCAGTAATAAAGCATAATGAAAAACTTTGTATGCCATACCACTTAGCTCTAAAATATTTACTTTATTCTTTATTTGGGAGGTTTTTCTAACTATCATAAACCATGTGATCTATCATAGAGTCCAATGTATTCCCCATATTAGGGAGAGTTGTTCTACCCTTTTCATCATAATAGAACCTTAACTTAAGTGATTATTATACTTAGCCCACTATGGGCACTTACATCTATTGTGACATGTAGTTTTGGGTATGCAACCTTGGACTCATACAAAACTCGATGCTAAATAATACTCCTAACTTACTTATATTCTTATAAATTTTCTTTAGAAATCCACCTTTAAATAGCATAAGTGTTTATAATGAAACCAGTTATGCTTCTCCTTACTTTAATCTGTAATCAAAATGAATAAGTGTGGATTCCATATCTTAGCTTAGGATTAGAAGATAGATCTATCTTTAAATCATGGTATAAAACCATCACAGAAGCTTAAGATCATAGTCTTCTTGAAATCTCAATCTCATTCTATGTATAAACTTATTAAATAAAACTTAAGAGCATGATCTTCTTGAAATCTCAACGCTTAAACTTAGGGCTTAAAACCCGTGCTTTAAACTTATGTAAATATATAACAAAACTTCATGCTCTATTACAATCTTGAAATACTTCAACAATATCAAGTTAAGATAGTCCAATCGCATGCATAATATAAACCTTATAGGTTAAAACATAAACATACGTAACTCTTGATATACTCAAAATTTTAAATCTCATGCTTCAATAATATAGATACTTGGGTATGAACCCTACTTCAAAAAAATTAAATAAAATCTTAAAATCATGCAATTTGGGCACAAGGGTGAAAGGATACCCCTGTTCATAACCCCACATACCTTAATAGGATTGAATTGGTATAGAAAGCTTGACTTTGAATGACTTGGAGATGATCTTGAAAGGTTTTCTTGAGATTCTTTGATTTGGAAACTTATATTATTGCTTATCTTGAAGACAATGTAATAGAGCATTGAAATTCTTGGAAGGAGGTAAGGGTTTCTTGGAGAGAAAAGTGTAGGAGAATGGGCAAATAGTGCTTAAACAGACGTTTAATCTCTTCTTTTTACAAATTAACTTGGTGGGAAATAACCTAACCACCCCTAAGAAAATTAAGCTCATAACTGGAATGTCATTTACAGGCCTTGCGCGATGCGATGAAATGCTCATTGCTATATATGGAATGATACGATGCAATCATGGTGAGCTACTGGAATCGAAATCCAAACACAACCCAATCCTCAACTGAAAAATCTGAAACTTCCCTAAGACATGATCATAACACCCCTGAACAATAATAAACTTAAAAACCATCGTCTCAGAGTCTGAAAGGCCGACTTAAACATCCTCGAAGTTAGAGGGTCTTAAGAATTGCTAAGTCCTCAACACTTAGAGAAATTTTCAGGCTTTAAGCCTCGTGATAAGAGGTGAACTAAGCTAATTCTAAAATGGGGTATTACATAACTTGACCTTTTTAGCCTCTACATGATCACCTCTTGAAACCCTAGCCTCTAATCTTTTTGAAGAAGTTTTGAGAGTGTTTTAGTATGTTTGTATCTTGTCCAATTGAAGAATGAAGGGGCAAACAATGTTATAATTAATGGGTCATAAGGTTTTAGGGGTGGGAAATGCCTAAAATGTCCTCAATTAAAGCTTAAATTGAACACAAAAGGGTACGACTAACCTCCCTACATCATACCCTAGGGTACGAGTGGTACCCTTACTCATACCCTAAAACTCCTTTTGGACCTTCATACTAATCAACATACGACCATGCAAGGCCAAGTCGTACCCTAGGAGGAATGCACTAGGTCAGCTTAAGATATCATACGACTTGCCAACTTACAACTAGTACCCTAAGATACAACTAGGGAGAGGCCAAACCATACCTTGGACAGAATGTTATCAACCTAAGTCGATCATCATATGAGAGGGTAGGTAATAGACCGTACCTTAGCATACTAGATGTAAGCTCAAATCATACCCTACCAAAAGTCTCAAACTTAGGAAATTCTCTAAAGGTTCAAAGACAAGGTGTCTCTATTCTCCCCTACTTGGATTATTCATCCTCAAATGATTATTAAGGAAAGCACAAGCACGAGTCAAAATATCATTACACATCTACCAACCTTTAACCAAGTTAGAAAACAAAAACATACAGTAAAGATAAGAAAATCAACAGAAACCTCAGGCACGAGGTTTTAGGAAGGAAAATAAATATGGATACTTGGAATTCATGTCCTCTTCAGCCTCCTAAGTAGCTTCCTCAGACTTTTGTTTCCTCCATATAACCTTCACCGAAGCCGACTCTTTCATTCACAACCAGCAATCTTTTTTATCTAAGATCTTCACCGGAACCTCCTTATAGGATAAAGAGTCCGAACTACCAACATTCTCTACGGGAACAACTAATGATGGATCACTTACATATTTTTGCAACATGGACACATGAAATACCGGATGAATGAAGCTCAAACTAGATGGCAACTCCAACTTATAGACAAGATTACCAACCCACTTCAAAATAAACAATGGACTAATAGACTGGGACTAAGCTTCCCTTTCTTACAAAATTGCATTACTCCCTTCATGGGAGATACCTTCAAGAATACCCAATCTCCACCATCAAACTCCAAATCCCTATACCTCACATCCGCATAGGACTTTTGGTGACTTTGAGCGGCTTTCAACCTATCACAAATCACCTTTACCTTCTCCAAAGGTTGGTGAACCACAACAGGGTCAAACAACTTACCCTCACTAACTTCATACCACCCAATAGGAACATGACACCTCCTACCATACAACGCTTCAAAAGAGGCCATACCAATACTAGAGTGGTAACTATTATAATAGGCAAATTCATTCAAAGGAAAAAGGTCATACCAAATACAATCATAATCAATCACACATGTATAGAGCATATCTTAAAAAGACTGAATGGTCCTCTCCACTTGTCTATTCATTTGAAGATGGAAAGAGGTACTAAGGCATACCTCAGTTCCCAAACCTTTTTGAAACAACTTCCAAATATGAGATGAGTATGGAGTACCACGATCCTAAATTATTAAAACTGGAGTAATGTGAAACTAACAATCTCTACAAGGTAAAACTTAGCATAAACCTCTGCCGCAAAACTAGTCCTCACCGGCAAGATGTAAACAAACTTGGTCAGCCTATCCACAATAACCCAAATATAATCACATTGGTTCCAAGCTCGGGGAACTCTAATGAGAAAATCTAGATTGATTCCCTCCTACTTCCCTTTGGGTAACTCAATCTCTGGGTATAAACCTCCGAGGCTCATCTGTTTAACTTTCCCTTGTTGACACGCCATATATTTGGCTACAAAGATAGCCACATCTCATTTCATATTATTCCATCAATGGAAAAGGTATGAATATATCCCTAAACATTGATAAATGATATATATATACCCTCCATTAGAATTTAGGTACAAATATATCATTGCCATTAGTGAAAAGGTAAATATATATCCCCAAACATTGATAAATGGTACATATATACCCTCCATCATAATTTAGGTACAAATATACCCCTGAACTTTTTTAAATGGTACAGATATACCCTTTGTCATACTACAGGTATAAATATACATATGCCGTTAATGAAAAGGTATATATATATACCCTTCTCACTAATGGAAGGACACGTGTCACAATCCTATTTATTTGGACTTTTAAATTTTAATTTATCCCAACTCCACCCCAAAATAATTCTAATTTAAACCCATGCACAATCAAAATAATAACCCAAACTTGATCTGATCTAATAGAAAAAGAAAGAAAGAATGAACATCCATGAAAAAAAATACATCTCGAAAGTTTTATTGGACCGAATTAGGTTTAGGTTATTATTTGGACTACTTTATGGGTTAAAGTAGAATTATTTTCGAATATGATAGGGAGAAATTAAATTTAAAAAGGGCAAAAGAATAAGATTGTGAAACGTATCATGTCATTAGAGAGAAAGGTATATATATACCTTTTTATTAACGACAAGGGTATAGTTTACCAAAAGTATGATGGAGGATATATTTGTACCATTTATCAAAGTTCAGAGACATTTACCTATTCATTGACGGAGGACATATCTATACCATTTATTAAAGTTTAGGGGTATATATCTACCTTTTCATTAATGGAAATGGTATATTTGTACATAAAGTATAACAAAGATTATATCAGTACCATTTATTAAAGTTTAGGGGTATATTCATACCTTTTCCGTTCCACCAATAGAACTCCCTAACATCATGATACATCTTCATAGAACTGGGATGAATAGCATACCAAGATCCACAAGCCACGTCCATAATCCTTTCCCTCAATCCATCGATATTGGAAAAACATAACCTTCTTTAGTACCTTAAGATATCTCACCACTAATTGCAAAATCAACAACCTTTTCTAGAGCCACATTACCTTTACTCTTTATCAAATCGGGATCCAACATTTTCTTTTCCTTTATCTCAATAACAAATGATGACTACAGCACCCGACGTAAAAATGCACCACCTCCTTAGAGTCTGTAAGATGAACTCCAAGATTTGCCAAATGGTGAATGTCCTTCACTAACTCCCGCTTATCCACATCAGCATGAGCCAAAATCCTCATGGATAACCTGCTAAGAGCATTAACAAATATGTTAGATTTACCTAGATGGTAATACAGACTCATATTATAGTCCTTCAGCAGCTCAAGCCATCTCCTTTGCCTGAGATTCAACTCTTTTTGAGAAAACACATATTGAAGGCTCTTATGATCAGAAAAGATGTCAACATGAACTCCATAAAGATAGTGATGCCAAATCTTCAATGCAAATACCAATGCTAACAACTCCAAATTATGTGTAGGGTAGTTCTTCTCATGAACTTTCAATTACCTAGATGCATAGGCCACCGCCCTACCATACTGCATAAATATTCAACCAAATCCAATATAAGGAGCATCACAATACACTACAAAACCATCATTACCCTCGGTAAAGTTCAAAAATGATATGGAGTCAATTTATTATTCAACTTATCAAAACAACCCTCACACGCATCCGACCTCATGAACTTGACCTTCTTCTGGGTCAACATAGTCTATGGAGAAGCTTTCATTGAAAAACATTCCATAAATCTCCTATAGTAACTAGCTAGACCAAAAAACCTCTGAATATATGTTTGAGTAGTAGATCTAAGCCATTTTGTAAATGTTGTAACCTTTTGTGGATCCACTAGGATCCCTTCACTAGCGATAACATGACAAAGACAAGTCACAACCTTTAACCAAAACTCACACTTAGAGAACTTGGCATACAAATATTGATCCTTCAAAGTTTATAACACTACATAGAGTTGATCCATAGGATCCGCCTCACTGTTAGAGTTGACCAAGATGTCATTATTGAAGACAATGTCAAACAAGTCCAGGAAAAGAAGGAAGACCCTATCAATAAAATCCATGAATGTCGCGGGGGCATTAGTCAATTCAAAAGACATAACTAGGAACTCATAGTGACCATAACGAGTCCTGAAAGTAGTCTTAGGAATATTAACTTCCCTTATCTTAAGATGATGATATCCCAACCTAAGATCAATCTTGGAGAAAGACTTCATACATTAAAGTTGATCAAATAAATCATTGATCCTCCTAGGAAGAGGGTACTTATTCTTTATGGTCACCTTGTTCAACTAATGATAATCAATGCACATTCAAAAAGAAACATTCTTGTTACGCAGAAACAACTCGGAAGCACCCTAAGGAGGCATACTATAATGTATAAAATCTTTATATAATAGATCCTTTAATTGTTTCTTAAGCTTTTTAACTCCACCGGAGATAGTCTATAAGGTGGGATAGAAATTAGATGAGTGTCCTAAACAAGATCAGTCCCAAAATCAATTTCCCTATTGGGCTAAATATCAGGAAGATCATCAGGGAAAACCATGCAAAACTCATTTACCAAAGGAACAGATTCTATAAAAGGACCTTTCGAGTTATAATCTTTAACCGAAACAAAATAATAAAAGGACCCTTTTGAAATCAACTTTCTAGCTCTAAGATATGAGATGAACCTCCCCAAAGGCACTGAAGAACCCCCTCTCTATACAATGACTCGCTTAATAAGGAATTTAAACATGACCATATAGGTCCAACAATCTAAGGAAGCATAGCACGAATACAACCAATCCATCCCCATAATGGCATCAAAATCTACCATGTCTAACTCTATCAAGTCTACTAGAGTTTTATTACTACCAACAACTACCACACACCCCCTATAGAATCTTTTAACAGCCACAAAGTCTCCTACCATGGTAGAAATAGAAAAAGGAACTGTCAAACACTTATGACCAAAACCAAAATGCACAGCCACAAATAGAGTCACATAAGAGACTGAGGACCCCAAATAAAGTAAACAATACACATCACAGCAGAAAAGTTTCAACATACCCATAATAAATTTCGGAGATGCCTCACACTCCTAGTGAGTAGAGAGTGCATATAATTTAATCCGGCCAGTAGTTGCACCAGACACAAAAGCAGAAGTAGATACAAAACCCTTTAGTGCATAAGAAGAAGAAGTAGAAATAGGGGCCCTATTAGTCTAAGAAGCCACTGGAGAGGGTAAATCTCGCTGCATTTGCCTAATTTGACCACATCTAAAATATTGTTCCTCTCTTTCTCATATTGGCCATGATGAAGCTAATCATAGAACCTACAAAAGGTGTAAGCTAGAGTAAACTGAAATATACTAACCTGAATTGGCACTCTTTCCTTGAAACCCACCATCAAACTAAAGCTGGTGATCACTGAAAGGCTTTGGGTAAGGAGAAACTAGTCAAGGAGAAAGAACTAAAACTCCCTCACTTATTTCTTGACCACTTACCACTGCCTCTATCACTTTGCTTTTAAGGCCTAAATTTCTTCTTTCTTTTACTAAACTCTAACTGTTTCTCTTTTTCTTTCTCTACTTATTGCATATTTACCACCAATCTAGAGATATCCATATCCTTAATCAACAAAGTTTCCTTGATCTCAAGGAGTAACTCATTAGACAATCCCAAAGAAAACTTATGCATTCTAACCCTCATGATAGAAACCATCTTTGGAGCATACTGAGATAATTGATATAATTTTAAGGCGTACTCTTAATTGACATCTGACCTTGCCTAAAATTAACAAAATCCCTCACCTTTGCTTTCCTTAAGTCTTGAGGAAAGAAGCAGTCTAAAAATTCATTAGAGAAATCCTCCCACAGTGATGACCCATCAACATCACTCCCTACCTGATCCCATTTTTCATACCATTGGTATGTCATATCTTTTAGTTGATAGGCTAAATCTCCACTCGTTCTATATTCCTGGCATACAAAACTCTAAAAATCTTTTCCATCTTATTTAAAAAACCATAAGGATCCACCTCTACCATAACACCAATAAAGGTTGGAGAACTCACCCTCATGAATTGGCCAAATCTTATGGCCTCTAAATATGAAGTAATAGATGCACCAAACCAACCTGAGAAGCCACTAACTGAGAAATCATAAAGATCAACTAATGAAACTTAAAATTTATCACATCAGCCTAAAAAACTTGGGATGGACTAGAGAGAACCAATGGAACTCCAAGATCATTAGGAATTAGACCTCTAGACCTATTATGGACTCTATATATTGGACAAGCTCCATCTACATTGTCCTCAGTCCGGACAGAAGGGTTTATCTGAACATTAGATCTTCTTTGAGGGATGAAGTGAAAGGTAAGCAAAATAGAAATCAGAATGATGAAAGACCGTAGAATCTATATCTCTAATAGAGCCACAAAAAAGGGAAACATTCCTAAAGGCCTCAAAGCCCCTCTCTTATAAGTGTGGTATCCTACATACCCCTAAAATAGAATCCACTTGACATGCTTTTTGAACACCCAACTAACCATGAACCTAGGCTCTGATAGACATGACTCAAAATCGAGCCTTATTGTATGGGTCTTAGGAGCCTAATAAGAATTGGAGACTGCCCTGTTAATATAACTTAACCATTACATGCATTCGTAAGTATTAGATGAACTCCAACCACTTAATAAGATAGCGATAAAAGACTAACAATCATCACTTAAAAAGTGTCTAATAAATCAATTGATGTCAACATACTAAACCAATATACCCAAGTCCACAGTAATCCACAAAGCCTCTTCAAATCCAAAGTTAATAATATGTCGGGACATGCGTCTGAAAAACGCCAAAAAACCAAGTCTAAAATATTCTTTTGACATTTGATAAAAAGATACTGAAATATATGCCTTCCAAAGTATGGATGCTCACAACTTCAATGTCAACACGCGAGCCGCTCGAACACCTGGTCACTGCACAAATGAAAAGAATTAACTCTGGCCCCTGTTTTGCATGGGGACACAACATTTGAAGATGGTTAGTGGTTGAAGCGCTATCATGTAACTCATCGATAAAGATAAAATAATTCTTTTATTCAAAACTATGTCAAACCATCATAATCAACCACATTTATATACATAGACATATATGCAGATAAATAGTACATTGAGTGTCAACAATGTGGACAAGCCCTTAGCATACATTTTGAAGCACCTAATTATGATACCTAAAGTGGAGGACTCTAACCTCCCACTTGCATATATTAAGAAGTTTTAACTTTCCAATTATATTAAGCTAGAGGACTGTAACATCAAGCTATATTATTAAGCCAGTAGACTCTAACCATAAGCCATTTTTATTAACCAGAAAGATGCTAACCACAAGTCATCATATTAGACAAATGGACTCTAACCACATACCATCTTATTAAGCAA
>JAPEIP010000004.1:160986060-161039045 GCA_026120095.1 Capsicum chinense | reverse complement strand
ATATATCCCTAAACATTGATAAATGATATATATATACCCTCCATTAGAATTTAGGTACAAATATATCATTGCCATTAGTGAAAAGGTAAATATATATCCCCAAACATTGATAAATGGTACATATATACCCTCCATCATAATTTAGGTACAAATATACCCCTGAACTTTTTTAAATGGTACAGATATACCCTTTGTCATACTACAGGTATAAATATACATATGCCGTTAATGAAAAGGTATATATATATACCCTTCTCACTAATGGAAGGACACGTGTCACAATCCTATTTATTTGGACTTTTAAATTTTAATTTATCCCAACTCCACCCCAAAATAATTCTAATTTAAACCCATGCACAATCAAAATAATAACCCAAACTTGATCTGATCTAATAGAAAAAGAAAGAAAGAATGAACATCCATGAAAAAAAATACATCTCGAAAGTTTTATTGGACCGAATTAGGTTTAGGTTATTATTTGGACTACTTTATGGGTTAAAGTAGAATTATTTTCGAATATGATAGGGAGAAATTAAATTTAAAAAGGGCAAAAGAATAAGATTGTGAAACGTATCATGTCATTAGAGAGAAAGGTATATATATACCTTTTTATTAACGACAAGGGTATAGTTTACCAAAAGTATGATGGAGGATATATTTGTACCATTTATCAAAGTTCAGAGACATTTACCTATTCATTGACGGAGGACATATCTATACCATTTATTAAAGTTTAGGGGTATATATCTACCTTTTCATTAATGGAAATGGTATATTTGTACATAAAGTATAACAAAGATTATATCAGTACCATTTATTAAAGTTTAGGGGTATATTCATACCTTTTCCGTTCCACCAATAGAACTCCCTAACATCATGATACATCTTCATAGAACTGGGATGAATAGCATACCAAGATCCACAAGCCACGTCCATAATCCTTTCCCTCAATCCATCGATATTGGAAAAACATAACCTTCTTTAGTACCTTAAGATATCTCACCACTAATTGCAAAATCAACAACCTTTTCTAGAGCCACATTACCTTTACTCTTTATCAAATCGGGATCCAACATTTTCTTTTCCTTTATCTCAATAACAAATGATGACTACAGCACCCGACGTAAAAATGCACCACCTCCTTAGAGTCTGTAAGATGAACTCCAAGATTTGCCAAATGGTGAATGTCCTTCACTAACTCCCGCTTATCCACATCAGCATGAGCCAAAATCCTCATGGATAACCTGCTAAGAGCATTAACAAATATGTTAGATTTACCTAGATGGTAATACAGACTCATATTATAGTCCTTCAGCAGCTCAAGCCATCTCCTTTGCCTGAGATTCAACTCTTTTTGAGAAAACACATATTGAAGGCTCTTATGATCAGAAAAGATGTCAACATGAACTCCATAAAGATAGTGATGCCAAATCTTCAATGCAAATACCAATGCTAACAACTCCAAATTATGTGTAGGGTAGTTCTTCTCATGAACTTTCAATTACCTAGATGCATAGGCCACCGCCCTACCATACTGCATAAATATTCAACCAAATCCAATATAAGGAGCATCACAATACACTACAAAACCATCATTACCCTCGGTAAAGTTCAAAAATGATATGGAGTCAATTTATTATTCAACTTATCAAAACAACCCTCACACGCATCCGACCTCATGAACTTGACCTTCTTCTGGGTCAACATAGTCTATGGAGAAGCTTTCATTGAAAAACATTCCATAAATCTCCTATAGTAACTAGCTAGACCAAAAAACCTCTGAATATATGTTTGAGTAGTAGATCTAAGCCATTTTGTAAATGTTGTAACCTTTTGTGGATCCACTAGGATCCCTTCACTAGCGATAACATGACAAAGACAAGTCACAACCTTTAACCAAAACTCACACTTAGAGAACTTGGCATACAAATATTGATCCTTCAAAGTTTATAACACTACATAGAGTTGATCCATAGGATCCGCCTCACTGTTAGAGTTGACCAAGATGTCATTATTGAAGACAATGTCAAACAAGTCCAGGAAAAGAAGGAAGACCCTATCAATAAAATCCATGAATGTCGCGGGGGCATTAGTCAATTCAAAAGACATAACTAGGAACTCATAGTGACCATAACGAGTCCTGAAAGTAGTCTTAGGAATATTAACTTCCCTTATCTTAAGATGATGATATCCCAACCTAAGATCAATCTTGGAGAAAGACTTCATACATTAAAGTTGATCAAATAAATCATTGATCCTCCTAGGAAGAGGGTACTTATTCTTTATGGTCACCTTGTTCAACTAATGATAATCAATGCACATTCAAAAAGAAACATTCTTGTTACGCAGAAACAACTCGGAAGCACCCTAAGGAGGCATACTATAATGTATAAAATCTTTATATAATAGATCCTTTAATTGTTTCTTAAGCTTTTTAACTCCACCGGAGATAGTCTATAAGGTGGGATAGAAATTAGATGAGTGTCCTAAACAAGATCAGTCCCAAAATCAATTTCCCTATTGGGCTAAATATCAGGAAGATCATCAGGGAAAACCATGCAAAACTCATTTACCAAAGGAACAGATTCTATAAAAGGACCTTTCGAGTTATAATCTTTAACCGAAACAAAATAATAAAAGGACCCTTTTGAAATCAACTTTCTAGCTCTAAGATATGAGATGAACCTCCCCAAAGGCACTGAAGAACCCCCTCTCTATACAATGACTCGCTTAATAAGGAATTTAAACATGACCATATAGGTCCAACAATCTAAGGAAGCATAGCACGAATACAACCAATCCATCCCCATAATGGCATCAAAATCTACCATGTCTAACTCTATCAAGTCTACTAGAGTTTTATTACTACCAACAACTACCACACACCCCCTATAGAATCTTTTAACAGCCACAAAGTCTCCTACCATGGTAGAAATAGAAAAAGGAACTGTCAAACACTTATGACCAAAACCAAAATGCACAGCCACAAATAGAGTCACATAAGAGACTGAGGACCCCAAATAAAGTAAACAATACACATCACAGCAGAAAAGTTTCAACATACCCATAATAAATTTCGGAGATGCCTCACACTCCTAGTGAGTAGAGAGTGCATATAATTTAATCCGGCCAGTAGTTGCACCAGACACAAAAGCAGAAGTAGATACAAAACCCTTTAGTGCATAAGAAGAAGAAGTAGAAATAGGGGCCCTATTAGTCTAAGAAGCCACTGGAGAGGGTAAATCTCGCTGCATTTGCCTAATTTGACCACATCTAAAATATTGTTCCTCTCTTTCTCATATTGGCCATGATGAAGCTAATCATAGAACCTACAAAAGGTGTAAGCTAGAGTAAACTGAAATATACTAACCTGAATTGGCACTCTTTCCTTGAAACCCACCATCAAACTAAAGCTGGTGATCACTGAAAGGCTTTGGGTAAGGAGAAACTAGTCAAGGAGAAAGAACTAAAACTCCCTCACTTATTTCTTGACCACTTACCACTGCCTCTATCACTTTGCTTTTAAGGCCTAAATTTCTTCTTTCTTTTACTAAACTCTAACTGTTTCTCTTTTTCTTTCTCTACTTATTGCATATTTACCACCAATCTAGAGATATCCATATCCTTAATCAACAAAGTTTCCTTGATCTCAAGGAGTAACTCATTAGACAATCCCAAAGAAAACTTATGCATTCTAACCCTCATGATAGAAACCATCTTTGGAGCATACTGAGATAATTGATATAATTTTAAGGCGTACTCTTAATTGACATCTGACCTTGCCTAAAATTAACAAAATCCCTCACCTTTGCTTTCCTTAAGTCTTGAGGAAAGAAGCAGTCTAAAAATTCATTAGAGAAATCCTCCCACAGTGATGACCCATCAACATCACTCCCTACCTGATCCCATTTTTCATACCATTGGTATGTCATATCTTTTAGTTGATAGGCTAAATCTCCACTCGTTCTATATTCCTGGCATACAAAACTCTAAAAATCTTTTCCATCTTATTTAAAAAACCATAAGGATCCACCTCTACCATAACACCAATAAAGGTTGGAGAACTCACCCTCATGAATTGGCCAAATCTTATGGCCTCTAAATATGAAGTAATAGATGCACCAAACCAACCTGAGAAGCCACTAACTGAGAAATCATAAAGATCAACTAATGAAACTTAAAATTTATCACATCAGCCTAAAAAACTTGGGATGGACTAGAGAGAACCAATGGAACTCCAAGATCATTAGGAATTAGACCTCTAGACCTATTATGGACTCTATATATTGGACAAGCTCCATCTACATTGTCCTCAGTCCGGACAGAAGGGTTTATCTGAACATTAGATCTTCTTTGAGGGATGAAGTGAAAGGTAAGCAAAATAGAAATCAGAATGATGAAAGACCGTAGAATCTATATCTCTAATAGAGCCACAAAAAAGGGAAACATTCCTAAAGGCCTCAAAGCCCCTCTCTTATAAGTGTGGTATCCTACATACCCCTAAAATAGAATCCACTTGACATGCTTTTTGAACACCCAACTAACCATGAACCTAGGCTCTGATAGACATGACTCAAAATCGAGCCTTATTGTATGGGTCTTAGGAGCCTAATAAGAATTGGAGACTGCCCTGTTAATATAACTTAACCATTACATGCATTCGTAAGTATTAGATGAACTCCAACCACTTAATAAGATAGCGATAAAAGACTAACAATCATCACTTAAAAAGTGTCTAATAAATCAATTGATGTCAACATACTAAACCAATATACCCAAGTCCACAGTAATCCACAAAGCCTCTTCAAATCCAAAGTTAATAATATGTCGGGACATGCGTCTGAAAAACGCCAAAAAACCAAGTCTAAAATATTCTTTTGACATTTGATAAAAAGATACTGAAATATATGCCTTCCAAAGTATGGATGCTCACAACTTCAATGTCAACACGCGAGCCGCTCGAACACCTGGTCACTGCACAAATGAAAAGAATTAACTCTGGCCCCTGTTTTGCATGGGGACACAACATTTGAAGATGGTTAGTGGTTGAAGCGCTATCATGTAACTCATCGATAAAGATAAAATAATTCTTTTATTCAAAACTATGTCAAACCATCATAATCAACCACATTTATATACATAGACATATATGCAGATAAATAGTACATTGAGTGTCAACAATGTGGACAAGCCCTTAGCATACATTTTGAAGCACCTAATTATGATACCTAAAGTGGAGGACTCTAACCTCCCACTTGCATATATTAAGAAGTTTTAACTTTCCAATTATATTAAGCTAGAGGACTGTAACATCAAGCTATATTATTAAGCCAGTAGACTCTAACCATAAGCCATTTTTATTAACCAGAAAGATGCTAACCACAAGTCATCATATTAGACAAATGGACTCTAACCACATACCATCTTATTAAGCAAGTGAACTCTAACAATAAGCCATCATATCTATTTTTAGTGTTCACTGGGAATCTAACCCTTCGTCCACGCATTTACATCCACTCAGTTCAATATTTTAGGACACTAACCAACTTAGCCAATGTCAGCCATCAAGGCCACAATTAAACAACATACATGACCTCAAGGTCTTTATGAAACATTTATCAATTAATCAATTTAATAGTCAAATACCTTAGTTTTAATCAGCATTCAAGTCAAATTATGGTCATCAAGACCATTACCAAACCATTCCTTCTTCATTAGCATTCTTACAGGAAGATTTAGTTCAAATGCAATTAATTTTCATGCTTAAGGACTCAAATTCCTTTTTACCAATTATTCTTACTCATTAAGCCATTACCTTAGTTTCAAACAGTATTAACATATAAATCGTTATTTCTCTTTGATATTTTCACAAATACCTTGAAGGCATAGTTTTACCATGACCAAAATCAAAGTAAAATTCTTAAAGCTTACGTTACTCATGACTTATTTGTTAACCCATAATAAAAAATAACACACATAGTAAAACCATCGCCAAAAATATGTATAAACACAAGTTTAAAAAAGAGTAAATAATACTCAAAACTATACATCAAAAGCATTAATATTTTGTATAAAACCCCACTATTTAAGAACTAAAATCAATATTTAAAACAATGGTATTTGAGAAATAACAATGATAGAAGAGTCACACGCCTTACACAAGATGATTAACAGAAAGAAGTTTGGAGAGTGTTTTGGTATGTTTTGATCTTGTCTAAGTGAAAAATGAAGGGACACATAATGTTAAAAGTAATGGGTCATAAGGATTTAGGGGTGAGAAATATCTATAACGACCTCAACTTAACGCTTAAAATTGAACCCAGAACGGTATGACTAACCTTCCCTAAACCTTACCATATAGTAAGAGTGGTACCCTTACTTGTACCCTAAACCTCACCTTTGACTCCCATACTGATCAACATACAATCATACAAGGCCAAGTTATACCCTAAGGTATATGAAGTATACTATAACTCGTACCCAAGGCAAAATACACAAGGTAAAGCTTAGGACATCATATGACTTGCCAACTTATGACTAGTACCATAACATACAAATAGGGAGAGGCCAAACCATACCTTGGACAAAATGTTTTCAACCTAAACTTATCATCACATAAAAGGGTGGGTACTAGATTGTACCCTAGCATATGATATGTATGTCAATATTGTATCCTACAAAGAATCTCAAACTAAAATTCTCTAAGGTTTCATAGCTAAGGTGTTTCAGATATTAAGTTGATATCTTGTGTTTTTGGCCGGTGATTTATCCTCTGAGTGATTTGTTCTTTAGCTATGTTTCTATTTTTATTTTGGCATGATTTAGTAAGGATGTGTTTTATTTGTATAATAAGTCCAATTTAACTATTTGACCTTAGTTCAGGCTCATTAGATTAGTTTTACAATTGACACCTTGGGATGGCAATTAGGAGGTTATGAAGGATTTAGGGTGTGGATGCTTACCTATCTTTAGGTTTTGTTTGTGCAGTTAAGATCTAGCAGTTCAACCTTGGTGTTGAGAATTTTTCTTATAATTATAGAACTAGGGCGCAAATATCATTTTATGATTTGTCTCAGTTTGGATTCCACCTATAGTCTAGCTAAGCTTACCCATTGTCTACCTTTTTGGTTTTCTTTAGTTTAGATGGATAATGGTTGTTAGGCATTTAGATGATAATTCATTAGCACGGTATTAGTTACTTCGGCTTTTAACTTGGGTTTTAACTTTTCCTAGGATTTTTTATGAACTACTCAGCGAGAAAAGTATGCTTAAGTTAGATTCATCATGAATTAATTCTCTATTAATGGGACATCCATGATAGTATCATTCAGTGGTGAATAGTTGTGCTTTGGACTCTTGGATATCAGTTTTAAGGGTCATTCAAACTAGTTGTAGCATTGGCATATATTGCAAACCTTGATTGTCTTTATTTGTATGCCCAAGTGATGCCTTATAAGCTTCTTCTCATGCTTACTAAAATGGATATTCAATGGATTAACTTTAGTTTTTTTGGCTAGTGTGTTGAGATTGCAAGGATCAAACTTAGATGATTTTCTACTCGGTTTGGAGTGTTAGCCGGATTTGAATGAAAAAAAGATTATATTTGAATTTAGATTTGGTTACATGACACATATCTTTGGCCTGAATGATTTGTTGTTTGATTATGCTGGTATCAAGGTGGAATCAGTATGTCATGGTTCGGCTTAGTGTGGACACGCTTTCCTCAATTTAGTTAGAGGTTAGTTGGTCTTTGAGGTTTAGGTTTTAGTTGTTGAGAAGGAAAGAAAGGAAATTTTTTGAAAAAAGAATACCTGCGGCAAAATCCCTCGGAAGTGTTGTTTCTTCGTCGTGGATATCTAGGAAGTTATTATAGGAGCAAGCGGGCACAGTACCTCATCCTTTCAAAGCTTTCGTGGTTCTTCTATTCATTAACTTTTGCAGATGAAAGTTCTTTTAGTAGTGGATATTCTAATGAATTTCCTGGTGATTTCCTTCATTTTCATGCATTTTTAGAGTTTTAAGCCTCCCCACAATGGTAATAGTTAATATATTACTTACCAAAACTATCGGTTCAATTATTAGATAGTTTGTTTGGATTTTAGGCTTATTTCCTTATTATGGGGCTATCGCTATTTAGGATTGGGTCTCAAACAAAAATTCCTAGTAGATGAACTCTATTGAGAATTGCGAAAGCTCCATCAAATCTAAAAATTGAATTTTATGTTGGGGTGCTGAGGCCTTCAAAGTCGTTTTGGGCTCTTTGGTAAATTATATGAAAAATGGAACCATAGGTTTTGGCCCTACATATAGTAAAAAAAAAAAACTGGGATGAAATTTTTTATGGTTCTATTGAGTCAGAAACGCCGAATTTGGTATGGTAGCATATTTTGTTGGCATAAATGTGGTCCCAAACACTAGATCGACATCCATTTTAGACCTAATTAAAATCAGTTCCATGTTACCTAATAGGTCCTCTTGAGTGCCTATTTGGTTGCTTTAGATCTCAGAACTTTAGTGGCCTTGGACCACAAGTAAAGGCATGAATTAGCGCCCAATAGGCACTAGCACCATTGGGGCCGCCTTAGTAGCATCGTTGCTGTTACTAAACCACTATAGCGGTCATGAATCTACTTTAGCAGTAGGTGCTTTAGCACCCAAGTGCCTGCCTTAGTGGCAACTATAGCATATAAATGCCCTCTTCCCCACCCAAATTTCTATCACTTGGTCCACCATTTATACACCAAATTGGGATCTCAAAGAGAGGAAAAAGTGGGCTATCATCCAAATAAGTTAAGGTAATCTAAGTTAACTCTTATTGGTAATTTCCAATTAATTCTCCCTTTAATTTCGATTCTAATTCTTTTTAAAATTTTTAGAAATTAGGAATTTAATTTAAATAGTGAGGGTTGATTTGGGAACCCAGTTGTGCTCCATTTGTGATAATTTTGTGAACTAAACATCCTTGTGCTTCGAGGGACATTGTGATGGAATAAATTTTGGATTTTATTTGTGGACCTCATGGGCCTGATGTTAACCTGAAATTTGACCCTACTTTTATTGTAGCAATATAATTCTAGTTTTACTATATTGATGTATAGATTTTTATTTTTATAGTGTGATGACATTTCTGGATTATGGAGTAAAGATGGATGATTTGTGGATGATTCAATGGTTAAGGTTACGCTTCAAGGTAGGCTTTTATCTATTCTTCTATTGGATATTATTTTATGTATGTTGCATGTTAGATAGGAATGTTAGGTCATGATTGAGGGTAGAACGCTGTGACCTAGCCTAAATGGTGAGTTTGGAGGCATGAAGGGTATTTAGCCCCTATGTTGGATACTTATTTTACGTCTATGATCCTATTATTATCTATGTAGATCAAGCTAATTTGTAAAATGGTTATAATATTATTCTTGAAATGAAATGGGATTTAGGTATTGGAAGCATGATTAGTCTTACTTGAACTGTTTAGGCTATCTTGGAATCATAATTTAGGTGAAATGCCTTAGTTGTTCATAGTTTAGGGAGAAATTCTATCTTAGAGCTAATCATGAGTTATTTATCATCTAAAAGTGGATGTGGATAACCTTATCATAGTCTGAGGTGGAAGTTCTCTAAATATAGATTTTTTACATTGAAATAGGCCTTTTCGGCTAACCTTATGCCAAGACTTATATTGTTTCTCATAGACATATACACATGTTAGAATGGTAGGCATAGTTGATACAAATGAACCTTAAGTATAATATTAAAAATATTGCTCAATGGATTTTGATGGATTTTCCTCGAATCATGATGTTATGGTTATGCTGGATATATATATTTGGGCATAAGGTCATGTTTATAATGATGTTGTTACTCCCAATATATTATTGTAACCAAGGTTGTGTTTATGATATTGGTTGAACTCCGGGAAGTGTTTGTCTTTATAAAGGTAGTGGTCATAGTCTATAGACATATTGATGCTTATAATAGTACTGTGTGGATACTGGTGTTGGAATGCATAGATTTCATACATTCATAATCACTTAGATACTAAATAGTATGGTTCCAACTGAAAAATTTTTTTTACTACTCTTCTTAATAAAGGGATATGCTCCCGCATTTCACTTTTAAAATGAATTTCTTCATAATGGGAAGCGTACGACCTTAATGAATAATAGATAAGCCTTCATGATTAATAATGATAGTATTATTGATTTGATCGAGATAGGTTCCGGTCCATAGTTTTACTAGTACTATTTACCTCATCAAGGGAGATTCCATCCCTTTATACACACCTATGATAATTCTATCCAAGTGTTTACCATAAGCAATGGATTTATGTATTTACACTCTTTTAGCTATGGTTTCAGTGGTGCACTTATATATATATCTCTGGTACTAAATGAATAGGCGATTGGTGATGATATTTATGATATAAGTTCTAAATTATGTCCAATAATTAATGATGATATTGGTGATATGAGTTTTAGATTAAGCTTAGTGATTGATGATGACATTGATGATATGAGTTCCTATTCAAATCTAACGATTGATGATAATATTGATATTATGATTTATAGTTCAAGTCCGACGATTGATGATGATATTGACGATATAAGTCTTGATACATGAAACACCCCAAAATTTGACCCTTGAAAAATTTCCTTAGTTTTTGACATTCCGTGCATCATACGACTCATCGTACTACTCATATGATATAGGAATGAGTCAAGGACCCTAGTCATATGTTGGTTAGTTTCACATTTGCCAAGTTTTATTCTCAATATGAGAATGAATCACATAAGTTATATGTACATAATATGAGAAGTATAGTGCCTAATTATATGTTATTCAGTATCTAGCCTTGACATTCTGCTTAGGATACAACTTGAAGGGTATTAGTTATATGGTAGGGTACGACATAGGCTAAAGATTCATATGTTGGACATCATGTGTTGTCCAACAATCTAATCAAGGTACAAGAATAGAGTACCATTCATAACTTATGGGTATGAGTGGAGAGGCCAGACCGTAACCTCTTGCGAGTCTTTAATAGGTTTTAAGCTGAGGATATCCTTGACATTTCCCACCACAAGCCCTCATGATCCCACATATTATAACACTATTTCATCTCTCATTCCTCATATTGGAAGATCAAAACACTCTCATAAACTCTTTAGAAACTTCTTACGGAGATTGGCCTAGGGTTCCATCAAGATGGTCATCTAGAGGCTTAAGTATTGAAATCTCTCCGTGAATCATCATAACCCAGGCATGTTCCCCTTCTATTATTGTTAGTTCATAAATATCATCTGTTTTAAATATTTTTACTAAATAAAAAATAATTGTTTTAAAATCTATGGTTGAGGGTTTGAATGCACATTGTTGAGTATTATTGCTTTATGTCTTAACTTGTGTCTATGCAAGGTTTAATAATGGCTTTGCACATATGGGTGCTCGAAAATTATTGTTTAAACTAAAGGGTCTTGATTAACCTAAACATGATAGTTTTTTATGTGAGTAATTGTTTGATAATGGTATATTGTCAACCTGTCTGTGGAAATGTCTATTATAATGATCTTGTCACATGATGAATTATGTTTTGAAAAAATGCTTGGTATAAGAATGCTAATAAAGAATGAATGATTTTGCGAAGGCATTAATGACCATAAATTGAATTGAATTGTGATTTGAACTAAGGTATTAGCCTAATAATGTAAATGGTTGGAAAATGGTTTCATGAAGACCGTGTGGGTCACAAATGGTTTTGAATTGTAACCATGGTAGTTTAATTGGCTAAATGGGTTTGAGTCCCTGAATGTTGAATTAAATTGAGGTATTTGTATAGACTATAGGTTAGAGTCCCAAATGTTGAATGATGATGGTTATGGCATATTGTACGCTTTCAAGTGGGGTTAGTATGATGATACCAATGGGATGCCTTTGGTAAGAAATCAGACTAATGGGCATCTTTATGTGTAAATAATCTTTAAAGTGGTCTTTAAAGTAGAATCTATAGCCAATCCATGAAAGTGGATCTGATTGACTTACACTAGAAATAGCACTAGCCGATGCGGGCGTCTATATAACCAGAAGGTTTGAGTCTATTAAATGAGTGTATGAATGGGAGGTTCGAGTCCCCCATATAGTATACTTTCATGCTACGTCACCATGATTAATGCCAGAGGTTTGAGTCCCCTATTATGGCATATACAGATATGGATATTCTCTGGTTCATATGTCTACACACACTAGGGCCCTTCCAGCCAGGAGAGAGCTGGCCCATATTTGTAGGTGCCTTGTTTTATGAAAGTTATGCTACATAGTGCAACTCAATTTTTTTAATGTTCATGCTAAGCCTTTTCTATTATCCCGACATAATATATATATGTATACTTGTAATTGCATATGATTATTTTACTTGGTTTTATCGTTGACTTTATTTTATTCCTCTATCCCTTAGTTACATGATAGTGTTCCAACCCCTAACCATCATCAAATGCTATAACCCCATGCGATACAGGGACCAGAGCTTTTTATTCTTTTCATGCATGGTGACTATGTATTCAAGTGACCCGTGAGTTGACATTGAAGTTGTGAGCTTCCATAGTTCATAAGACATTTATTTCATGGATGTTTTACTCTAATTCATAAAGTTTATCAGTATCGGATTTTTGCTATTTTTGGGGGCATGTCCCAATATTTTATTGACTTTGGATTGTAGAGGCCTTTTTGATTACTATCGACTTGGGTATGATGGTTTAATTATGGTGGTAACGAATGATTTATACATTTCTTGAGCTATTTTAACCTCATATTGCTCAATCTTATTATATGTTTGGAATTTATTTGATACTTGTTGTTGATATTTTGGATTTGTTAGGTAAAGAGGGTGATCTCTGGTTCACGTAGGACTTGGGGTACCCTTCATGACAAGGCCCTGGTTCGAGTCATGACAAAGTTAGTATCAGAGCCAGGTTTATGGTTAATTGGGTTTACATATAACCCTTTTAATTAGAGTCTTTTTTATAGGTGATAGTATGCCATACTTATAAGAGAGAGGCTATGAGGTATTTAAGAATGTTTTTCTTTCTTGTAGACTTAGTTTCCATCTCTAAAGTCTAAGGTCTTAGACTCTTTTAATTTTTATTTTCCCATCTTACAAATCATTCCTCAAAGAAGATTTGATGTTTATTCAAACTCTTCTGTCCCATATGAAGACAATATGGATGGAGTTCATCCAACTTCTAGGGTCCAAGCCTAGTCAAGGGTTGCTGCATCTAACTATCCTCATGGGGTTCCACCTACCAAAATCCCCTACTCCTAAGGGTGACACTCATACATAGTTGTATCCCGAAGAGGTTACAAATGTTGAGTTTCATCTCTCCATTACCCTGTTTCTCAGTTGGTGACATATTTGTTATAATATTTTTGTTTTGCTGGTGCTATTATAGGTTTGTCTAAGGCTACAAGAGTAGGTCAATTCATGATCTTACATCTTTTGATGTTTACTATTACAAAGATTGAGAAAGATACTCAAAGCTTTATTTATGAGATATAGAGGGTCTTCTAGGTTATGAATCATTCAAAAGTTAAGGGTGTACATTTTGCTGACTACCAACAGAAAGATGTGGAGTACTATTGGTATAAAAGTGGGAATAGTAGAGAGGTAAGGATGCTAATATTGTTATGTGGGATGATTTTTCTAGTATATTTCTAGACTACATCTTTCCTTAAGAGTTAAGGGAGGTTAAAGAAGAAGAATTTGTTAAATATAAACAAGAGAGGATGTTAGTTATGGAGTATACCTTAAAATTATATCATTTATTGCGGTATACTCCTAAATTGGTATCTAATAGAGATCTCGAATAAGAAAGTATGCTTTGGTGTTATCTCGTGAGTTTGTCCTTGAAATTAATGCTTCTTTGTTTATCAAGGACATAGATATCTCAAGATTTGTTATATATATGCAGTAGTTAAAGAAGGAGAAAAATAAATATGTAGAGATTGGTGAGAAGCAAAGTAACAGGTCTTGATTTTCAGAATTGAGTGGGGGCTAAAAACATAGTGGGAAGTGGCCTAATTAAAAGTGTTGGGAGAGTTTTAACTCCTATTCTATGGCTAAGGGTCCCTACTCGAAGCTGTCGGGAGACAAACATTTTTAGAATGGTGATGCTTCTAGGGCGTAGGTTGCCAATCTAAAGACCAGTGAGGCCCAGTCTACACCATCCTACACTCTTTGCTGATTCTATAGTCAGCATCATCATGGTCAATGTTAGAAATAAAGGAACTGCTATTTTATGTATGGTCAGATTGGTCATATACAATGGGATTGTCCCTTTGGAGTTTTTTTAATGGCAAACAAGTTGTCTATTCTTCATCTCCTACACCAAAGGGTGCCACTTCTAGCTCCAGCACTGGTCGGAACCAACTTTATGCTCTCGCTACTCATTAGGTATCGAACGTATCTCCAAATATTATTACTAGTATGTTGAAACTCTTTTCTCATGATGTGTACTGTTTACTTTATCTATGGTTCTCTCTATTTTATATGACCTTATTTATGGTTATGCATTTTTGTTTTGGTTTTGAATGTTTATCTCTTTTTCTGTTTCTACCCGGTAGCAGACTCTATGGTTTTCAGAAAAGTCAATAGGTGTGTATGCTAGCTGTTGGTAGTAACAAAGTCTGGTAGACTTGATAGAGTTTGGCATGGTTGATTTGGATGTTTTGCAGGTATGCACTGGTTTCACTCGTGCTATGCTTCCTTATATTTTCGAACACATAAGGTCGTGTTTAAATTCACTAATGAGCAAATTATTAAGTGGGTGGTTGGTTCCCTAGCTCCTAAGGGGATGTTTATATCATATCTTAGAGCTTGGAGATTAATCTCCAAGGGGTGTCTCTATCATATAGTTCAGGTTAAAGATTCTAACTTGGAAGGTCCTTCCTTACATTCTATTCCTATAGTAAATGAGTTTCTTAATGTCTTACTGATGACCTTCTTGGTATTCCTCCTGATAGGGAGATTGATTTTGGGATAGATCTTATTTTAGACACTTGTTCTATCTTTATTCCCCCATATAGTATGGCGCTTGCTGAGCTAAAGGAGCATACGGAGAAATTGAGAGACCTTTTAGACAATGGTTTTATCTTTCCTAGTGTGTCCCCATAGGGTGCACCATTATTATTCACTCTAAAGGAGGATGGTTCCCTTCGGATGTTTATTGATTACTAGCAATTGAATAAAGTGACAGTGAAGAATAAGTATAGATATCC
This sequence comes from Capsicum chinense, assembly GCA_026120095.1. Lineage (NCBI taxonomy): Eukaryota > Viridiplantae > Streptophyta > Magnoliopsida > Solanales > Solanaceae > Capsicum > Capsicum chinense. The sequence continues at coordinate 161,023,778 of JAPEIP010000004.1, read as the reverse complement.
CTAAGGAAACTATTTGTACCCAATATGGTCAGTTTGAATTCCTAGTAATGTCGTTTGGTTTGACCAATGTCCCTGCAGAATTCATAGTTTTGATGAATAGGGTCTTCAAATATTTTTGGATTTTCTCATCATTATCTTTAATAATGACATCTTTATGTACTCTAAGAATGAGGAGGATCATGTCGATCACCCCCATCTTGTGTTATAGACCTTGATAGGTCAATAGTTCTATTCTAAGTTCTCTAAATATGAATTTTTGATAAATGCCGTAACTTTCTTGGGTCATATTGTGTCAAGCGGGGGGATTTTGAAGTATCCTAAGAAAGTTGTTGTAGTTAAGAAGTGGCCTAGACCTAAGACTCCAACCAATATTCGAAGCTTCTAGGGTTTAGTTGGTTATTATAGGAGGCTCGTGGAGACTTTTTCTTTAATTACTTCTCCCTAGACCAAATTTACTCAAAATAAAGTGAAGTTCTTGTGGTTTGATGCCTGTGAAGACATGTTTTAGAGACTAAAAGATAAGTTGACTTCAGCTCAAGTATTGACTTTACTTAAGGGTACATTGTTGTGGTTTATTGTGATATGTCATTCTTTGGTTTGGGTTGGGTTGTGTGTTGATTTATCATGGTAGGTGGTTTCCTATGCCTCTAGACAATTAAAGGTTTATCAGAGGAATTTCCTTACTTATGACTTAAAGTGATAGCTGTGGTATTTTCTTTGAAAATTTGGTTTCATTATTTGTATGGGTTGCATATTGATAGCTTTCTTATCATAAGATCCGGCAATATCTGTTTACTTAAAAGGGGCTTAATCTAACGTAAAGTAGGTGGCTTGAGTTACTGAAAAACTATAATATAAGTCTTTACTACCATCCAGGTAAGGCTAACGTGGCTGCTCATGCTCTTAGCAGGTTGTCCATGGGTAGCTTGTCATATATAGATAAGGATAGATAGAAATTAGCAAAGTATATTCACCGTTTGTCTAACTATGGAGTTTGTCTCTTGGACTTTGAGGATGGCGGTGTGTTTGTGCAACAGGTGGTGCAATCATCTCTTTGTTTTGAAATAAAGAAGAAATAGGTATTAGATCTTCTTTTGATGAAGATTAAGGAAGAAGTGGGTAAGCAGAAAGTGATGGCTTTTGAAATCGGTGGTGATGGTATCTTGAGAAAACAAGAGAGGTTACGTGTTCCAAATGTGGATGGGCTATGAGGCAAGATTTCAGCCAAGGCCCATGAGTCGTTGTATATGGTTAATCCTGGTTTTTCAGAGATGTATCATAATCTTGAGAAGGTGTATTGGTGGAAGCACCTAAAAGGGGATATAGTCGATTTTGTGGCTAAGTGTATGATGTGTCAACAAGTAAATATGCAGCACTTAAGACCCAATGGGCTTATTAAAGAGATTGAATTATCAGTGTCAAAATGAGAGATAATAAATACGGATTTCGTTGCTGGCCTTCTGTGGTTGGATAATCAGTATGACTCCATATGGGCTATGATGGATAGAATGACTAAGTCCACTCACTTTCTGCCAGTAAGGACTACTTATTCTGTAGAGTTTATGTGAAGTTGTTCCTTCAAGAAATTGTAAAGTTTCATGGTGCACCTATCTCAATTATTTTGTATTGTAGTACCCAATATTCATTGCATTTTAGCTCTCTTTGAAGGGTTGTTTGGGGAGCAAGGTGAGTCTTAGTAAGATCTCTCATCCACAGTTAGATGGGCAACCCTAAAGGACCATTCAAACTTTGGAGGATATATTGCAAGCCTGTGTGATTATTATAGGGGTAGTTAGATCAACCATTTTCCTTTGATTGAATTTACTTATAACAATAGTTACCATTGTAGTGTCGGTATGGCCCCATTTGAGGCATTTTTTAATAGGAGATGTAGATATCCTATTGGGTAGTTCGAGGTTTGTGAAATGGAAATGTTTGGCTCGGATCTAGTTCACCAAGCCATGGAAAAGGTGAAGGTATTTAGGATTGGCTTAAGACTGCCAGAAGTCACCAAAATTCCTATATGAATATGAGGCAAAGGGACTGGGAGTTTGAGGTTGGAGATTCAGTGTTCTTGGAGGTATCTACCATGAAGAGAGTGATGTGGTTTGGGAAGAAGGGGAAGAACAGTCTCTGATATATTAGCCAGTATATTATTTTAAGAAGGGTCAGTAATATTGCATATGAGTTGGATTTTCCACTAGCATGAGTTCCATTCATCCGGTATTCCATGTGTCCATGATGCATAAATATGTGGGTGATCCTTCATTGGTTGTCCCTTTAGAGTACATAGGTATTGAAGATTCCTTTTTCTATGAGGAAGTATGGGTGAGGATCTTGGATCGGCTACTTCATCAGTTTCAAATAAAATATATGGCTTCGCTAAAGGTTTTATGGAGAAACCATACGTTCGAGAAAGACGAGGAGGACATAAATTCCAAGTATCCATTCCTATAACTGATTCTATAAAATTGTGCTTCAGGTACATGCCGTTCTTAATGCCTTTGTTTTATATCTTTGTTGATGATAAAATATGAATCTTTTGATATTTTTAATTCTGTCTTAAAGGTAAGAGTAGAGATGTTGGGGGTTTAATTATGCTTGTAGTGCCTTGTCCAATCATTCGAAGATGAATCATCCTAAGGGTGATACTAAAATATCTCAAACTTTATCCTTTCCTAACTTTCCTAACTCTTGGACATTCTGTGCATCATACGAATCATTATACTACTCGTATGATATATATATATATGGGTCAAGGACCATAGTCGTATATTGGTCAGTGTCGCCAATTTCTATTCACTATACGAGAAGGCATTACATGAGTCGTATGTACATGGTACAAAAGGTATAGTGGAAAATTGTATGTTGTTCAGTGTCTAGCTTTGACATTCAACATAGTGTATGACTTGAATGGTACTAGTTGTATAGAAGGGTACGTCTTAGGCTAAGGAGTCGTATGTTGGATAAAATATGATATCTAACATTCTGATCAAGGTGTGAGTGGAGGGTACCACTCGTAAGATACGGGTACGAGTGGAGAGTCAAAATTGTACTCGCCTACAAGTCTTTTATAGTTTTTAAGCTTAGTGTATTTTAGAGATTTTCCACGCTAAGCCCTTAAGATCCCATGTCTTGTAACATTATTTGGTCCCTCATTCCTTACACCGGAATATCAAAACACTCTCATAAACTCTCTAGGAACCTCTCAAGGAGATTGGGTTAGGGTTCTATCAAGGTGGTCATCTAGAGGCTTAAGGACCAAAATCTATTTGTGAATCATCATAACCAAGGCATGTGATTCTTCCCTCATTGTTAGTTCAAAAATATCAGGTTTTTTAAACATTGTTCTTAAATCATAAATAATGATTTTAAAATCAATGGTTGAGGCTTTGAATTCATATTATTGTGTATTTTTATTTCATGTCTTAACTTGTGTCTATGCATAATTTAGTAATGGCTTTGCACTTAAGGGTGCTTTGAAATTGTGTTTTAAACTAAGGGGTCATAATTAACCCTAACTTGATGGTTTTTAACTTGAAAAATAGTTTGATAATGGTATTTCGTCAACCTATTTGTGGAAATGTCTATGAGAAGGATCTTGTCACACGATGAATTATGTTTTGAACGAGTGCTTGGTAAAAGGATACCAATGAAGGTTGAATGATTTTGTGAAGGTCTTGATGATCATACATTGAATTAAATAGTGATTTGAACTAAGGCATTGGCCTAATAATGTAAATGGTTAGAAAATGGTTTCATGAAGACCTTGGGGGTCACAAATTGTTTTGAATTGTAACTGTGGTGGTTTTATTGGATAATAGGGTTTGCATCCCTAAATGTTTGATTGAATTGTGTTCTTCTTATAGACTATGGGTTAGAGTCTCAAATGTTGAATGATAATGGTTATGGCATGTTCTATGCTTGCAAATGGGTTGGTATGACCATACTAGTGGGATGCCTTTGGTAAGTAATCAAACTAATGGTTGCGTGTATGTGTAGATGATATTTTAAATGGTCTTTAAATAAGGATGTCTATCTGGGCCGTGAAACTGCAGTCTAAGGGACTAAATTTTGAAACTGCGCTAGCTAGTCCAGGCGTTTATATGACCTGAGGTTTGAGTTCCTCAAATGAGTTTATGAAGAGTAGGTTAGAGTCCCTCATATCATATACTTTGGTGATACATCACCTTGATTATGCCAGGAGGTTTTAGTCCCCCATATTGGCATATATAGATATCGATATTCTTAAGTTTTTGTACTTACACATACTGGGACCTTCTAGCTAGGGGAGAGTTGGGTCCATATAGCCTGTGGGTGCCTTGTTATATGACGGTTATGCTACACAACACTGGTTAATATTTCCAAAGTTCATGCTAAGCCTTATCCCCTATCCCGACATGATATATGTATGTATACATCTGATTGCATATGATAATTTGACTTAGCTATATCGATAGCATCATTTTATTCCTCTATCCATAGTTACATACTAGTGCTCCAACTGCTAATCATCTTCGAATGTCGTATCCCTACGCGATACAGAGACCCGAGTTTCTTTTTCTTTTTTTACACAGTGACTAGCTGTTTGAGTGGCTCGTGAGTTGAAATTGAAGTGATGATCTTCCATAGTTCGGAATGCATTCATTTCATTGTATTTTTACTCTATGCCATAGCCATTTTCAGAATTGGATTTTTGTTATTGTCGGAGGCAAGTCCCGATATTTTATTGACTTTAGATTGTAGAGGCTTTGTAGATTATTGTGGACTTGGGTGTAATGGTTTAGCGTGTAATTGTAACAAATGGCTTAATCATTTCTTGAGTTGTGGTTACCCTCATATTATTCTATCTTATTATATGTCGGAATTCAGCAGACACTTATAGTTGAAAAATTGGTAAGATAGGTAAAGGGTGTGATATCTGGTGTACTGATACTTGAGGTACCTATTATGCCCAGGCCCAGGTTCAGTTCATGACAGTTCAAGTTCGGTGATTGATGATGATATTGATGATATAAGTGTATGTAGTGGGTTACTTTATGGCATTCAGATCAGTTATGGTATTATGGATTATATCTTGGCATTTATTCTTGCATGCACATTGCCTATGTCACAAACCTAGCCAAGGCTTGGCCGTAACGGGTATCTCAAATCCCATGTGGACCATAGATGGCCCCCTTCACCTAATTGAACCAACACAATATACTCACACGTCGAATAAATTTCGAATATATAACAAGATAGTGCATAGTAAGACTAATGACATTTCATGAAAATTCTATACCAACTACCGACAACCAAACAATTATCCATCGTCCAACATCCAACCAAACCAACACAGCTAAGTGCACATTAATCCAATAAAGCCTATTTATCTCTAAAATAAAAAAAATGTCGGGAAATTCCCTCGACAATATCCAAGAACGTAATGTAGACCAAACCTAAGACATCAGCAATAAAGACAATGAAATAATGCCTTCCGAAGTATGGAAGCTCACCACTTCATTTTAAATTCACAAACCACTCGAATACCTGATCAATGTGCAGGAAAAGTAGAAGAAGTTTAAGGACCTGCATCATGTAGGGATACATCTTCCAGACATGTGGTTAGCGGTTGGAGAGCTAGCATGTAACTTAGGGATAGGGGAATAAAATAATGCCATCATTCAAACCAAGACAAATAATCATATGCAACTACATACATACATATATATGTGTGTTATATTAGGAAATAGAACAAGGCTTAGAATGAACTTTAAAAACCTTAACTTGGTTGGTATATGTAATACAACATACGTTTCTAATTTATCTCGTCTCTTAGTACTCACTTAAGACACTTAGAACCTGAACATAAAGATAAGTGTTGGGGACTTAGTCTCATTTTTGACCTCTAAACTTCGAGGATTTTTAAGTTGATCTTTCGGGCTCTGAGACAATGGTTTTTGATTTGATACATGTTCAGGGTTGTAAAAAACATATCTCGGGGAAGTTTTGGAATTTTTTGACTTGGTTTGAGCTATGTTTGGATTATAATTCCCAAAGCTCAATAGGATTAGCTCGCATTGTGCTAGTAATAGTGGTGAGATGATCATTGCATAGCGCCAAGCCCATAAACGCATTTCAGTCTTTAAACTTCAGAAGGGAATTTAGGTCTTTTTCCCCCATCCCAAGTCGTAAAAATAGAAGATTAGACGTTATTCTAAGCAAATTACACTGAACATTCATCAGATGTCTATCCAACAAACCCTAATTTGACTCCAAAAAATCTAAAGATTTATCATATCCTTTTTAAGATAATCAAGAATCCAAGTTTTCAGGTTCAAGAACTTTAAGAAGAAGCCTTCAAGAACATCAATAGGAAGCCAAAGTCATGTTTCTTCATCAAATTAACCTAATAAGGTATGTAGGGTTATGAATAAAGGTAATCCTTTCATCCTTGTCCCCAAAACTAGTTTTTTAAGTTGAAGTTACAAGAATTTACAATCTATGCAGTCTAGGGTTCATGCCAAAACATAATTATTTGTAGTTTAAAAAGTTACAAGTTTTTTATTTTATTTAATTACTTAGCTATTTTCCATATTCATGCGTGCAACTTGATTTTATATATATTGAGAGTTGAATTTTATTATCTTGACTAGAATTGTTATAGTATTTCAAGATTTCTATTATTGAGTATGAAATTGGTATGATTTGATATTATCATCATTTGTGGGTTATAAGCCGTAAGTTTAAGTCTTGATATTTCAAGAAAGATTATGTTTAAGCATTCTTTGATAAGCATGTGTCATACTTTAAGCAAAGATTTTATCTTTTGATCCTCAACTAAGATATGACTTCCACACAAATTAGTTTGATTATACTTTGAAATAGATAAATGCATACCTGGTTTTCATTACAAACACATATGCTATTTTAAAATGGATTTTCTAAGGAATGAGCTTAATAGAAAGGGAGTAGTATTTAGCAACGAGTTGGGTATGTGTCTTAGTTCACATGCCCCAGATCAACGAGCCAATTTAGGTGCATATTCAGATTATTCCCATTATTATGGATACAGATATAGGTTGTGATTACTTATCTCAAGTTATACTCCTTGGCAAGAGTATGAAAACTCTCCCCAACGTGAGTTTTTTTCTTTAGGGGAACCAACCATTGGGCACTATGATAGCTCACATAGTGTATGTCAGTTAGAAAAACCTCCCTAAAGTCCTAAGATAGAATAACCGAACAAGTTTTAGAAACTAATCTTAAAAACACACAAATTTACTCAAATATTGTCTTAAATAAGACATCAGCTATCAGATTTTAGTTTTAAGTTGTCATATGATAAAGGTTATTCCTTTTTAACTTAGCTTGCATAATTTAAAACCAGAATATGAGTACAGCTTTTTAGAACTAAGTGTGGTGGATCACAAGAATTACTTTTATTCTTTACTACTCATGATTTATGAATTGTCAGTCCTGATTATTCAAGCCAAGGCGAGTTACTTACACTTATCATGAAGTTTTTGAAATCTTATTTGAATGTTTTACCTATGAATTCACCCTTATATGCTCTGTACATTCAAAAAGTACTGATCAACATATATATCTATATGCTATATTTTTTAATAATATAGGTTTAGGTCCTCAGTTCTAGCAGAGTGATTGTCCGCGAGCATCTCTATCTACATCCTGACAATTGGTGAGTCCTCATAGTTTGATGATCCAGTTATCCAAATTTTTAGCTTTATGTTATATTTGATCAGTTTCTTTAAGTTCAGTTCAAGTCAGCTGGGGATCTGCACCAGTGGCTCTCTAGTTAATAGTAGTAGAGGCTTGTCTGATTATTAGTTAAATTTCATATTTTAAGTGTTGTTTGTCTAGACTTTAAAGTTAAATACTTTTAGAAAATATGTTCAGTTAAATTTAATTTAGACAGTACTCAAAATTTTAGTGTTATCACATGCTTAGATTGTTCTTCTTTTGAGTTTCAAAACATATAGAAGGCTTATAGAGTTTTCTTAAAGCTACTCGTAGTTCCAAGCATCGTGTGATGTCTCGTAACTCATTTTTGGGGCATAACAAACTTTGTATTAGAGCCTAAGGTTTAAAAAATCCAAGTGAGTTAGAAAAGTTTCCTTACGTAGAGTCTTGATCACGGGTGTGAAGCGCACAACATTTATGAGCAAGAGGCTGTGGAATAATTTAGGAAATTAGTCTTTTCTTTCATGAATCTATTGTGCTTACAGTTGTCTCTATCGACTTTAACTCATGATCTTATGTAATAGAATATGCCTCCTCGCCAAGAAAATGCATACAAAAATGATAACTAATGTGTGAGCAGATGCTAACATAGTTGAGTCTTTTAATTAAGAATAATTGTAAAGTTAGGAAACAAGAATCCTATGTTCTTGATTTTACATTAGACAAGCAACATAAAAACACACCGCACTTTAAGGCCAAGTGGTTTACCACGCTCAATCCATTACTCGACTTCTTAATTTTTGTACCATCCCTCTATGATTGAGGTAAAAAGATGGACTCTAAGTTGGGGGGTGAAATTCATATCCTATAGGTGGAGGAAAAAACTGAGTTGGGTCATGCCGCGACACTAAATTAGGCACTGCTTGGGAGGCAACCCAATGTATTTAGTTATTTGTATTCGTATTATGTGATTGACATCAGATCTTCGCACCCATGGTGCCACAAGTGTGTTTCTAACTCTTTTGTTTTGGTTTGACACATTGTGGATATTAAATGATTTTAAGTTGAGGGTGGGGCTACTTGTGGGTGTTGATATCATCTAGTGGTTTTTCTTGCCGTGCCTCTTTTCCTCGTAGTATTGTTCCTAGTAGAGTCAACATATTTAGGAATATTATTTTTATTTTGTGATGTGTTATGGTTAATTGGGAGAAAAATAAGTATCTATGGTAATTGACATATTTTTGTTGATTTTTGAGAATGATAAATACCTCTCCAATTGTCTATTTTAAAATTGTATGATGAGCATCTATATGCGACCACTATGAATCATTTTATGGAATTGGTATTAGGGACATGATAGTAATTGCTAAAAGTTACATGAACCGAATAGGTAGTAGCTTGTAATGTACCCGTGTGCCGTGTGCGCGTGAGATATTACTTAGTTCCCATTGTATGTTAAATTTAGAACTTGCCCGGTTAGTCTTGCATTGGTTGTAGAATAGGAGTTAGGAAAGGATCATAGGTCATTTTGAGATTAGTCAACTTCTATCCTAAATGACCTTCCCTGTATGCATAATATCCCTTGATCCCTATTTTGATCCTAAATAGCCTATTTCTTTTATATGATACTTATCACCATCTCATTTATATCATAATGAACCTGTTTTGGCCCTGGTTCTCCTTGGACACTGTGCACCTTGACTTAGGCAAATGTCCTAAGTTTAGGGTGGCTATCATAGGGGTGCATGATGTAAAATGAGTATTGAGAAATGTAGAATAAAAGAAAAAATAAAAAGCTAGGTGCGGTGGAAAAGAATAAGAAAAGAAAAGTTGTGAAAAAAGAAGAAGAAGTGATTGTAGAAAATACCGCAACCATCTTAAATATGTGTTATCAAGAAAAAAGAAGAATAAAAAAAGGTTAATAAGTGAGACCCCAGAAGCTAGTGTAGTGTCAAGGAGGCTAAGTCACTTTAAATATCATCGAGTATCATACCAGCCCCTAGCCTACATTACAAGCCAAAGAGAAGACCTATAGTGATCTTAGCTGACCTGTCTGGAAATCTTGGTAATGAAAATAAGGGTATACCTATGGTATTTGGCATACATTGATTGGAACTTCATTCTGAGAGTGAGCATCTTTTGGTTGTCCCCATGGTTACATATGTGATGTTTGATAAAAGTGAAATCGGACTACTTTGTAGTGAGGGCACACTGGTTACGTTGCTAGTTGCTAACTTATTTGGATAGTGTAATTTTGGTTCATGCATAGTTGCTATTTCTGAATTGATGCCATATCTTGATTCCTGTATGTTGCATTGTTGTTCTTCAATAATATGCACAGTTGTTTTTAAATTAATTTACCTTGGAGATGGTGAAGATGTTTTGAGATAATATGGACGGTTGACTGCCGAATGAACTTTGTATCCTCTTGGTTATGTTTTACTTGCTTGAGGACAAGTAATTGTTTTTAGTTAAGGTTGTTGATGTGTAAGCAGATGCTAAAACATTTGGGCCTTTTAACTGAGAATAATTGCTAAGTCTTAAGAAACTTTTGTCCTTTCTTTATTGTTTTATCTTTTATATTGCAGTAATAGTCAAGATGCAAGAGAACCAGCAATAACGGAGGTAAAATATTCGAATTCTGAGTAAGTAGAGATGGAAATATAGCTGACGACTTATCTGATAAGTCGTCAACCTTATGATAAGTTATCGAAAGTACCGTCAGCCTTAGACAGAGAATGAACTTCAGCTGGGGCAGTGCTGGAGATAATTGAAGTAAAGATATATCGACATCCGTGATAAGTCATCAAAGGTCTGATAAGACGTCATGCCTCATTGTCAACCTAAGACAGAGATTGTTAAAAATGAAGAGGAACTAACAACATTCCTGATAAGTCATCAGACTCCTGATAAGCCATCACCCATGACGTCATCTGTCCAAGAAAAAAATTGTGATGTGTGATTTTGTTTCCATAATTTGGTTAAAGTATTTAAGGATAAGTTCTAGGGTTTTCATTCATCATCTTGATTATCTTCAAACGGATGGAACTTATTTCAAAGAATTTTACCGCTCTTTGGGGCCTCTTAACTTAGAATTCAATTTTCAACTCTTTGATTTGGTTATGGGAATTTTCTCTTGAACTTAGAAGAGAATCAACTTCAGACTTCATCTTTTGTAAGTTTAATTGTATTGAATGATGATTATAATTGTTGCTATCTCTTTCTTTCTTATGTGGAACTAAAACCCACAACTAGGGTTGTGGGATCTATGATTATTCCCCCATGGATTTAATAATTGGTTAGGGTTTGAGTTATAGTGCGGACATCTTGATAATTCCTTTGTTATGATTGTTATTTATTGGTTCCAAACAATAAATCCCGCATTATGTTGATTTGCTCGAACTGAGAAATAAACTAAAGGTAGTAAATTATCAACAAGGATTTGGGAAGGTTAAGCTCTCATCTAATGATTAATATTGTAATAAAATTAATCAACTTGAGATAAAATAAGTATGAACAGATTGATTTCCTAAGTTCGAGAGAATTAAGGAGTTCAACATCTAAGTAGTTTAAGAAACACTTAGACGGACTGTTGAAACTGAAAGTTTAGTGTTTCCCACAAGTCATAAAAATCTAGTACTACAACTATTATTTAATGGAGGATTACTAATCATAGTGATCAGAACTCTATTATATCTATATCATTGATTTTAAATATTGCAGTTTAAGCTTCGAGTTCTAAGGTGAATTGAAGTGTTATTAACTTTTGTTCAATCCTTAAAAACCCTCATTTTATCTTTTCATATCATTTGTTTGAATTCATCTTATCGCTATAGTTTCGAATTAGTTTAATCTCCACTGACATTGTTCCTTGTGGATTCGACCCCAAATCTAAAGTTGGGTAAATATATTGCCGACGACCACCTTGCACTAAATTGATGTATAAGTTGAGCATTAATCAATAACCTACCACCCAGCCTGCTGATTATATGAATGAGAATTTATCTGATGCTGAATTTTAGGCCACCTATCAGGTGTTAGTTAATTTATAAATCAATCATTGCTATGGTACATTTCTTGTTAAGAAGAAATCTATTTTAAAATGAAAAATTGGACCAAATCCCTTTTTAGTAAAAATAACAGTAAAATCATATTTTTAGTTGGAATCATACCATTTACTAGTTTAGTGAGCATAAATGTATGAATCCCAACATGCCTACACATGTATCCCAACAATATAATTATAATCATCTAAATGTTTGTAAACTATGGCCGCTACCATTTCAAGGATAAAACTCTTCTCAAAATCCCACTAATATCATAATCACAGCCTTAGGCCTAATAATATATATAATAGACATAATCATATAATCATAATCAAGGAAAACCATCACAAACCACCAAGTCAAGTTGTAAATATTTTATTCCAAGTCAGTTAATCTCAACTATGCACAACATGCTAGAAACCTAGGGTAACAAGATCCTAGAAGCATAATCAATATTCCACGTTAAGGGTTAATTACCCTTCTAGCCCCCCCCCCCAAATCTTATAAATTATGCTAATTTATGATGTTTTACCCAATATCACCTCCTAAAATCCCTATCTAATATACAACTTATACAATACACCATCTCATGAAGAAAAGTAGAAAGGAGGCTACCTCGATGCCGAACCACAATCCTTGAATCACCCACTTTTACTCCATGATCTTTAAATGTAGCAACGCTATCAAAATCATAATCTATGCATCATTAGGAATAAAGCGAGACTTTTATTGCTATATTAAGGGTCAAATCAAAATTTGGGTCAAGAATAAGCATGTCGGGCCCGCAAATAAAATTCAAAATTGAATATGTCACGAGGTCCATCGAATGATAAGTAATGTTTTCACGAAAGTTGAGCACAAATGGAGCATAAATCAAGTCTCAAATAAACCCTTAAAGTTTAGGGATTTTACCATGAATTAAGATGTAAATTGAGTGAAAAATTTATTACAAGTAGCCAAGGAGAGTTAGGCTATCTTACCTTAACATATATGGATGATTCCCTATTTTTATTCCTCTCCTTAAGCCCTAAATTTAGTATGAAAATAGTGGAAGAAATGATGGAGAATCAGGTGGGAAAATAGGATTAAATGGCTACAATTTCAACTTAAGTAGATAGTCGAACGCTAAAGCGCCTACCTCTGAAGTGGAAACATGACCGCAGAAGCTATCTAGTAACAATAGCGATTGTTGTGAAAGCATCCCCAATTGGCCCCTTAAGCAGACCCTGATGTGTTTTGGTATTTTTGGAGTGTGTGGATGACTGATCCAATTCTAAATATATTTGGGTGTGATTTATCTGATATTGTGGTGTTTGGTGGTTTCAAGAGCCTTATAGTTGCGTTCAGTCAACATCTTTTGATCTCTATGTCGAATGGAAAAATAGACTGTGCCAGCAGATTCAGAATGTCAATTTTAGGATGGTAACATGGTTGGTGTGGATTTATATCTTTTAAATCTCATTTTGACCCTCAGTTCAAAAAGTTGTAATTTTAGCTTACGAGGGTCAACTCTATGAAAATGATACTTTTTTTTAAATTAGGATATCACCATTGAATTCAAAGGGTCAAATTTAAAAGGGTAGCATAGTTTATTTTCATACACGGGATTTCATATGATTCGAGGGGCCTACAGAGATTTGGAACTTCACTAAGTCCCCATTTGGTGTAATACTTAGCTGGTGCACCCACGATCGCAAGGCAACTATTGTGATTGGCCATTAAAATTAAGTTCTGTGATCCTAACACATCGTCTGCAATTGTGACACTTGGTTCCCGATCATGATGCTTGGCTATATAAATACCTGTGTTTCACTATTTTCACCATTTTTTAGATCTTAGAGTTTTTGCGATTATGAGCAACTTTAAACACTTTTAATCTTGGGTAAGCTCCATAACACCTATTTCAATTATTTTCATCAATCCTTATCATCATTTCTTGTTTGAAACCTGTATTGAAATATGAAATTCTGAGAATTTGGCCCGTATGGCCTAAAAATTATATTTTTCCAATTTAAATCTCGATTTAAATTTTTTTTCCTTTGGATAAGTTTTTAATCTTATAATAATCAGTTTTCTCTCAATTTTATTTTATAATTATGTTATGTATAAGCTTTGTAAATACTGGAAATGTTGTAATTATTGGAAACACTGGAATTATCAGAAATAGTGGAAATTCTAGAAACACTAAGAACATTATATTTTATAGACCTTCTCTAAGGAATGTGTCGGAAATTATTCATGGATATTGGTTGTATATGGTTTGACGAACCCCCATAGGCCTACGACTTGTAGCTTTAGCTCAATAGATAAATATAGAGGTTGTGCAAAGACCTCATGCATCATCATCATCATAGAGGTTGTGCGATATTCTCGAAGGTTGTGCGATGACCTCTTGAATGATCATCATCATCATTATCATAATTTTCATTGAATTTACTTTATTATTCTTGTGATCTGATTATGTTTATGTCTTAACTTGTTACCCATACATTTGTTATTTCTTTCTTTGCATGTTCTTGATGTTCTTGTATATATTGTTCATCTGTACTCTACTTGTATATGGTATAATGTATATATATGGTCCATTCTGGTGTTTTTTGTAATATATATGAGTATTATACTATTGCTAGTACAAACAGTGTGGGTTACCATTATGGGATATTTTCTTATTGTAGGTGTCGTTCCCTTACTATGTATTTTGTATGCTTTATTATCTAATACCTATTGAGTATAAGTGGACCGTACTTACTTTTACTATTCCTTTTCGATACAATCTTTGTTCTAGTATTCCCCACGTTGGTTGATTCAGGTGATATTCGAGCTTTATGAGGTAGCGATGGATTTCATGCATTTGGAGTCTACTACTACCTCTTGTTATTAGTCTATGTGTTCGTAACTATTAGTAGATAGAGTTATTCCTTTTTTTTGCATTTTCTTGAGTTGTACTAGTAGTTCTTAAAATGTGACATCAGGTTTTGGGAGTTATGATATTATTATTTATGATTCTTTCTATTTTTATTATATTAATTATGGTTTTGATTCATTCTAAGAGCCTTGCCTTGGATTTTGAATGTTAATTTCTCTTTTGTATTAGCTTGTATGATGGGCATACTTATCAATGTTCACTTTGACAAGTTCTATCACAACCCTTGGATTTTTGGGTCAAGATAAATTTGAATCTGATATTTGGATATTCTAAAAAAAACCTTTTAGATTCAATATGGTCATTATGAGTTATTGGTCATGTCCTTTGGGTTGACCAATTCCCCATCTATGTTTATAGAATTATTGAACTGAGTGTATTGACTGCATCTCTCCCCTTTGTTATTTTGTTTATAGTTTATATATTGGTTTATTCTGAGAGTGAGGTCAATCTTAGGGAGCATTTGCAGATTATGCTTCTTAGATTAAGGGATGAGAAGTTACATGCTAAGTTCTCTAGGCATGACTTTTGGTTAGAGCCTGTTTCTTTCTTGGGTCATGTGGTGACTAAGAAGGGTAATTTGGTTGATCCAACATAGATTGCAGTGGTTCATGATTGGGCTAGGCGTATTTTACCTAATGAGATTTGTAGTTTTTTTGGCTTGGCAGGTTATTATTGGCATTTTATTGAGGGTTTTTCAACTATTGCAACTTCGTTATCCATGTTTACTCAAACAATGATATCCTTTCAATAGTCTGATGGTTTTGAGGAGAGATTTCAAAATCTCAAGGATTTCCCAACTTCATCACGTATCTTAAATTTTCCTAAGAAGGGTGTGAATTTAACCATCTTTTGTGATACGTTAGGTATTTCGTTAGGTGTTGTGTTGATGTTGTATGCTAAGGTGATTATGTATGTTTCTCTCTAGTTGAATCCCCATGAGAAGAACTACCTTACCCATAATTTACAATTTTTTCTAATTATTTCTTTGAAGTTTTGGAGGCACTACACATATGGAGTCCATTATGATATTTTTAGGGATCATCATAGCCTTTAGTTCTTTTTCACCCAGTGAGATCATAATATGAGGAAGCACCATTGGCTTAAGTTTCTTAATGATTATGAATTAACTATTCTCTATTCCATGCAAGGTTATTATGGTTGCAGATTCCCTGAGGTGGAAGCCCACTAACATGAGTAGCTTGGTGCATTAATTGACCCAGGAGAAGCCTTTGTCCTTAGAAGTTCAATCTTTAGCTAACTAATTAGTTAGGCTTGATATTTCGACACCTGGATGTGTTTTGTCATTTGTGGAAGCAAATTCTTCTTTGATGGGAACGATTTAAGCTCATCAGTTTTATGATGTTGGATTGAGATTGATTCAAGATAAGAAGTAGAGTAATGAGGCTAAGAAACACTCTCTTGATTTAGATGGAGTTTGAAGGATTGGAGGCTCAGTTTGTGTGGTAAGAGTGGGTAACTGGATTATATTGATTTTGGAGGAGGCCTATTGTTCCAAGTATTACATCCTCCCGGGAGTAACTAAGATGTATCTTACTTGAGGCAGCATAACTAGTGGGCTGGTGTGTCAAAAAATGTAGTGGAATTCGTAGCTCATTGTCACTGTTACCAGAAGGTAAAGGTTGAGGTAACAGTGACAATTCGTAGCTCAGTTTGTTGTTCATCTTCATGTTCTACCAGTGTCTATCATCTCAAATCGAGGTTTTATGTTCACATATAAATTTTTGAAGACTTTTCAAGTAGAGTTAGGTACTCGGGTGTAATACCCCGTATTTCCCTAACATAATTTAAGTCCTAATATATGAGTATTTGTATATAAAATTGTCGAAACATTAATTATTTTCCATTTTAGAGCCGTCCATTGCATAGGAAATTGAAATAGCTTTCCAACGATATCAAATTCGCCTAAATCCAATAACCGGGTAAGAAGTTATGGCAACTTAAAGTATCAGTCATTAAACACTGTAAATTTAACCCTTAGCACACCTTGTAGGCAGCCCAAATGATAACTTTTAATTTCCAGTGTGACTTTGTGATCATGGCGCATAGCAGAGCAGGCCAATTTCTTGTTTTTCACTTTCCAATGGGCCTCCGCGATGTTGGTGCGTTGCGGAGGTGGCCAAAATGTCATCCAAAGGCTTAATGCGATAATGAAACGTCGGGCCATCAGCCCAGTTCCCAGTTGTCAGTTTCCAGTGACACGGCATGATAGAGCTGCATTGCACCAGGTGCCCATTTTGGAAAAATTCGATGAAAAATTAATATTTCGTTTAGCGATAAAACAGTCATTTCCCTATTATTTTAGTCAGCCTAGGTGTGTTATTTAATCCCTAAAAATATTTTTAAAATCACTCTTTAATTAATTTCCCCAAAATCAAAAGGCATTCTCTCCCAATCAAGAACCCTAGCTTACAAATTTAAGGTCAATCCTCAAAAATTCACCAAGAACTTCAAGAAATCCATCAATTAAGGAATGCTAGATGTTCATCCATGGAACCCTTTCATTCATGGAATCTAAGCAACCTTTTTAAATTATAAAATTATGATATTTTCAAGTTATTATGTTTTAAGTTATGATTTCACCCATGAATCTCCATGAACTATGATTTTATACAAAGTTACCATGCATTAGTGTTATTATTCAATCCTCCATGTCTCAATGTTATTGTTTATTGAACAAGACCTAGATTTAACTCTATTACGTCGGATTTATGCTATTTCTAGTTGCTTTAGGACATTTCTATGATTGTTTTAAACCATGAACTACAATTGTTTGGTAAAATGCCCACAAGAGTAATTGATTTACTAAAAGCCTTTATGTTTTGTCCGCCAAGCTTTAGTATAATTTTATTATTATTAGTCGGAGTCCTGGGGGTATTGAATACCCAAAATCCATAGTTGTTTACTTAGTCTAGTATTAGTATATTAAAGAATAGTCTTTAGAACATACTCTGAGCATTATTAGAATAGTCAATTACAAGTCAGATGAACTCGAAATAGTCTAGTATTTCAGTATCTTTTAGTTGGGAGTAGGCTTTAGCACCAAGCAACTGTAAGGATGGTGGCTTCCCTGTCAGACTGGCAGAGTAGTTAGTATAAGTTCATATACTCTAGAACTACATAGCCAGCATAGGTTATGAGAAGTCACCTGTCAGATTAGGCTTGACTATCTTGCAGGGGTCACCGGTTTGTTTTGGCTTGACACCCTTAGTCCTTTGGAAATTATATCAATTTAGTGGATCCACACAACTACTATTAGTACCTGTGGCATGGTATTAACACCCTTCAAATTGGGGTTACAGTTGGACCCCAATTAGCTCAAATTGGGGAATGTAGGTTAGATGATACCTCCCACAGTCTCAAATATAGTCTCAGTTACAGTCTGAGGTCAGTTATACAGTCTTAGAGTTGTTTGGACAAAGCATACATATATCAATATTTTGTCAGTATTTTAGTTTACAAATTTTACACAGTCCATGTTGTATGCTTGGTCATGCATACCCTATGTCTATAGATTTTCACATAGCTTCAGTATTTACAGATTATTATGCATACTCGGTATTTACAGATTTCTCAATAATTTTAGTACCTACAAATTTCATGTTCTCTACTCAGTACTATATGTTTTACATGTATAATCAGTTAGTTATTATTATTCCTATTCATGAAACCATGCATATCAGCCTACCTTTTTTAGCATACCAGTATATTCAAAGTACTAATCGCATACCTTTCTTTTGAGCTATGATATATCATATCATAGGGGCTGACACTTAGTTCTCGGATCGTACTTAGTCCCTCAGATCATCAGCAGTATAGTAGTAGTGGTGAGTCCTCATTATTCGAGGACAAATTATATTACTTCATGACTTTATCTCGGTAGTTAGCATAGTTAGATGGGGGCATGTCTCATCAACTCACACTATTCAGTTTAGAGGCTTTTTAGATTCTAAAGTTTGCTATTCAGATTATTTGGATTTTAGTATTTTTCTAGATTCATTATTTAGTGGTCATTTCATTATTAAAACTTTAGGGCATTTCAATTATTATTTAACATTCAAGATTATATCATTCAGTGCTCATAGCAGGTACCAACTCATGGATTAGCTTGTAGTCCTTCGGGATCGTATGTACCGTATAACCACTAGGGGTAGTCTCGGGTTAGTACAAACTTGGTGTCAGACCTTAAGGTTTTAAAGTGTCCTAGGAAGTTTGAAACCCGCGTTGAGTAGAGTCTTGTGCATAGGTGTATAGAGCACCACACTTATGAACGAGAGGCTACAAGGTATTTAGGAAAAAATATTCCCTTTTTTAGTATTCATGTCATGCAAGTTAGTATGAGCTCAACGTAAACTCTCTGTCTAATCTATTTCTTCCTTCAGTTTATAGAACATGCTTTCCATGAATAAGAAAAAAACAAAAGGAACTCAGCCAACCCCTCAGCCCATCCAGGAAGATCCTCCGGATGAGCATGTCTCTCACGCATAATTTAGAGTTGTATTCAGTACTCTAGCCAATTCAATAGCAGCACAAAATAAACAGCTAGCTGTTGTTCCAGCCAACCCAGTGGCTAATAAAGCTGCAACTAAAATTTAGGATTTCACCTGGATGAATCCTTTTTCTTTCACGGGAACTAAGTTTGAAGAGGATCTACAAGAATTCTTAGATATGTTTCATAAAGTAGCGGATTCTATGGGGGTGACATCTAGTCAGAATGCTAAGTTGGCTACATATCAATTATAAGATATTACCCATACTTGATTTGAGCAGTTAAAGGTTGGTAGGGGTGTAGATGCAGAGCCTGTAGAATGTGAAGAGTTTTCCACAACTTTATTAGATAGATTCTTCCCATCGGAGTTTAAAAAGGCCAAAGTGTTAGAGTTTATTAATTTGAGGAAGGGCAACATAAGTGTTAGGGATTATTCCTTCAAGTTTACTCAGTTAGCTAGGTATTCTCCTCATGTGGTAGCTGATTATAGGTACAAGATGAGTAAGTTTGTGTCTGGCATATCTGATAGTGTGGTCAAGGAGTGCAGGACCGCAATGGTTATTAGTGATATGGACTTCTCTAGGCTAATTGTCCATGCTTGACTAATTGAGAAGCAGAAGATTAAAAAAGGGAGAGAGGAAACAAGAGAGCTAGGATAGGTAGTTTTAATTTTAGTCAGCCAAAGTTAGAAGGTGGCAACCATCCTCAGTTTCATTAGAGGACTTCATTCCAAGAACCCTCTTCGGCCAGTTCTCCAGTACCCAAATTCAGAAATAACAATAAGGATAGAGAACCAGGCTCTAAGTCCCAGGTCAGTGTTAGCAGTTCTCGTACAAAAGGCTTTAGTATCTGTTCTCTCAGAAAGATTTGAATCTGCATCAAAGAAGGTAGTTAGAGTTATTAAAGGATCATGACATGAGTGTTCTGTATCATTCGGGCAAGTCCAATGTAGTAGCTGATGTTCTTAGTAGATTGTCTATGGGCAGTGTTGCTCATGTTGAGGATGGTAAAAAGAAGTTTGCTCAGGAAGTTCATCAGCTGTCCCGACTAGGTGTCCGCTTAGTCAACTCAGTAGAGGGTAGTGTGTAGGCATAGAGTAGCTCTGAATTAACTCTAGTTTCCGAAGTTTAGAAAAAGCAAAATAGAGATCCCAGTCTAGTAAAGTGAAAAGAATCTGTTAGAGACCAGAAAGAGGAGGTTTTCTCCTAGGAAAGATATGGTATTTTTAATTATCAGGGTAGGTTGTGTATGCCCGGTGTAGATAATTTAAGGCAATGAATTCTTGCAGAAGCACATAGTGTGCGTTACTCTATTTATCCAGGGGGGTTCACTAAAATGTATCGTGATTTATGGGAGATCTATTGGTGGAGTAGGATGAAGAGACATATTGTAGAGTTTGTAGCTAAGTGCTCTACATGCCAGCAACTTAAGATTGAGCACCAGAATCCTAGTGATTCCATGCAGGAGCTCAATAGTCCCATGTGGAAATAGGAAAAAGTGAACATAGACTTTGTGACAGATTTTCCTTATACCCATCATCAGCATGATTTTATTTGGGTAATCGTAGATAGGATGACCAACTTATCTCGTTTCTTGCTAGTCCATACCTCTTATTTAGCTGAGGGCTATACAAAACTCTACCTTAGAGAGTTAGTTAGGTTGCATGGTGTTCCCTTTTCTATAATCTCAGATAGAGGTACCAAGTTTATCTCTTATTTCTGGAAAGCATTCCAAAGGGGTCTTGGTACCCAGGTCCATCTCAGTACAACCTTTCACCCTCAAATAGACGGTCAAACAGAAAGGACCAAACAAACTCTAGAAGATATGCTGAGAGCATGCACAGTTGATTTTAAAGCTAGTTAGGATGACCACTTGCCTTTCATTGAATTCACATACAATAACAACTATCATTCCAGTATCCGTATAGATCCATTTAAGGCTATCTATGGTAGAATATGTAGCTCTCCAATTGGTTGGTTTGAAGTAGGTGAGGCTATAGTAGTAGGACCTAACTTGGTGTTTGATGTGTTAGAGAAGGTTCATTAGAGAAAGGCTTAGGTTTTCCAGAGCCAACAGAAATCATATGCATACATGAGGAGAAAGGACCTTGAGTTTAAGGTCGGTGATTTTATGTACTTAAAAATCTTGCCCATTAAAGAACTGAAGAGATTTGGAAAGAAAGAGAAACTCAGTCCCCGATATGTTGGTCCCTTCATAATTCTCGATTATTTTGGAAAGGCAGCTTACGAGCTTAAGTTGCCTTAAGATTTAGCCTCTGTACACCTAGTGTGCTATGTCTCATTTTTGAAAAAGTGTATTGTTGATCGAACTGTAGTTATTCCCTTACAAAGTGTAGATATTCAAAGTAGTCTTTCCTTTGAGGAAGTTCCTATCAAAATGCTTGATCATTAAGTTCGTAGACTAAGGAACAAAGAAGTTCAACTAGTCAAAGTTCTTTGGCGGAATTAGTCCTTTGAAGGAGCCACTTGGGAAGCAGAGAAAAATATACTGAGCAAGAGTACCCTCATCTTTTCTCCATGAATCCAAATTCAGTATAAGGTACTAGTTTTAATATAAGGTACCCTCATCTTGCTGAGTTTCAGTTGCACATCATGTTCAAATCAGTCGTGCATTCATGAGTCAGTTCAGTCATGAATTCCATGCATCAAATATGCATGTTTAGTGTGTAAGCTTAGTCTATCAGTTTTCCATTAGCTTAACCAGTCTCATTCGAGGACGAATGATCCCAAATGGGAGATATTGTAATAGCCCATATTTCCCTAACATAATATAAGACCCAATACATGAGTATTCATATATAAGATTTTTGAAATACTCATTATTTTCCATTTTAGAGCCTGTCATTAGGTAGGAAATTGAATTAGCTTTTCAACTATATAAAATTTGCCTAGATCCAAAAATTGGATAAGAAGTTATGGCGATTTAAATTTTCAGTCGTTAAATACTGTCATTTTACCCTTAACGCGTCATGTAGGCAGCCCAAATAACAATTTTCAATTTTCTGTGTGACTCTGCAATTATAGCGTATCACAGAGTAAGCCAATTTCCCATTTATCAATTTTCAGTTGGCCTCCGTAATGTTGGCAAGTCGCGGAGGTGGAAAAAATGGCATCCAAAGACTTACCGAAATAATGGCACATCGGACAATCAGCACAGTTCCCAGTTGTTAGTTTCAGTGACATGATGCAATAGCGCCGCGTTGCACTAGGTGCCCTTTTTGCAGAAATTTGATGAATAATTAATATTTCATTCAGGGATAAAATAGTCTTTTCCCCATTATTTTTGTCCGCCCAGGTGTGATATTTAAGCCCTAAAAGCATTATTAAATTCATTCTTTAATTAACTTCCCCCAAGTCAAATGGCATTCTTTCCCAATCAAGAACCCTAGCTCTCAAATTGAAGGTCAATCCTCAAGAATTCACCAAGAATTTCAAGAAATCCATCAATTAAGGTATGTTAGATGTTCATCCATGGATCCCTTTCATCCATAGAGTCCTAGAAACCCTTTTAACTTATAAAATTATGATCTTCTCAAGTTATTATGTTTTAAATTATGATTTCACCCATGAATCTCCATGAACTTTGATTTTATACCATGTTACCATAAAATTAGTGTTATTATTCAATCCTTTATGTTTCAATGGAGTTGTTTATTGAACAAGACTTCGGTTTAACTCTATTATGCCTAATTTATGCTATTTCTATTTGTTTTTGGACAGTTCTATGATTGTCTTAAACCATGAACTACAGTTGTTTGATAAAATGCCTACAAGAGTAATTGATTTACTAAAAGCCTTCACGCTTTTTCCTACAAGCTTTAGTGTAATTTTATTATTATTGTTTGGAGTCCTGGGGGTATTGAATACTTATTACACACATGATTTGATTAAAGAGTATTGATATTATTTTATATAAATGCATTTACCCCCACATACTCTGTACATTCCCAAGTACTGATCCATATGTACGCGTATGTGCTACATTGTCTTATAATGTAGGTTCAGGTAGTTAGTCCCAACCTCATTAGTGATTTTTGAATACCTCTATCTATATTCTTACAGTGGTGAGTCCACTTTGTTCAAGGACCTATATTCAGACATTTCCATATTTTGAGAGACTGTTTTTATTTCTAATTCATGTCGAGTGAGTTGGGGACCTATCCCAATGACTCTATAGTTCATGGATTAGTAAAGGCTTTGTTAGATTAGTTATCAGATTGTGGTTGTGTTGAGGTTTCCAGTATTATGGTCCTTTGGACTGAGCATTTTCTCTGTATTTCCTTTCATATGATATGACTATGCTAGTGTTGGAATTATTTCATCTGGAAATGAGTGTTATTAGTAGAAACAGGCTCAAAGGGTTAGCTTAGGGCTACTTGTAGCCTTAAGAACCGTGCGACATCTCAGGAGGTGATTTTGGGTTGTTACAAGAAAGGACCATTCAGATTCTAGAAGATATGTTGAGAGCATGTGCAGTTGATTTTAAAGCTAGTTGGGATGACCACTTTACTTTGATTGAATTTGCATATAATAATAACTATCATTCTTGTATCCATATGTCTCTATTTGAGGCTCTCTATGGTAGAAGATGTAGATCTCTAATTGGTTGCTTTAGAGTAGGTGAGGCCACAATAGTAGGGCCTGATTTGTTGTTTGATGTGTTGGAGAATGTTCGGTTGATTAGAGAAAGGCTTAGGGCTTCCCAGAGCCGATAGAAATCATATGTAAACGTGAGGAGAATGGATAGTGAGTTTGAGGTTAGTGATTTCATATACTTGAAAATCTCTCCCATGAAAATAGTGAAGAGATTCGGCAAGAAAGGAAAATTCAGTCTTCGATATGTCGGTCCCTTCAAAAGTCTTAGTCGTTTCAAAAAGGTAGCTTACGAGCTTGAGTTGTGTTCAGATTTAGCCTCAGTACACCCAGTGTTCTATGTCTAATTGTTAAAAAAGTGTATTCGTGATCCAACTATAGTAGTTTCCTTACAAAGTGTAGACATTCAGAATAGTCTTTTCTTTGAGAAAATTCCAATCAAAATTCTTGATCATCAAGTTCATAGACTAAGGAACAAAGAAGTTCCACTAGTCAAAGTTCTTTGGTGGAATTAGTCCATTGAGGGATCCACTTGGGAAGCAGAGGAAGATATGCGGACCAAGTACCCATATCTTTTCTCCGTGAATCCAAATTAAGTATAAGGTACCAAATATTCTTAAGATTTTTTGCTATCATGCTCACTTTCAGTTGCACATCATGTTCATATTAGTCGAACATTCATGAATCAGTTCAGTCATGCATTCCATGCATTAGATATGCATGTTCAGTGTGTATGCTTAGTCCATCAGTTTTCCCTCAACTTAACCAGCCTCAATCGAGGATGAATGATCCCAACGGGGAGATATTGTAACTCTCATTATTTTTCAGTTTAGAGCCTGTCACTGCATAGGAACTTGAATTAGCTTTCCAATGATATAAAATTTGCATAAATCCAATAACTAGGTAAGAATTTATGGAAATTTAAAGTTTCAATCATTAAACACGATCATTTTAATCGTTAGAGCATCGCGTAGGTAGCCCAAATGACAATTGTCCATTACACGTGTGACTTCGCGATCATGGCACATCGCAGAGCAGGCCAATTTCCATTTTGTCAATTTGTAATGGGCTACCGCGATGTTGGGACATCACGGAGGTGGCAAAAATTGCATCTAAAGGCTTACCATGATAATGACACGTCATATCATTTTCCCAGTTCCCAGTTATAAGTTTTCCCTAACAGGGCGCGATAGCATCACATCGCACTAGGTACCCATATCAGAAAAAAATGAAAAATTAATATTTCTTTCACAGATAAAATAGTGCTTTACCCATTATTTTAGTCCACCCAAGTGTGATATCTAAGCCATAAAGATGTTTTTAAAATCATTCTTTAATTAATATCCCCAAAATCAAAATGCATTCTCTCCCAATCAAGAACCCTAGCTCTATAATTCAAGGTCAATCCTCAAGAATTCACCAAAGACTTAAAGAAATACATCAATTAAGGTATGTTAGATATTCATCCATGGATCCCTTTAATCCATGGAGTCCAAGCAACCCTTTTAAATTTTAATATTGTGATCATTTAAAGTTATTATGTTTTAAGCTATAATTTCACCCATCCATTTCCATGTACTATGATTTTATACAATGTGAGCATGAAATTAGTGTTATTATTAAATCCTCCATCTTTTAATGTTATTGTTTATTGAACAAGACCTTCATTTAACTCTATTATGTCAGATTCATGCTATTTCTATATGTTTTAGAACATTCCTATGGTTGTTTTAAACCATGAACTACAAGTGTTTGATAAAATACCTACAAGAGTAATTGATTTACTAAAAACCTTCATGCTTTGTCCTCCAAGGTTTAGTGTCATTTTATTATTATTATTTGGAGTCCTTAGGGTATTGAATACCTGAAATCCATAGTTGTTTATTTAGTCTAGTATCACTATATTAGAAAATAGTCTAGTATTTCAGTGTTTTTAAGTTGGGAGTAGGATTTAGCGCTGAGTGAGTGTAAGGATGGAGGCTTCACCATAAGATAGGTAGAGTCGTTAGTCGCAGTCTCTATACTCCAGAACTATATAGCCAGCTTAGGGTATGAGAAGTCACCCGTCAGATTAGGCTTGTCTATCACGTAGGAGTCAACCATTAGTTCTAGCTTGACACCTTTAGTCCTTTTGACATTATATTAGTTTAGTGGATCTACACAACCATTGTAAGTACAGGTGGCATGTTATTAACACCCTTATAATTAGGGCTACAGGTTAGACCCTGATTAGCTCAAATTGGGGAATGTTGTTTAGATGATACCTCCCATAGTCTTAGATATAGTCTCAGTTACAGTCTTAGGTCAGTTATAGGGTCTTAGAGTTGTTTGGACAAAGTATACAAATATAAATATTTTATCAGTATTTTAGTTTATAGGTTTTACTCAGTCCATATTGTATGCCTGATCATGCATCCTCTGTGTCCACAGATTTTCACGTATCTTTAATAGTTACAGACTGTCATGCATACTGGGTATTTACAGATTTCTCCATATTTTTAGTACCTACAGATTTTATGTTCTCTACTCAGTACTCTATGTTTTACATGTATAGTTAGTTAGTTATTATTATTCTTATTTATGAAACCATGCATATCATCCTACCTCATTTAGCATACCAGAATATTCTAAGTACTGATCGCATACCTTTCTCTTGTGCTATGATGTATCATATCATAGGTGTTGACACTTAGTTCTCGGTTTGCACTTAGTCCCTCAGACAGTACAGTAGAAGTGGTGAGTCTTCATTATTTGAGGACAGATTATATTACTTCATGTCTTTATCTCAGTAGTTAGTAGAGTTAGATGGAGGCATATCCCATCAACTCACCATATTTAGTTTAAAGGCTTTTTAGACATTAAAGTTAGCTATCCAGATTCATAATTTAGTATTCGTTTTATTATTAAAACCTTATGGAATTTCAATTATTCTTTTGTATTTAAGATTATATAATTCGGTGCTCACAGCAGGTACTAGCTCATGGGTTATGTTATGGTCCCTCGAGAATGTAAGCACCATGTAATGACTAGAGAGTAGTCTTGGGCCATTACAAACTTTGTATCAGAGCCTAAGATTTTAAAGTGTCCTAAGAAGTCTGAAAGCCGCATCGAGTAAAGTCTTGTACATAGGTTTGTAGCGTGCCACATTTATGGACGAGAGGCTACAAGGAATTTAAGAAAAAAGTTTCCCTTCTTTCAGTAGTCATGTCATGTGAGTGAGCATGAGCTCAAGTTTAACTCTCTTTCTAATCTACTTTTTTCTTCCATTTATAGAATATGCCGCCCAAGAAGAATAGAAGAGGAACAGGAAGTCAGCTATCCCCTCAGCCCATCCAGGAAGATCCTCTGGACGAGCATGTCTGTCATGCAAAATTTAGAGCTACGTTTACTTTTCTAGCCAATTAGTAGCAGCACAAAATGAATGGCCAGCTACTTTTTTGGCCAACCTAGTTGCCAATACTGCTGCAACTTGAATTTAGGATTTAACCAAGACAAAACCTCCTTCTTTCACGGGATCTAAGTTTGAAGAGGAAAAATATGAATTCTTATATATGGTTTAGAAGGTAACATATGCTATGGGGTTTACGTCTAGTTAGAGAGTTTAGTTGGATGCACATCTATTGCAGGTTATAGCCCATGCTTGGTTTAAGTAGTGAAAGGTTGATAGGGTTGTAGATATAAGGCCTATAAAATGGGAAGAGTTTTCCATAACTTTCTTAGATAGATTCTTCCCATTAGAGTTGAAATATGCCAAAGTGTTATGATTTCATTAATTTAAGGCAGGGAACCATGAGTGTGAGGGAGTATTCCCTCAAGTTTACTCAGTTAGCTAGGTATGCTCCTCATATGGTAGCTAATCACAGGTCCAAGATGAGTAAGTTTGTCTCTGGCGTATCTTATAGTATTGTCCAGGGGTACAAGAAAGTAATGTTTATTAGTGAGATGGACTTCTCTAAGCTGATGGTTTAAGCTCAATAAATTGAGAAATAGAAGATTAAGGAGAGGGAGAGAGGAAACAAGAGAGGTAAGATGGATAGTTTTAATTTCAGTTAGCCAAAGCTAGAAGGTGGTAATATCCTTAGTTTAATTTGAGGTCTTTAGCCCCAATACCCTCTATATCTAGTCCTCCAGTACCTAAATTCAGAAATGACAATAGGGATAGAGCACTAGGCTCTAAGTCCTAGGTCAGTGTTAGCAGTGCTCATACAAAATCCTTCAGTATGTGTTCTCTCAAAAAGTTTTGAATCTACGCCAAAGAAGGTGGTTATAATTATTGAAATATTATGAAATCATTTCTCTGTATTATTAAGGCAAGTCCAATGTAGTGGCTGATGCTCTCAGTAGATTGTCTATGGGCAGTGTTGCTCATTTTGAGGATAGTAAGAAGAAGTTAGCTCCGAAAGTTCATCAGAATGTAGTGTATGGGTGTAGAGTAGCGCTGAATCATCTTTAATTTATGCGGTGAACGAAAAACAGGATAGAGATCCCAATGTAGTGAAGATAAAGAATTAGTCAAATACCAAAAACTGGAGGGTTTCTCCAAAAGGGGGGGAGATGGTATTTTTCATTGTCAGAGTAGGTTGTGTGTACCTTCTGTAGATGATTTGAGGCAAATAATTGTTGAAGAAGCGTATGGTGTACATTACTCTATCCATCCAGTGCACAATAAGATGTACAACAATTTACGGGAGATCTATTGGTGGAGCGGGATGAAGAGAGATATTTTAGAGTTTGTAGTTAAGTTCACTACATGCCAGCAAGTTAAGATTAAGCACCAGAAGCGTAGTAGGTCCATGCAGGAGTGCAATATTCCCATATGGAAATGGGAGAAAGTGAACATGGACTTTCTGACAGGTTTGCCTTATATCCGTCATCAGCATGATTCTATTTGGGTTATCAAAGATAGGATGACCAAATCAACTTATTTTTTGCCAATCCATACCTCTTATTCAGCCGATGACTATGACAAACTCTATCTCAGAATGTTTTTTAGGTTGCACAGTGTTTCCTTTTCTATCATCTCAGACAAAGGTACCCAATTTACCTCTCATTTTTGGAAAGCATTAAAAAATGGTCTTAGTATCCAAGTCTATCTTAGTACAGCCTTTCACCCTTAGATAGACGGTCAACAAAAAATGTAAAACCCCATAAAGTTCCCTATAGTCTGAGCCTTAGAGCTTGTCAAATGAAAAGTAACTCTAGCCCTAAAAGATTAAGAAGTGACTTCCTAAGTGAGTATCATGTTAACCATATGAAATCTCCCTAATTTCGATATAACATTCACCCAAATCTAATACCTGGGTAAGAATTTATGGTTAATTTAACTCCTAGTCATAAAACAACATCATTTTGGAGCTTCACGCATCGTGGAGAGGGTTTATTTGACAATTTTAAATTTCCAGTAGAACTCCACGATAGTGGTGCATCGCGGAGGACCCTTATTTCATAATAGTCAATTTCCAGTGGCCTAGCATGATTGTGATGCATCGTGCTGAAGTTTCAGGTCCCAACTAGTGGGACAATATAATGGCTTTGCATCGCGGTGACTACGAATTTCCTAGTTTTCAATTTCCAGTAAGCCACCGCAATAGTGGCGCATCGCGGTAACCCATGAAATCGGGTTTCCAATTTAATTTTTTCTAGCTTCATTCAGAAGTTAATAAGGATAGTTTAGACTTCTTCCAAACCTCTTAAACCATGCTAACACCAAATCAAAGTTATTTAAAAGCATTCTATGAAGTTTTTCTCAAGGTTTCTCTCAACAAAAACCCTAAGTATCCAAAATCTCTTCCACGAATCTCAAGAATCCACCATAGATTTTCTAAATTGACACAAGATTCAAGGTTCCCAAGTCAAGGGCTTCAAGAAACCTCATTCAAGAGTACAAATAGAGTTCCAAAAGCAAAAGTTCATCCAAACTTCCAATTCAAGGTATGTGGGGTTTTTAACAAGGGTAATCCTTTTACCCTTGTGCCCGAAAGCTTATTTAAACTATAATTCTCTACAATTTATGTGATTGTACATAAAGTTGAATTGGGGTTTCTCACTCTTTATTATTGGCTGTAAGCTTTTGATGTTTTCCTTGAATCGAGAGTCTAATGGCATGATTTTTACATATTTTCTTGAGAAATTACAGCTGGATCTATACCCCATGATTTTAATCCTTGAGAAGGTAATAGTTTACATGTTTGAAATATAGAAGTATATGAGTATGTTGAGATTTTGAAATAAATTGCTAAAATTTCCAGATTTTCACATGAGTTATGAATTTATATGCTGTCTACTATGCTTTCGATGAGTTTTAACTTTGGATTGAATTATGGGTTATTAATCCCTATTTGAGACTTGAGATTTTATGAGCTCTTGTTCTATAAGCACCCATGATTTGAGTATTCTGAGATTGTTGAGAAATATTTTGACCTAATGGTCATTGGGTTTTGAAATCCACTCTCCTACATGAGATTACTAATTGGATTTTTGGGTTTGTGGTGAACCATGAGATTATTTCTAAAAGTGGATTTTTTTGAGATGAGCACAGATAATCTAAAGAAAATAGTATTTAGCACCGAGCGGGAAAGTTACTATAGTTTATTACCTTACAACTACGTGTCACCATAGGTTGGTCCTGAGGCCGAGTTTATGATTATTATTAGGCCTAGGCCTAGGTGATATTGGGCTTGAGGCTAAGATTTTTTAGTGATCACTGGATTTAGATTATACTCCCTGGCAAGAGTATGACGTCTCTCCCCAACGTGAGGTTTCTTCCTTAGGAGGACAAAATGTTGGACTCCATGTAGCTGGCATGGTTTATGTCAGTTAAGAGAAACTCCCTAAACTAAAGTATTTTCCATTGAGATAAGATATTCTCCTTTAAAACTAAAACACTTTTCCTTGGTATGAGTATTATTACATAAAGCATGAAATTAGTTATTTTCCTAACATGAACGAAATACCTTAAAGTATGTTCTAAAGTTATATGATTTTGAATTCCAAGTATTTGAGTTCAAAAGAGTTATGAGTTCTTGCGCATTGAAGAAGTTTTACTCTCCATGAGACATAGGCATTAGTTAAAATAATTGCTTAAAGTTTCCTTTGGCCTTGAGTAATGAGAATAAGAGAAGAGTACAAATTTCAAAGCTGAAAGTATAATGACTCACGAAATTCTGTACATATTCCATTTTACATGATTTGTGAGCCTCATATTTTATACTTATTCAAACCATGTGAGTCAATATTTATTACATGTATGATTTGGTTAAAGAGTATTGATTTTGTTTTATATAAATGCATGCACCCCCACATACTCAGTATATTCCCAAGTGCTGATCTACATGCACGACTATGTGCTACATTGTCTTATAATGTAGGTTTAGGTGCTTAGTTCCAACCTCGTCAGTGATTTTTGATTACCTCTATCTACATTTCTATGATGGTGAGTCCTTATGGTTTGAGGACCTATATTCAGAGATTTCCATATTTTGAGAGACTATATTGTTGTTTTCAGTTCATTTTAAGTCAATTGGGGACCGATCCCAATGGCTCTATAGTTTATGGATTAATAGTGGCTTTGTCAGACTTGTTATCAGATTGTGGTTGTGTTGAGGTTTTGAGTATTGTCGTTATTTGGACAAAACATTTTCTCTGTATTTCCTTTCATATAATATGACTATGCTAGTGTTTGAATTATTTTATCTTAAAATGAGTGTTATTAGTAGAAACAGGCTCAAAGGGTTATCTTGGGCTACTTGTATACTTAAGCATCGTGCGACATCTTGGGAGGCAATTTTAGGTTGTTACAAACTTGGTATCAGAGCCTACGGTTTTTATGGAGTCCTGGGGAGTCTGACAACCCGCATTGAGTAGAGTCTTAACCATCGGTGTATAGAGCGCCACATCTATGAGCTAGTGGTTACAAGATGTTTAAAGAAAAAGTTGTTTCTTTCTTTTAGATTCCACCATGTCTGCAGTTATCCCTCTCGTCTAATAATTCATGCTCTCCTATTTTAGAAAATACATTTTCAAAGAGAGAATGTTTGCAAGAAGGATGATGAGCAACCCCATATGTTAACCCTTTGAATGAGATGGTGTCTTATGCTGAGTTTTAAGTGGCCTTTTAGGTATTATCCCAAGTAGTCAAAGCCAATGTTTAGGACAATAAATAGGCCGCAGTTGCTAATCTGTAGGGAGGTGATAATCCGACAGAGTTTTATGGTTCTAAGGCAGGTGAGGACCCATAAATTTACCTAAAAGAGGTGAGAAAGATCACATAGGTGATGCATATTTCTAAGGAAGAAAATGTTAAGTTGGCATCTTACAGGTTGAAGGACATAGCTTATGATGGGGTTGTATCATAGAGTAGGGGTAGAGGTGAGGATATTGATCCTATGAATTGGCAGGTGTTCCAAGATGCATTCTTGGACAAGTTCTTTCCAATTGAGATGAGAGAGTCAATGATTGAGGAGTTTATGAACTTGGGAAAGGGCTCCTAGACTGCTAAGGATTACTGCTTCAAGTTCAACTAGTTGGCCAAGTATACTGATTTAATTTCTAACACCTGGGCTAGTATGAGCAAGTTCGTGATCGGTGTTTCTGGGTTGGTACTAAAGGAGTGTAGGATTATGATGCTTTATAGGGATATGGATCTGGCTAGGTTGATGATGCATGCTCAGTAGATAGAGGCAGATAATATTAGGGAGAGAGATCGAGTGAGGGGTAACAAGAGGGCTAGATCTGAGCAGTATAAGTTTAGCTAGCCTAGGTTCCATAGAAGGAACCTCCCAGTCCGTCTATGCCAGTGACTTCACCAGCTAGTGCTCCCACGCCTAGAGGTAGGCAGGATCAAGGGGACAGATCTTTTATGTCTAGGTCGCAGAACAGTGTTGGTAATAGGCCCTGCTATCCTCATTATGTTCGTGTGGTAGGAGTCATCTCGGGGAGTGTTTTGTAGATTTGAGGAGTTATTTTGGCTATGGAAAGAAGGGCCATAGACTTAGAGATTGTCCTCATGCTAGATTGGGGAACAGAGATGCCCAACCTTAGGCACAAGCTACTAGTGTACCAGCTCTTGTACCCAATCCCACCCCTGCTCAGGGCGCTTCATCTAGCACTACTGGCGATCAACACTAGAATAGATTCTATGTCTTACCACCCCATCAAGAGTAGGAGGATTCTCTCGATGTTGTTACCGGTGTGTTCTGTGTCTTTTTCTTTGATGTTTATGTGTTGTTGGACCCCAGGTCAAGTCTCTCTTATGTGACCCCACTTGTAGTTATGAATTTCAAAATGAGTCCCAAAAAGATTTCTGAGCCCTTTTTAGTTTCTACATCTGTAGGGTAGTCAGTAGTTGCTAAACAAGTGTATAGAGATTGTCCAATTACTATTCTTTATAGAGTCATACTTACTTATTTAATAGATTTAGACACGGTGGATTTTGACCTTATTCTGGGTATGGATTGTCTTTATTCTTGTTATGTGTCTATAGATTGGTGTACTCATATGATCAAGTTTGAGTTTACTGATGAACCAACTTTTGAGTGGTCTGGTAGTTTGGTATCTCCTAAGAGTCATTTTATCTGCTATCTGAAAGCCAGAAAGCTAATATCCAAAGGTTGCATCAATCACTTACTTAGAGCCAAAAACACTAAGTCCGAGGTTCTAACTATTCAGTCAATCAATATTGTTAATAAGTTTCCTAATGTTTTTCCGAAAGATATCCTGGGGGTACCTCCTGATAGACAGATAGAATTCAAGATTGACCTTTTTCCTAATACTCGGTCTATTTTGATTCTGTCATACCATATGGAACCTGCAAAGCTTAGGAGTTAAAAGAGAAACTCAAGGATCTTTTAGACGAAGGTTTCATTTGGCCCAATATTTCTCCTTAGGCGCGCTTGTATTATTCATGCGAAAGAAAGATGGCTCTTTGGATATGTGCATTGACTATAGTCAGCTTAACAAGGTCACAGTCAAAAATAAGTAATAAGTATCCTTTTTCAAGAATTGATGACCTGTTTGATCAGTTGCAAGGTGCAAGTTATTTCTCCAAGATGGAGCTTAGATCCAGCTATCATCAACTTAAAGTGAGGGAATGTGATATTCCAAAGACAACCTTCTAAACCCGCTATGGTCACTTTGAGTTTTTAGTCATATCCTTTAGGCTAACCAATGCCCCATTCGCCTTCATGGACCTCATGAATCGAGTGTTTAAGCTATATCTTAATATTTTTGTCATTATTTTCATAGATGACATCCTTTTATACTATTTTAATGAGAATGACCATGCAAATCACCTTAGAGTGGTCTTACAAACTCTTATAGATCATTAGTTTTTTGCCAAATTTAGTAAGTGTGAATTTTGGCTAAGGTTTGTAGCCTTTCTAGGTCATAATGTTTCAGTCGAAAGTATTAGAGTTGACCCCTAAAAGACAAAAGTTATAAGAAATTAGCCTAGAGCTATCTCTCCATCTGAAATTAGAAGTCACTTAGGTCTAGTGGGCTACTACCACTATTTTGTTGAAGGTTTCTCTTCTATTATGTCTCCCATGATCCGGTTGACTCAAAAGAAAGTTAAGTTCTAGTGGTCAGATTCCTATGAGAAGTGTTTGTAGTAGTTGAAGACTCAACTTACTTCAGCCCCTATGTTGACTTTGCATAATGGTAAAGATAGTTTTGTGGTGTTTATGGATGCCTCTATAATTACTTTGGGTTGTGTGTTGATGCAAAGAGATAAGGTTATAGCCTATGTTTCTAGACAGTTAAAGCCGCATGAGAAGAATTACCCAACCCATGATCTTGAGTTAGTTGTTGTGGTCTTTGCCTTGAAAATCTGGAGACACTATGTTTATGGTTTTCATGTTGATGTGTCTACTGATCATAAGAGCCTGCAATATGTGTTTACTCAAAGGGAGTTGAATCTTAGGCAGAAGATGTAGTTAGAGTTGTTAAAAGGCTATGATATGAGTGTATTGTATCACCCAGGCAAGGCCAATGTAGTGGCAGATGCCCTTAGCAGATTATCTATGGGTAGTGTTGCTCATGTAGAGAAAAGTAAGAAGGAGTTAGCTTGTAATATGCATTGTCTAGCTAGATTGGGTTTTAGGTTTCTTGATTTAGCTGGGGGAAGTACTTTGGCACAGAGTCGTTCTGAATCCTTTTTGGTGTCGGAAGTGAAGGAGAAGCAAGATAGAGATACTAGTTTTATCAGACCGAAAGAGATAGTTAGGGATCAAAAGGTAGAGGTTTTCTCCCAAGGGGGAGATGGCGTTTTGAGATTGTAGGGTGGATTGTGCATTCCATGTGTTGATGATCTGAGGCAGAGGATTATGGCTGAAACGCATGGTGCATGGTATTCTATTTATCTTGGCACTACCAAGATGTACCGCAACATGCGGAAAATCTATTGGTGGAATGGCATGAAGAAGGACATAGCTGGGTCTGTAGCAATATGCCAAAAGGTTGAGGTAGAGCACTAAAGACCTGGTGGTGTGATGTAAGAGTTTGGTATACCCACTTATATGTAGAAGGTGGTAAATATGGGCTTTGTGATCAGTTTGCCTCTTTCGAGTCGTCATCATGATTCTATTTGTGCTGTTGTGGTTTGGATGACTAAGTTCACGCATTCGTTGCTCGTGCTCACATATTATTCAGCTGAGGATTATGCTAGATAGTATATTTGACAGTTAGTAAGGTTGCATGGAGTTCCCTCATCCATTATTTTGGATAGGGGTACTTAATTTACTTCTCAATTTTGGAGGGTATTTCAGTAGGGTCTTTGTACCCAAGTTCTTTTGAGTTGTACTTTTCATCCACAGACAGATGGTCTGGCTGAGAGGACTATTCATACCCTAGAAGATATGTTGAGGTTGTGTGCTCTTGATTTCAAGGATAGCTGGGATGAGCAATTTCTATTGATAGAGTTCGACTATAATAATAGTTACTATGCTAGCATCGGGATGGCATCATTTGAGGCCTTGTGTGGTAGGAGATGTAGATCATCCATAAGTTGGTTTAAAGTCGGTGAAACTGCATGATTGGGCCTGATGCTGTGTTTAAATCTATGGAGAAATTTATGTTGATTAGAGAGAGGTTAAAGATAGCTCAGAGTCATCAAAAGTCATATGCTGATGTGAGGAGAAAAGATCTTGAGTTTGAAGTAGGTTATTTGGTATACTTGATGATTTCACCCGTGAAAGGGGTGAAGAGATTAGGTAAAGAGGGAAATCTTAGTTCCCATTATATTGGCCCGTATAGAGTCTTGAGCCGTGTTGGTAAGGTGGCCTATGATGTTGAGTTTCCTACAGAGTTGTCAGTTGTTCATCCTATTTTTCATGTCTGCATGCTTAAGAAGCATATTAGTGATTTCATTGTAATATATCCTTCAGAGAATGCTAATATTCAAAACTGTCTTTCCTTTAATAAAATTCCTATTGAGATCCTAGATTTTTAGATCCGTAGACTAAGGAACAAAGAAGTTCCCTTGGTCAAAGTTTTGTGGCGGAACCAGACTGTTGAAGGAGCTACTTGGGAGGCAGAAGCAGACATGCGAGCCAAATACCCACACCTCTTTTCTAGGAGTTCAGATCAATCTCAAGGTATTATTCTTCCTTAATTCAGCCATTCTAATCTAAATTTCAGCTATGTATATAGTCGTGCATGAGTTCTTGCAATTTTGGAGGTATTCAAGAGTTTAGATAATGTTGAGCCATTTAGCAAATTTCTCCAGCTATGTGTACTCTATTTTTCCTATATTCCTAGTCCAACTAGAGATATTCGAGGATGAATGTTTCCAAGAGGGAGATATTGTAGGACCCCGCAATGTTCCCTCATAGTCTGAGCATAAGAGCATGTTATGTGAAGTATAACTCCGACCCTAAAAGATTGAGAAGTGACTTTCTAAGTGAGTATTGTGTTAACCATAAGGAATTTCCCCAATTTTGACTTTTTATCACATGGGAAATTTGATATGTTTTTTGTCGATATAAGATTCGCCCAAATTCGATACCCGGGTAAGAAGTTATAGCTAATTTAAGTCCTAGCCATAAAACAGTGTCATTTTTGTCCTAGACGAGTCGCGGAGAGGGTCCATTTGACAAGTCAATTTTCTAGTGGAACTCCACAATAGTGTCACATCATGGAGAACCCCAATTTCCTAATAGTCAATTTCTAGCGGCCTGGCGCGATTATGACGCGTCGCGCTGAAGTTCCAGGTCCCAACTAGTGGAACAACGCGATGGGTCTACGTCGCAGTGACTACCAAATTCACATCATCCAATTTCTAGTGAGCCATTGCGATCGTGGAGCATTGTGGTGGCCCATGAAATTGGGTTCCCAGTTTAATTTTTTCCATCTTCGTTCAAAAGTTAAAAAGGGCACTTTGGAATTTTTTAAAGCCTCTTAAACCATGCAAACACCAAATCAAAGTCATTTACAAGCATTCAATGAAGTTTTTCTCAAGTTTTCTCTCAACAAAAACCCTAAGCATCCAAAAGCTCTTCCAAGAATCTCAAGAATCCACCATAAGTTTCTAAATTTAGTCAAGATTCAAGGTTCCCAAGTCAAGGGCTCCAAGAACCCTCATTCAAGAGTACGAATAGATTTTCAAAAGCGAGAGTTCAACCAAATCTTCTAATTCAAGGTATGTAGGGTTTTAAACAAGGGTAATCTTTTCACCCTTGTTCACAAAAGATTATTTATACTACAATTCTCTGCAAGTTATGAGATTTTACATGAAATTGAATTGCGGTTTTTCCCCCATTGTTATTGGTTGCAAGCTTTTGATGTTTCCCTTTAATTGATATTCTAATGGCATGATTTTTACATGTTTTCTTGAGAAATTGCAGCTGGGTCTATACCCCATGATTTTAATCCTTGAGAAGTTAATAGTTGAAATGTTTGAAACATTGAAGTATATGAGTATGTTGAGATTTTGAAATAAATTGCTG
>JAPEIP010000004.1:160963065-160985960 GCA_026120095.1 Capsicum chinense | reverse complement strand
GGCATGATTTTTACATGTTTTCTTGAGAAATTGCAGCTGGGTCTATACCCCATGATTTTAATCCTTGAGAAGTTAATAGTTGAAATGTTTGAAACATTGAAGTATATGAGTATGTTGAGATTTTGAAATAAATTGCTGAAATTTTCAGATTTCCACATGAGTTATGAATCTATATGCTATCTATTATGCTTGTGATGAGTTTTAACTTGAGATTGAATTATGGGTTATTAAGCCGTACTTGAGACTTGAGATTTTATGAACTCTTGTTCTATAAGCACCCATGATTTGAGTATTCTGAGATTATTGAGAAATGTTTTGACCTAATGGTCATTGAGTTTTGAAATCCACTCTACTACATGAGATTACCGATTTGATTATTGTGTTTGTGGTAAATCATGAGATTATTTCTAAAAGTGGATTTTTATGAGATGAGCGCAGATAATCTAAAGGGAGTAGTATTTAGCACCAAGCGGGTAAGTTACTACGATTTCTTACCACAAAACTACATGCTATCATAGGTTGGGCCTGAGGCTGATTTTATGATTATTATTGGGCCTAAGACTGAGTTGATATTGTGGTCGATGAAGAGTTTGTTTAGTGATCACTAGACCTAGGTTATACTCCCTGGTAAGAGTATGACGCCTCTCCCCAATGTGAGGTATTTTCCTTAGGAGGACAAAACGTTGGACTCCATATAGCTCGCATGGTTTATGTTGGTTAATAAAATCTCCCTAAACTAAATTTTTTCCATTGAGATAAGATATTTTCCTTTAAAACTAAAATACTTTCCCTGGACATGAGTATTTTTCCCTAAAGCTTGAAATGAGATATTTTCCTAACACGAATGGAATGCCTTCAGGTATGTTCCGAAGTTATATGATTTTTAATTCCAAGTATTTGAGTTCAAAAGAGTTATGAGTTCTTGAGCATTGAAGAAGTTTTACTCTCTATGAGACATAGGCATGAGTTGAAAGTATTGCTTAAAGTTTTATTTAGCCTTGAGTAATGAGAATATGAAAAGAGTATAAATTTCAATGCTGAAAGTATAATGACTCACGAGATTGTGTTACATGTTCCATTTTACATGATTCGTGAGCTTCACATTTTATACTTATTCAAGCCATGTGAGTCAATACTTATTACATACATGATTTGATTACATAGTATTAATGTTTTTTATATAAATTCATGCACCCCCACATACTCAATACATTCCTAAGTACTAATCCATATGTACGTCTATGTGCTACATTGTCTTATAATGTAGGTTTAGGTGCTCATTCCCAACCTCGTCAGTGATTTCTGAGTACCTCTACATTACTACAGTGGTGATTACTCTTGGTTTGAGGACATATATTCAGACATTTCCATATTTTGAGAGAGTATCTTGTTATTTCCAGTTCCTTTCGAGTCAGTTGGGGACCTTTCCAAATGGCTCTCTAGTTCGTGGATTAGTAGAGTCTTTTTCAAACTAGTTATCAGATTGTGGCTATATTGAGGTTTCCATTATTGTGGTCGTTTGGACCAAGGATTTTCTCTTTATTTCTTTTCATATGATATGAATATGCTAGTGTTTGAATTATTTCATCTTGAAATTAGTGTTATAAGTAGAAATAGGCTCAAAGGGTTAGGTTGGTGCTACTTGTAGCCTTAAGCACTGTGTGACATCCTAGGAGGCGATTTCGGGTTATTATAAGAAAGGACCATTCAGACTCTAGAAGATATGCTGAGAGCATACGTAGTTGATTTTAAAGGTAGTTGGGATGACCACTTGCCTTTGATTGAATTTACATATAATAATAACTGTCATTATTGTATCCATATGGCTCCATTTATGGCTCTCTATGGTAGAAGATGTAGATCTCTAATTGGTTGGTTTGGTGTAGGTGAGGCTGCAATAGTAGGGCCTGACTTATTGTT
Organism: Capsicum chinense; assembly: GCA_026120095.1. Lineage (NCBI taxonomy): Eukaryota > Viridiplantae > Streptophyta > Magnoliopsida > Solanales > Solanaceae > Capsicum > Capsicum chinense. The sequence continues at coordinate 160,984,040 of JAPEIP010000004.1, read as the reverse complement.
TTATGTGTTAGAGAAGGTTCAGTTGATTAGAGAAAGGCTTTGGGTTTCCCATACTTGAGGTCAGTGATTTCATATACTTGAAAATCTCTCCCATGAAAAGAGTGAATAGATTTAGCAAAAAAAGGAAAATTCAGTCCCCGATATGTTAGTCCCTTCAAAAGTCTCAGTCATTTCTGAAAGGTAGCTTACGAGCTTGAGTTGCCTTCTGATTTCTCCTTATTACACCCAGTGTTCTGTGTCTCATTGTTAAAAAGTGTATTGGTGATCCAATTGTAGTAGTTCCCTTACAAAGTGTAGATATTCAGAATAGTGTTTCCTTTGAGAAAGTTCTAATCAAAATTCTTGATCATTAAGTTCATAGACTAAGGAACAAAGAAGTTCCACTAGTCAAAGTTCTTTGGCGTAATCAGTCTGTTGAGAGAGCCACTTGGGAAGTAGACGCAGATATGTGGACAAAGTACCCACATTTTTTCTCCACGAATCCAAATTAAGTATAAGGTACCAAATCTTCTTAAGATTATTCTCTATCATGCTCACTTTCTATTACACATCATGTTCATGTCAGTCGAGCATTCATGAATCAGTTCAGTCATGCATTCTATGTATCAGATATGCATTTTCAATGTGTAAGCTTAGTCCTTCAGTTTTCCCTCAGCTTAACCAGCCTCATTCGAGGACGAATGATTCCAAGGGAGAGATATTGTAACACTCTATATTTCCCTAACATAATTTAAGTCCCAAGACATGAGTATTTGTATATAAATTTTTTGAAATACTCAGTATTTTCCAGTTTAGAGCTTGCCTCAGCATAAGAAATTGAATTAACCTTCCAACGATATAAAATTTATGTAAATCCAATAACTAGGTATAAAGTTATGGTGATTTAAATTTAAGTAATTAAACACTATCATTTTAACTGTTAGCGTATCGCGTAGGTAGTATAAATGACAATTGTCCATTTTCGGTGTGACTTTGCGATCATGGAGCATCGCAGAGCAGGCCAATTTCCCTTTTGACAATTTATAGTGGGCCTCTACGATGTTGGAGCATCATGGAGGTGGCAAAAATTGTATCAAAATGCTTACCACGATAATGGCACGTCACTTCATTAGCCCAGTTCCCAGTTATTATTTTCCCCTGCACGGCGCGATAGCACCGCATCGCGCTGGTTGCCCATTTCAGAAAATTGAATGAAAAATTAATATTTCATTCAGGGACAAAAAAATCTTTTACCCATTATTTTAGTTTGCCTTGGTGTGATATTTAAACCCTAAAAATGTTTTTAAAATCATTCTTTAATTAATATCCCGAAAATCAAAAGGCATTCTCTCCTAATCAAGAACCCTAGCTCTAAAATTCCAGGCCAATCCTTAAGAATTCACCAAAAACTTCAAGAAATACATCAATTAAGGTATGTTAGATATTCATCCATGGATCCCTTTAACCCATGGAGACCAAGCAACCCTTTTAAATTTAGAAATTGTGATCATTTAAAGTTATTATGTTTTAGGTTATGAAATTAGTGTTATTATTCAATCCTTCATGTTTTAATGTTATTGTTTATTGAACAATACCTCAATTTAACTCTATTATGTAAAATTCATGCTAATTCTATATGTTTTAGGACATTCCTAGGGTTGTTTTAAACCATGAACAACAAGTGTTTGATAAAATGACTACAAGAGTAATTCATTTAGTAGAAGCTTTCATGCATTGTCCTCCAAGCATTAGTGTAATTTTATTATTATTATTATTCAGATTCCTTGGGGTATTGATTACCCAAAATCCATAATTGTTTACTTAGTCTAATATCAGTGCATGACAAAATAGTCTTTAGAACATACTATGAGCGTTATCAGAATAGTCAGTTACTAGTCAGATAAACTCAGAATAGTCTAGTATTTCATTGTCTTTTAGTTGGGAGTAGGATTTAGCACCGAGAGAGTGTAGGGATGGTGTCTTTCTGCCAGATAGGCAGAATCATTAGTAGCAGTCCCTGTACTCTAGAACTGTGTAGCCAGCATAGGGCATGAGAAATCACCCATCAAATTAGGCCTGACTATCTCACAGGGGTCACTTGATAGTTCAGGCTTGAAACCCTTAGTCCTTTGGACATTATATCAGTTTAGTCGATCCACACAAACATTTTTAGTACCCGTGGTATGGTATTAACACCTTTTTAACTAGGGTTATAGGTTGGACCCTGATTAGCTAAAATTAGGGAATGTTAGTTATATGATACCTCCCACAATCTTTGATATAGTCTCAATTATAGTCTTAGTTATAGTTTCAGTTAAGTTATATAGTCTTAGAGTTGTTTGGACAAAGCATACAGATATCAGTGTTTTGTTAGTATTTTAGTTTACAGATTTTACTTAGTCAAGGTTATATGCTTAGTCATGTATCCCCTATGTCCACAGATTGTCACGTATCTTCAATATTTACAGACTGTCATACATATTCAGTATTTACAGGTTTCTCCATATTTTTAGTACCTATAGATTTCATGTTCTCTACTCAGTCCTCTATGTTTTACATATATAATTAGTTAGTTATTATTAATCCTATTTATGAAACCATGCATATCAGCATACCTCATTTAGCATACCAGTACATTCAAAGTACTGTTCGCATACCTTTCTTTTATGCTATGATGTATCATATCATAAGTACTGACGCTTAGTTCTCGATTCGCGCTTAGTCTCTCAGATCATCAAAAGTACAGTAGCAGCGGGGAATCTTTGTCATCTAAGGACAAATTATATTACTTCATGTCTTTATCTCAATAGTTAGTAGAGTTAGTTGGGGTCTTGTCCCATCAACTCATAAAATTCAGTTTAGAGGCTTTTCAGACACTAAAGTTAGCTATTCAGATTATTTAGAATTTAGTATTTTGCCAGATTCATAATTCAGTTGTCATTTAATTATTAAAACCTTATGGCATTTTAGTTATTCCTCCACATTCATGACTATATCATTCAGTGCTTACAGTAGGTACCAGCTCATGGGTTAGCTTGTTGTCTCTTGGGACCGTAAGCACCGTGTAATGATTAGGAGGTAGTCTTGGTTTGTTACGTTGAGTTAATCTTAGCACTGTATTTCACCCTTAGATTGAAGATCAATAAGAGTAGACTATCTAGGTTTTGAAGGATATACTCCACACTGGTGTGATAGATTTTGGTGGTCAGTAGGAGAAATATTTAGCCTTGGCAGAGTTTGCATATAATAATAGCTACCAATTAAGTGTCGATATGTCTTTTTTTAAAACTTTGTATTATAGGTGTTGTTTCTCTCTAGTGGGTTAATTTAAGGTTTCTGAGGTTAGAACTCGAGGAAAGGACTTCATTCGTAAGTCCTTAGATAGAATTTGAATCATTCAAAATAGACTTTGAGTGGCTCAGAATATGTAAAAGTGTTTTTGCAGAGTGTAGACTTTGTGCCTTGAGATTTGGTATTAGTGATCATGTTTTTGTTTATATTTTTCTCGTGAAGGGAGTGATTTGGTTTGGGAAGAAGATCAAGCTTAGCCATTGGTCTAGTGGACCATTTGAGATTCTTCATACTATAGTGTTGTGGCTTATGAGTTATCTTATCCTTCATAATTCTTAGTTGTTCATCATATTTTTTATATTTCCATGCTTCGCCATTACATTTTGGATGAGTATCGTGTCATTCATTGGGAGTTGGTTCACTTAGTTGAGAGGTTGTCTTTTGTTGAGGAGATGGTCTCTATATTTGTTAGGGAGGATAGATAGTTGCGCTCTAGAGTTATTTCTATTCTTAAGTTCCAGTGGAGGCATCAACTTGTAGATAAGGCTACTTAGGACGTCAAGTATGATATGTGTAGTTCTTATCCCCTCATTTTTTCTTATTTAGGTATATCTCTTGCCTTTAGTTTAAGGACGAACAATAATTTTAGTGGTGGATAATGTAACCTCCAATTTTGATGAATTATGTGAAATTTGTGAATCTATATGATTTGACCCTTTTACCTAGACCCATGGTTGTGTTGTATTGTTTTTGGGATGTGGAGATAATTGAAATGGTTTCCAATGTATTTCGGTTTGATTTATGTAATATTGTGGGTTTTTGTGCCTTCAAAGACTTATAGTTGACTTTAGTTATCATATTTTCATCAGTGCATCAGATTGCAAAATAGACTGCATCGGCAGATTAAAAATATCAATTATTAGGTGGTAATATGGTTGGTGTGGTTTTATGACCTTTATATCTCAGTTAAAGCCTCAGTTCAGAAAGTTGTAATTTTGAATTTCGGGGGTCAACTTTGTGAAATTATGTTTTGTCGATATTTTGATATCACCGTTGATTTTAGAGTATCGAATTTGATAGGGTATCATAGTTTGTTTGCATTAATGGGATTCTGGATGAATTTTGAGGGGCCCGCAAAGACTTGGAATTTCACTAAGTCCTTAGCTGGTGCACCCATGATCACGAGTCTAGCATTTAGATCATGATAGGGCGTGAAGGCTAAGTGCCACAATTGTGACACCTGTTCTCTGATTGCAGTAGCCGCTTCATCCAGGTATAGCGATTAAGACACCAGGTCTAGTATCGCAATGACTGGGTATATAAATACCCATGTTTCATCATTTTTCACCATTTATGATACTTGGAGCTTAGGAATTTGAAATTTTGAGCAACATTCTCCACTTTTAATCTTGTGAAATATTCATAACACCTATTTCAATTATTTCCTTCTATCTTTATCATCTATTTCTTGTTTAAAACTCGGATTAAAATATAAATTTTTTGAATTTTGGCCTATAAGTCCTAAAAATTGTATTTCTCCTATTTAAAAATCTATATCAAACCTTTTTCACTAGGGTGAGTTTTTAATCTTATAATTATCAATTTTCTTTCAATTTTATCTTCTGTACAAATTCAATTCTTGATTTTGAAATGGATTCAAAGATTTTTACCTGTTAGAGTTTGAAAATGGTTTTCCTTCGATTTGGGCCTCATTTTAACTCATTTTCTCTTGGGTTTTAAATTTTAGACTACTAAAATATAGGGAATATATTTTTGACATAAAGGTAAGATTTTACCCTTCTCTTTTCAATATCCATTTTAGGGGTCCATTTTGAACCAGGCATATAAGTAGGCAATATCGGTATCGTTAGCTTTCTTTTGATGTAAAGATTCTATATTTTAATGTTTTAGATAATTTTAGAACAATTCATGAGGAGTATGGCTTTTGATTGAAGGATTTTATTTCACGTTTTATCATTCGAGGTAGGTTATAGCTTAACTTCTTTCAGACTGGGTTGGGTAGTTAATTTTGATGCAAAAGCATATTAACATTATAGGAACTAATCATCAAAAATTTCTATCTTATTGTTTTGTGCCCATATGAGGTCTTATGTGATGTTGATAGCCTATATACAAGAAAAAAATGTATCTTATTTGGTGAAATTCCTATTATGGTACGAATTATGTATTGTAATGTGTTCATACTCTTTGGCATATGAATCATGTTTGTTTTCATGGATGGTTCATAATAATTAGTAGATATCTAGGCTCACATGTTGGTATATTGATGGGTTATTGGATATTCTTATGGTCGGTTGGTTTTGAATAATTCATCAACATTCTCATAGAATCATACACAATAATTCACTTATTTATTCTATGATTTATATACTTGTTGTTGTTGTATGTAGTACCTAATTTGTGCCTTCTATTATGTATGTGTTCTGAAATACAGGAAATAATGGAATTAATAGAAACACTAGATATATGGGAATACTGGAAATTTTGGAAACACTGTGAACATTGGATTTTATAGACCTTTTATGGGGGATGTGTCAGAGATAAGTCATGGATATTAGTTCTATATAGGTTGATGAACCCTCATAGTTTCTACATCTTGTAGCTTTAGCTTCGTAGGTGTATACGAAGGCTGTGCAAAAGTCTCAGAGGTTATGTAATAACCTCGTGTAGCATCATCGCCATCGAGTATGTGCGACAGTCGTGGAGGATGTGGGATGACCTCAGGCATCGTCATCATCATCCTTATTATCCTCATCATTTTCATAGTACTAACTTTATTATGCTTTTAATATTATTGTGTTTATGTCATGACTTGTTACCTAACAATTTGTTATATCTTCCTTTACTTGTACTTAATATTCTTCTATATGTTGTCCTTCCATGCTCTAGTTGTATGGGTATAATGTATACTTGTGGTCCTTTCAGGTGTTTATTGTAGTATATGTGAGTATTATACAACTGTTAGTGCAAATGGTGTGGGATATTATTGTAGGATATTTTTTTATTATAGGTTACATGCATTTAGTATGTAGATTGTATGCTTTATTATCTACTTTTCTTAGTTGGCCTTTGATACCTATTGAGTACAAGTGGACCTTACTCACTTCTTCTGTGGCCTTTTGGAGTATATCGTGGTTTGGTTACATCTCATGTTAGTCGATTCGGGTGATATTGTATCTTTACAAGGTAGTGATGGATTTCATGCATTGGGTGTCTACTACTTTTTCTTCTTACTAGACTATGTCTTTATAAATATTCGAAGACAAAGTTATTCTGATGTATTATGTTTATCTTGAGTTGTACTAGTAGTTCTTACATTATGACACCATGTTTTGGGAGTTATGTCATTATTCTTTATGCTTCTTTCCACTTTCATTATATTGATTATGGTTCGGCTTTATTCTAGGAGCCTTGCCTAGGTTTTGAATTTTAATTTCTATTTTGTAGCAGTATGTGATAGGATTACTTGTCAAGGTTCATTATTATAAGTGCCATCACGACCCTTTGATTTTTGGGTCATGACACACACTAAAGAACTAAGCTCTAATGCAACCCGATAGGCGCATAAGGGGACCTATCAGGTGCCAAGCACAAGATTTTTACCAAGTCCAAAATGGATTTTGATTGGGTGCTTGGGATTCCTGTAAAACCTTGAGCAAGCAAACGGACTATGAAACCATAAAAAATGTAACAATTTGACCCCAATGGAACCATCAGAAATTTAATCTGTGATTGGTTTGATTAAATATGAGCCCCACACCTATAGTTCCATTTTTCGACTTAAAGCCTTCATGCTTTGTCCTCCAAGATTTGGTGTCATTTTATTATTATTATTCAGATTCCTTGGGTTATTGAATACCCAAAATCTATAGTTGTTTACTTAGTCTAGTGTAAGTATATTACAAAATAGTCTTCAGAACATACTATGAGGGTTATCAGAATAGTTAGTTACAAGTAAGATAAACTCAGAACAGTCTAGTATTTCATTTTCTTTCAGCTGGGAGTAGGATTTAGCACCAATAGAGTGTAGGGATGGTGGCTGCTCCGTCAGATAGGCAGATTCGTTAGTAGCAGTCCCTATACTCTAGAACTACATAGACAGCATAGGGTATGAGAAATCACCCATCAAATGAGGCTTGACTATCTCGCAGTGGTCACCCGTTTGTTCAGGCTTGACACCCTTATTCCTTTGGACATTATATCAGGTTAGTGGATCCACCCAGCCATTGTTAGTACCTGTGGCATGGTATTAACACCTTTCTAACTGGGGTTGCAGGTTGGACTCCGATTAGCTCAAATTAGGGAATGTTTGTTAGATGATACCTCACATAGTCTTGGATATAGTCTCAGTTACAGTCTCAGGTCAGTTATACAGTCTTAGAATTGTTTGGACAAAGCATACAAATATAAATATTTTGTCAGTATTTTAGTTTATAGATTTTACTTAGTCCATGTTATATTCTTGATCATGCATCCTCTATGTCCACATATTTTCACGTATCTTCAATATTTACAGATTGTCATGCATACTCGATATTTATAGATTTCTCCATATTTTTAGTACCTACAGATTTCATGTTCTCTACTCAGTACTGTATGTTTTACATCTATAATCAGTAATTTATTATTATTCCTATTTATGAAACCATGCATATCAGCCTACCTTATTTAGTATACCAGTAAATTCAAAGTATTGTTCGCATACCTTTCTTTGACGCTATGATTTATCATATCATAGGTGATGACGCTCAGTTCCCGGTTCACACTTACTCCCTCAGATGATCAGCAGTACAGTAGAAGTGGTGAGTCCTCATCATTTAAGGACAGATTATATTACTTCATGTATTTATCTCATTAGTTTGTAGAGTAAGATGGGGGCATCTCCCATCAACTCACAGTATTTAGTTTAGAGGCTTTTTAGACACTAAAGTTAGCTATTCAGATTATTCAGATGTCAGTATTTTTCTAGATTCATAATTCAGTAGTCATTTCATTATTAAAACCTTTTGGGATTTCAATTATTCTTTTGCATTTATGATTATATCATTTAGTGGTCACAGTAGGTACTTGATTATAGGTTATCTTCTGGATCCTCGGGACGGTAATCACCATTTAATAACTAGAGAGTAGTATCGGGTCATTACAAACTTGGTATTAGAGCGTAATATTTTAAAGTGTCCTAGAAAGTCTGAAAGCCACGTCGAGTAAAGTCTTGTGCACAGGTTTGTAGCGCGCCACATTTAAGGACGAGAGGCTAAAAGAAATTTAGGAAAAAAGTTTCTCTTCTTTCAGCAGTCATGTTATGCGAGTAAGCATGAGTTCATGTTTAACTCTCTATCTAATCTACTTCTTTCTTCTATTTATAGAACATGCCGCCCAAGAAGAATAGAAGAGGAACAGGAACTCAACCAGCCCCTCAACCCATCCTGGCAGATTCTCTGGATGAGCATGTCTCTCAGTAGAATTCAGAGATGCGTTCACTTTTCTAGCCAATTAGTAGCAGCACAAAATGAATGGCCAGGTGCTGTTTCGGCCAACCCAGTGGCCCATACTGCTCAAAATAAAATTTGGGATTTCACCCGGATGAATCCTCCTTTCATGGGATCCAAGTCTAAAGAGTAATAGTATGAATTATTAGATATAGTTTAGAAGGTAACAGATGTTATAGGGTTGACGTCTAGTCAGAGTGTTGAGTTGGATGCATATCAATTGCAGGATATAGCCCATGCTTGGTTTAAACAGTGAAAAATTATATATATAGGGCCTGTAGAATGGGAAGAGTTTTTCATAACTTTCTTAGATAGATTTTTCCTATTGGAGTTGAAAGATGCCAAAGTGTTACAATTTATTAATTTGAGGCAGGGCATCATGAGTGTGAGGGAGTATTCCCTTAAGTTTACTCAGTTATCTAGGTATGCTCCTCATATGGTAGCTAATCACAGGTCCAAGTTAAGTAAGTTTGTGTCTGACATATCTGATAGTGTGGTCAAGTAGTGCAAGACAGTAATGTTTATTAGTGAGATGGACTTCTCTAGGCTAACGGTTTAAGCTTAACAAATTGAGGAGCAGAAGATTAAGAAGAAGGAGAGAGAAAACAGGAGAGGTAAGATAGGTAGTTTTAATTTCAGTTAGCCAAAGCTAGAAGGTAGTAATCGTCCTCAATTTAATCAGAGGTCTTCAGTCCCAACACCCTCTACAGCTAGTGCTCCAGTAGGTAAATTCAGAAATGACTATAGGGATAGAGCACCAAGCTCTAAGGGCCAAGTCAGTGTTAGCAATGCTCATACAAAAGCCTTCAGTATGTGTTCTTTCAAAAAGTTTTGAATCTGCACCAAAGAAGGTGGTTAGAATTGTTGACAAATTATGACATGAGTGCTCCGTATTATCCAGGCAAGGCCAATGTAATTGCTGATGCTCTCAGTAGATTGCCTATGGGTAGTCTTGCTCATGTTGAGAATGGTAAGAAGAAGTTAGCTTCGAAAGTTCATTATCTTGCCTGACTGGGTGTCCGCTTAATCGACTCTTCAGAAGGTAGTGTGTAGGTTTAGAGTAGTGCTGAATCATCTCTAGTTTTTGCAGGGAAGGAAAAGCAAGATAGAGATCCGAGTCCAGTTAAGATAAAGAATCAGTCAAATACCAGAAACTGAAGGTTTTCTCCAAAGGGGGGAGATGGTATTTTGCATGTCAGGGCAGGTTGTGTATGCTTGGTGTAGATGATTGGAGGCAACAAATTCTTACAGAAGCGCATGGTGCGCATTACTCTATTCATCTAGGGGATAATAAGATGCACCACATTTTGTGGGAGATCTATTGGTGGAGTGGGATAAAAAGAGATATTACAGAGTTTGTAGCAAAATTCACTACATACCAGCAAGTTAAGATTAAGCACCTGAAGCATATTGGGTACATACAGGAGTGCAATATTCCCATGTGGAAATGGGCGGGAGTGAACATGGAATTTGTGACAGTTTTTCCTCGTACCCCTCATCAGCATGATTCTATTTGGGTTATCATAGACTGAATGACTAAATCAACTTATTTCTTGCCAGTCCATACCTCTTATTTAGACAAGGACAATACCAAACTCTATCTCAAAATGTTTGTTAGGTTGCACAGTATTTCCTTATCTATAGTCTCAGACAGAAGTACCCAGTCTACTTCTCATTTCTAAAAATTATTCAAAAAGGGTCTTAGTACCCAAGTCCATCTCAGTACAACCTTCCTCCTTTAGAAAGATGGTCAAGCAGAAATGTAAGACCCCACAGAGTTCCCTCAGAGTTTGAGCCTTAGAACTTGTCAAGTGAAGTGTACACTGGCCCTAAAATATTGAGAAGTGACTTCCTAAGTGAGTATCATGTTCACCATATGGAATCTCTCCAATTTAGACATTTTATCACATGGGAAATTTGATAAGCTTTCCGTCGATATAAGATTCACCCAAATCTGATACCCGGGTAAGAAGTTTTCTCAAGTTTTCTCTCAATAAAAACCCTAAGCATCCAAAAGCGAGAGTTCATCGAAAGATTCTATTTTAAGGTACCTGGGGTTTAGAAAAAGGGTAATCCTTTCACCCTTGTGCACAAAAGCTTATTTAAACTACAATTCTCTGCAATTTATGAGATTTTACATGAAATTGAATTGGTGTTTTTCACCCATTGTTATTGGTTGCAAGCTTTTGATGTTTTCCTTTAATTGAGAGTCTAATGACATGATTTTTATATATTTTCTTGAGAAATAACAGATGGGTCTATACCCCATGATTTTAATCCATGAGAAGTTAATATTTGAAATGTTTGAAACATTGAAGTATATAAGTATGTTGAGATTTTGAAATAAATTGCTAAAATTTTCAGATTTCCACATGAGTTAAGAATCTATATGCTATCTAATATGCTTTTGATGAATTTTAACTTGAGATTGAATTATGGTTTACTAAGCCTACTTGAGACTTGAGATTTTATGAACTCTTATGCAATAAGCACCCATGATTTGAGTATTCTGAGATTGTTGAGAAATGTTTTAACCTAATGGTCATTGAGTTTTGAAATCCACTATACTACATGAGATTACTGATTTGAATATTGGGTTCGTGGTAAACCATGAGATTATTTCTAAAAGTGGATTTTTATGAGATGATTGCAGATAATCTAAAGGAAATAGTATTTAGCATAGAGTGGGTAAGTTACTATGGTTTCTTACCCCAAAACTACATGCCACCATAGGTTAGATCTGAGGCTGAGTTTATGATTATTATTAGGCCTAAGGTCAGGTTGATATTAGGCCCGAGGCTGAGTTTGTTTAGTGACCACTGGATCTAGGTTATACTCCCTGGTAAGAGTATGACGCCTCTCCCCAACATGAGGTTTGTTCCTTAGGAGGAAAAAATATTAGACTCTATGTAGCTTGCATGGTTTATTTTGGTTAAGAGAAACTCCCTAAACTAAAGTATTTTCCATTGAGATAAGATATTACCCATTAAAACTAAAATACTTTCCCTTGATATGAGTATTTTTCCCTAAAGCTTGAAATGAGATATTTTCCTAATGTGAAGGAAATGCCTTAAAGTATGTTCCAAAGTTATATGATTTCGAATTACAAGTATTTGAGTTCAAATGAGTTATGAGTTCTTGAGCATTGAAGAAGATTCACTCTCCATGAGTCATAGGCATGATTTGAAAGTATTTCTTAAATTTTCCTTTAGCCTTGAGTAATGAGAATAAGAGAAGAGTACAAATTTCAAAGATGAAAGTATAATAACTTATGAGATTGTGTTACATGCTCCATTTTACATAATTCAGGAGCTTCGCATTTTATACTTATTCAATCCATGCGAGTCAATAATTATTACATGAATTATTTGATTAAAGACTATTGATGTTGTTTTATATAAATACATGTAACCTCACATATTCAGTACATTCCCAAGCGCTGATCCAATGTGCTACATTGTCTCATTATGTAGGTTCAGGTGCCCAGTCCCAACTTCGTCAATGATTTTTGAGTACTTCTATCGACATACCTACAGCTGTGAGTCCTCATGGTTCGAGAACCTATATTCAAATATTTTCATATTTTGAGGGACTATGGTTTTATTTTCTGTTTATTTTGAGTTAGGTAGGGGCCTGTCCCAATGGCTTTCTAGTTCATGGATTAGTAGAGACTTTGTTAGACTAGTTATCAAATTATGGTTATGTTGAGGTTTCCAGTATTGTGGTCATTTGGACCGAGCATTTTCTTCGTATTTCCTTTCATATGATATGACTATGCCAGTTTTTGAATTATTTCATCTTGAAATGAGTGTTATTTGTAGAAACAGGCTCAAAGGGTTAGTTTGGGGCTACTTGTAGGCTTAATCACCGTGCGACATCTCAGGAGGATATTTTGGGTTGTTACAAAACTTGTTATCAAAGCCTAAGGTATTTATCGAGTCTAAGGGAGTCTGAAAAACTGCATTGAGTGGAGTCTTGACCATCGGTTTTATAGCACGCCACTTCTATGAGCAAGAGGCTATAAGACGTTTAAGGAAAAAATTGTTTCTTTCTTTCAGATTCCATCGTGACTACAGTTGTCCCTCTCATCTAATAATTTGTTCTCTCCTATTTTAGAAAATACCTTTTCGAATAGAGAATTCCCATAGGAACGATGATGAGCAACCCCCACCTATTGACCCTTTGAAGAGATGGTTACTTATGCTGAGTTTGGGGTGGCCTTTCAGGCATTAGCCCAAGCAGTCACCGCTAATGTTTGGGCCATTAACTAGGCTATAGTTTCTAATTAACAGAGAGGAGATGTAGCCACAGCTAGAATCTGTTATTTCTTACAGATAAATCCACTAGAGTTTTATGGGTCCAAGAAAGATAAGGACCCACAGTTATATCTGGAGGAGGTGAGAAAGATCACCCAGGTGATGCATGATTCTGAGGAAGAAAGTGTTGAGTTGGCATCATAAAGGTTAAAGGACATAGCTTATGATTGGGTTGTACCATGGAGGAAGGGTAGAGGTGAGAATACTGCTCCAATAACTTGGCAGGTGTTCCAAGATGCATTCTTGGACAAGTTCTTTCCGCTTGAGATGGGGGAGGAAAAGGTTGAGGAGTTTATGAACTTGATGGGGGGATCCAAGACTGTTAAGGAGTACTACTTGATGTTCAACCAGTTGGCCAAGTATGCTCCTGATTGGATTTTTGACAATCGGGCTAGTATGATAATGTTTGTGATCGATGTTTCTAGGTTAGTACTAAAGGAATGTAGGACTGTAATGCTGCATAGCGATATGGATCTGGCTAGGTTGATGAAGTATGACCAGTAGATAGAGGCAGATAAGATTAGGGAGAGAGATCGAGTGAGGGCTAACAAGAGGGCTAGATTTAAGCAGCATGATTTTAGCCAACCTATGTTCCATGGAGGGAACCATCCTCAATTTTAGAGGCGTCCATCTATGCTAGTTTCTTCATCAGCTAGTGCTCCCACCCTAGAAGCAGGCAGTAGCAAGGGGACAGATCTTTCATGTCTAGGTCACAGAACAGTGTTGGTAACAAGCCCCGCTATCCTTCTTGTGCTAAGTGTGGTAGGAGTCATCTTATGGATTGTTTTGTAGAACTGAGTGGTTAATTTGGTTGTGGAAAGTAGGGTTACAGACTTAGAGATTTTCCTCATGCTAGATAGGGGAACAAAGATGCCCGACCTTAGGCATAAGATAATAGTGCACTAGCTCTTGTACCACATCCCGCCCCTGCTCAGGGAGTTTCATCTAGCACTACTGGAGGTCAGTGCCAGAAAAAATTCTATGTCTTATAATCCCATCAGGAGCAGAAGGACTCTCTCGATGTTGTTATCGGTATGCTTCGTGTATTTTGCTTTGATGCCTATGTATTGTTGGACCCCGGGTCAAGTCTCTCTTATGTGACCCTACTTGTACTTGTGAATTTCAAAATGAGACCCAAAAAGATTTCTGACCTCTTCCTAGTTTCTAAACCCATAGGGGAGTCAGTTGTTGCTAAACAAGTATATAGAGATTGTCCAACTACTATTCTTCATAGAGTAATACTTGCTAGTTTGATAGAGTTAGACATGGTGTATTTTGACCTTATTTTGAGTATGGATTGTCTTTATTCTTTTTATGTGTCTATAGACTGTCGTACCCATGTGGTTAAGTTTCATTTTCCTGATGAACCACCTTTTGAGTGGTCCAGGAGTTTGGTATCTCCCAAGAGTCATTTTATCTCCTATCTCAAAACCAGAAAGCAAATATCCAAAGATTACATCTATCACTTAGTTAGAGTCAAAGACACTAAGTCTGAGGCTCCAACAATTCAGTCAGTCGATATTGTTAATAAGTTTCCTAATGTTTTTCTGAAAGATATCCCAGAGGTATCTCTCAATAGAGAGATACAATTTGGCATTGACCTTCTTTTCGATACTCGGTCTATTTCTAATCTGCCATACCATATCATACCTGCGGAGCTTAAGATGTTGAAAGAGAAACTCAAGGATTTTTTAGACAAAGGTTTCATTTGGCCTAATATTTCCCCTTGGGACGCGCCTGTCTTATTCATGAGAAATAAATATGGTTCTTTGCATAAGTGCATTGACTTCCATCAGCTTAACAAGGTCACAGTCAAAAATAAGTATCCTCTTTCGAGAATTGATGACCTGTTTGATCAGTTGTAAGGTGCAAGTTATTTCTCCAAGAGAGACCTTAGATCAGGCTATCATCCACTTAAAGTGAGGGAATGTGATATTCCAAATATAGCCTTCTGAACCAGCTATGGTCACTTTGAGTTTCTAGTCATGTCCTTCGATCTAACCAATGCCCCAGCCGCCTTCATGGACCTCATGAATCGAGTGTTCAATTTATATTTTGATATGTTTGTTATTTTCTTCATAGATGACATCTTTGTATACTCCTGTAATGAGAATGACCATGAGAATCACCTTAGAATTGTCTTGCAAACTCTTAGAGATCACCAGTTGTTTGCCAAATTCAGTAAGTGTTAATTTTGGCTAAGGTCTGTAGCCTTTCTAGGTCATAGTTTTTTAGCTGAAGGTATTAGAGTTGACCCCCAAAAGACAAAAACTATAAGAAATTCTCCTAGACCTATCTCTCCATTTGACATTAGAAGTTTCTTAGGTCTAGCAAGCTATTACCGCTGTTTTGTTGAAGGTTTCTCTTCTATTGCATCTCCCATGACCCGGCTGACTCAAAAAAAAGTTAAGTTTCAGTGGTCAGATTCCTATGAGAAGAGTTTTCAGGAGTTGAAGACTCGACTTACTCTATCCCCTCTATTGACTTTTCTTAATGGTTCAAATAGTTTTGTGTTGTATTGTGATACCTCTAGAATTGGTTTGGGTTGTGTGTTGATACAAAGCGGTAGGGTTATAGCCTATGCATCTAGACTATTAAAGCCACAAGAGAAGAATTACCCAACCTATGATCTTGAGTTAGCTGTTGTGGTCTTTGCCTTGAAAATCTGGAGACACTATTTTTATGTTGTTCATGTTGATGTGGTTACTGATCATAAGAGCCCGCGATATATATTTACTCAAAGAGAGATGAATCTTAGGTAGAAGAGGTGGTTAGAGTTGTTAAAAGACTATGATATGTGTGTGTTGTATCACCCCAAGAAGGCTAATATAGTGGTGGATGCCCTTAGCAGATTGTCTATGGGTAGTGTTGCTCATGTAGAGGAAGGTAAAAAGAGTTAGCTCGTGATATGAATTTTCTGGCTAGATTGGGTGTTAGGTTGCTTGATTCAGCTGAGGGAAGTACTTTGGGGAAAAGTAGTTCCGAATCCACTTTAGTTTCAAAAGTGAAGGAGAACCAAGATAGAGAACCTAGTTTGGTCAAACTGAATGAGACATTTAAGGATCAAAAGGTAGAGGTTTTCTCCCAAGGGGGAGATGGCGTGTTAAGATTGCAGTGTAGATTGTGCATTCCATGTGTTGATGATCTGAGGTAGAGGATTATGGCTGAAGCGCATGGTGCGCGGTATTCTATTCATCCTGGCACTACTAAGATGTACCACGACTTGTAGGAAATCTATTGGTGGAATGGCATGAAGAAGGATATAGCTAGGTTTGTAGCAAAGTTTACAACATGCCAACAGGTTAAGGTAGAGCACCAAAGACCTGGTGGTATGATGCAAGAGTTTTGTATACCTACTTGGAAGTGGGAGGTGGTGAATATAGACTTCGTGATCGAGTTGCCTCTTTCGCGTCATCATCATTATTCTATTTGTGTTGTTGTGGATAGGCTGACTAAGTCCATGCATTTCTAGCCTGTGCTCACACATTATTCAGCTAAGGATTATGCTAGATTGTATATCTGGGAGTTAGTCAGGCTGCATGGAGTTCCCTCTAACATAAATGCGGGTAGGGGCACTCAATTTTCTTCTAAACTTTGGAGGGCATTTCAACAGAGTCTTGGTATCAAGTTCTTTTAAGTTCTGCTTTTCATCCGTAGACAGATGGTCAGGCTGAGAGGACCATTCAGACCCTAGAAGACATGTTGAGGGCGTGTGCTCTTTCTTTCGATGGTAGTTGGGATGAGCAATTGCCATTGATAGAGTTCTCCTATAACAATAGTTACCATGCTAGCATCGGGATGTCATCATTTGAGGCTTTGTATAGTAGGATATGTAGATCACCTATAGGATGCTTTAAAATTGGTTAAGCTGCCGTGATTGGGCCTTATGTAGTGTTTAAAGCTATGGAGAAAGTTGTGTTTATTAGAGAGAGGTTAAAGACAGCTCAGAGTAGTCAAAAGTCATATACCGATGTGAGAAGAAGAGATCTTGAGTTTAAAGTGGGTGATTTGGTGTACTTAAAGATTTCACTCATGAAAGGTGTGAAGAGGTTTGGTAAAAAGGGAAAGCTTAGTCTCCGTTATATTGGCCCGTATAGAGTCTTGAGTCATTTTTGTAAGGTGGCCTATGAGGTTGAGTTTAACACAGAGTTATTAGCTGTTCATCCTACTTTTCATGTCTCCATGCTTACAAAGCATATTGGTGATTCCGTTGAAGTAAATCCTTCTGAGAATGCCGATATTCAGAATAGTCTTTCCTTCGATAAGATTCCTATTGAGATCCTAGATTTTCAGTTCCATAGACTAAGGAACAAAGATGTTCCCTTGGTCAAAGTTTTGTGGAGGAACTAGTCTGTTGAGGGTCCTACTTAGGAGGCAGAAGTAGACATGCGAGCCAAGTACCCGCACCTCTTTTCTGAGAGTTCAGATCAATCTGAAGGTATTATTCTTCCTTAATTCACCCCTTCTAATCTAAAGTTCAGCTATGTATCTAGTCTTGCATAAGTTCTTGCAATTCAGAGGTATTCAGCAGTTTAGATATATGTTGAGCCATTTAGAAAATTTTCTCCAGCTATGTGTACTCTATTTTTCCTATGTTCCTAGTCCAACTAGCGACATTCGAGGATGAACGTTTCCAAGGGAGATATTGTAGGACCCCGCAATGTTCCCTCATAGTTTGAGCCTAAGAGCCTGTCATGTGAAGTAGAACTCTAGCCCTAAAAATTGAGAGGTGACTTCCTAAGTGAGTATCGTGTTAACCATATGGAATTTCCGCAATTTCGACTTTTTATCACATGGGAAATTTGATAAGCTTTCCATCGATATAAGATTCGCCCAAATCCGATACCCAGGGTTATAGCTAATTTAAGTCCTAGTCGTAAAATAACATCATTTTGGTCCTTGGCGAGTTGCGGAGAGAGTCTATTTGACAAATGTCGATTTCCAATGGAACTCCGCGATAGTGGCGCATCATGGAGGACCCTAATTTCCCAATAGTTAATTTCCAGTGGCTTGGTGCCATTGTGACGCGTGGCGCTAAAGTTGCAGGTCCCAACTAGTTAGACAATGTGATGGATCTACGTCACGGTGACTACCAAATTCCCATTTGTTAATTTCCAGTGAGCCACCGCAATAGTGGCACATCGCAGTGGCCCATGAAATCAGGTTCCCAGTTAAATTTTTCCCAACTTTGTTCAGAAGTTAAAAAGGGCACTTTTGACTTTTTTCAAGCCTTTTAAATGTGTAAACACCAAATCAAAATCATTTACAAGCATTCTATGAAGTTTTTCTCAAGTTTTCTCTCAGCAAAAACCATAAGAATCCAAAACCTCTTCCAAGAATCTTAAGAATCCACCATAGATTTTCTAAATTGAGTCAAGATTCAAGGTTCCCAAGTCAAGGGCTTCAAGAACCCTCATTCAACAGTATGAATAAAGTTCCAAAAGCGAGAGTTCATCCAAATCTTCTAATTCAAGGTATGTGGGGTTTTGAACAAGGGTAATCCTTTCACCCTTGTCCCTAAAAGCTTATTTAAACTACAATTATCTGAAATTTATGAGATTTTATATGAAACTGAATTGGGGGTTTTCACCAATTGTTATTGATTTCAAGTTTTTGATGTTTTCCTTGAATTGAGAGTCAAATGGCATGGTTTTTATATGTTTTCCTGAGAAATTGCTGCTGGATCTATACCCCATGATTTTAATCCTTGAAAAGTTAATAGTTGAAATGTTTGAAATATTGAAGTATATGAGTATGTTGAGATTTTGAAATAAATTGCTAAAATTTCCAGATTTCCATATGAGTTATGAATCTATATGCTATATATTATGCTTTTGATGAGTTTTAACTTGTTACTAAATTATGGGTTATTAAGCTCTACTTAAGACTTGAGATTTTATGAACTATTGTGCTATAAGAACCCATAATTTGAGTATTCTAAGATTGTTGAGAAATGTTTTGACCTAATGGTCATTGAGTTTTGAAATCCACTCTACTACATGAGAATACCGATTTGATTATCGGGTTCGTCGTGAACCATAAGATTATTTCTAAAAGTGGATTTTTGTGAGATGAGTGCAGATAATCTAAATGGAGTAGTATTTAGCACCGAGCAGGGTAAGTTACAATAGTTTCTTACCCAAAAACTACGTGCCACTGTAGGTTTGGCCTGAGGTCGATTTTATCATTAATATTGGGCCTAAGTTCTAGGTAATATTGTGCTCGAGGCTGAGTTTGTTTAGTGATCATTGGACCTAGGTTATACTCCCTGGCAAGAGTATGACGCCTCTCCCCAATGTGAGGTTTTTTCCTTAGGAGGAGAAAATGTTGGACTCCATGTAGCTTTCATGGTTTATGTCGATTAAGAGAAACTCCCTAAACTAAAGTATTTTCCATTGAGATAAGATATTTTCCTTTAAAACTAAAATACTTTCCCTTGATATGAGTATTTTTCCCTAAAGCTTGAAATGAGATATTTTCCTAACGTGAACGAAATGCCTTAAGTATGTTCCAAAGGTATATGATTTCGAATTCCAAGTATTTAAGTTCAAAAGAGTTATGAGTTCTTGAGTATTGAAGAAGTTTTACTTTCCATGAGGCATAGGCATGAGTTGAAAGTATTGCTTAAACTTTCCTTTAGCCTTGAGTAATGAGAATAAGAGAAGAGTACAAATTTTAATGCTGAAACTATAATGACTCACGAGATTGTGTTACATGTTCTATTTTACATGATTTATGTGCTTCGTATTTTATACTTATTCAAGCCATGTTAGTCAATACCTATTACATGCATGATTTGATTAAAGGGTATAGATATTTTTTTAGATAAATGTATGCACCCCCACATACTCAGTAGATTCCCAAGTACTGATCCACAAGTATGGCTATGTGCTAGATTGTCTTATAATGTAGGTTCAGGTGCTCAGTACCAACCTCGTCAGTAATTTATGAGTTCCTTTATCTACTTTACTACAGAGGTGAGTCCTCTTGGTTCGACGACCTATATTCAGACATATCTATATTTTGAGAGACTATGTTGTTATTTCCATTTCATTTTGAGTTAGTTGGGGACCTTTACCAATGGCTCTCTAGTTCATGGATTAGTAGGGGCTTTGTCAGACTAGTTATCAGATTGTGGTTGTGTTGAGCTTTCCAGTATTGTGGTCATTTAGACCGAGCATTTTCTTCGTATTTCCTTTCATATGATATGACTATGCTAGTGATTGAATTATTTAATCTTTAAATGAGTGTTATTAGTAGAAACATGCTCAAAGCGTTAGCTTTGGGCTACTTGTAGCCTTAAGCACCACGTGACATTCCGGGAGGCAATTTTGGGTCGTTACAAGAAAGTACGATTCAGACTCTAGATGATATGCTAAGAGCATACACAACTGATTTTAAAGGTAGTTAGGATGACCACTTGCCTTTGATTGAATTTGCATACAATACAAACTATCATTCCTATATCCATTTGGCTCCATTTGAGGCTCACTATGGTTTAAGATGTAAATCTTTAATTGGTTGGTTTGGAGTAGGTGAGGCCGCAATAGTAGGGCCTGACTTGTTGTTTGATGTGTTTGAGAAGGTTCAATTGATTAGCGAAAGGCTTAGGGCTTTCCAGAGCCAACAAAAATCATTTGTAGATGAGAGGAGAAAGGATAGCGAGTTCGAGGTCGGTGATTTAATATACTTGAAAATCTCTCCTATGAAAAGAGTGAAGAAATTTGGTAAGAAAGAGAAATTCAGTCTCCAATATGTCGGTACCTTCAGAAGTCTCAGTTGTTTGTGAAAGGTAGCTTACGTGCTTGAGTTGCCTTTAGATTTAGCCTCAGTACACCTAGTGTTCTATGCCTCATTGTTAAAAAGGTGTATTGGTGAT